>LPNX010432419.1:199965-383915 GCA_001517045.1 Pseudotsuga menziesii | reverse complement strand
CCGGCACTTGAAGGGGAGCTGTTCGTAGTCTAGCCTTTGGTAATGAGTCCAGTTCCCCACAGTTAGTTTAATAGCTTCTGGAAGACCTGCTTCTAGATCCACCTCCACGCAGATCCGGGCGCAGGCGTAGTGATCCTTTGGGCTGGCCATATCAATATACTTCCCTAGAACTGACCCGATCGCGTGGAGAGATTTGGAGTTCTAGCAATGCATGGGAAGATTTGGAAGTCTGACCCAGACTGGCACGGCCTTGGGGATGTCAGCCTCGGGGTCGAAATCCGGGGTCCACCCATTGAGGTAGAGACCTTGCGGTCCCATGAAGTAGGGCCCATTCCTGAATATGAGTTCCTTGTCTTCTTTGGATTTGAAGTCAAAGAGGAAAAATCGCCTTCCGACCGAGTAGGCTGCAACGTTTTGGGAGATAAGAGGTCTCCAGTTTCTTTGGACCTAGCTATCAGTTGTCTTTGGCGAAGGCCAGAGCCCCGTGAATTGCCCGACCAGGGCTCGGTCTGCCAGGGAGAGAGCAACCCTCATAGTTTCTTCAGGTGGCAGAGCTACTTCCGGGACATCCTCTATTCTCTTAACGAACTTCGGTGGGTTTCTAGCGCCAGATCTCCTGTTCTGAGGCCGGATTAGGTTATCAAAAGCCTCGGATCTCGGATCCAGAGGCATACCACCCATCCCAGGCATCAGTAAGGCCCTCAAGTCATTGGCAGGCACAGAGGACCTCGAAAACAGCCCTCAGGCCCTACTAAATTCACCCCCAGAGGACAGATCTCTCCTGCTCCTTGATCCCTGCAAGAAGGAAGCAATCAGGCCCCAGATCGGCCTCAGCTCCAGCCCAACGATCTAATGATCAGCGCCGAGGAAGTCTAGCATGCAGCGATCATCATCCTATTTTTCTTGTTTTTTTACTTGTTAGATTTTAATTTTAATTTTTAAAAATCACATCAAATGGAATATTAATAAGGTCTGTGTTTCCAATTAGTCACTAGATTAAAAGAGAAAGGAACTCATCAACAGTGATGATATTAATGGGTAGATGTGGCTAATTTCTTTCGAGCTTCTTTTGATTGATTGGATGCATGATTTGAATTGTAGTTATGCTATCTAATAGCATGCAATCCATCGAAATGTTATAATTTTTATTTATATATGACTTTTGTTTATTAAAGATGATTTTTTTTTAGTTTGTTCATGATTGATAGAACTAGTTTATGGTCTAAAAGATTATGATTAGGTATCTAAGCTCTCAAAATCATTTGAGATATAAAACACATCAAACCCTTACCATAACGGAATTTTCAAGTGTCTCCTCACAACTACTTTACATGATTTAAATTAAAATCACATAAAAAAAAATAAAAAACCAACCATAATAAAAAAACTAATATTTTTAAAATAATAATTAAATACATATTTTAAAAACAACTATATTAATTAGTATATATATATTTTCAAAGTCCACAAACTCAAAATTAGAATATGTCATAAAAAAAAATACAACTCCTATGTTTAAGGATTTAAGGAGCATAAACACCCAATATACTTTTTCCACTTTCGGATGTTTTCGTCCGTTCGTGAAACAAACTTAAAGCATGTCATTCTTTCCAAAAAAAACCTAAACTAAATTGGACTCGAGCATACTTCGTAAGCCGCGGGTTTTTAAAATAGCAGGTTCGGTGTGCAGTGGGCAATTTGCTTTAGCAGAGATTTGTTATACGTCCGCCTCCAATTTTTCGATTGGCCAGTTTGCAGCAGTCGAATCGTGAACGAGATTGAAGTTTTGGCTCAGCTGGTCAGTTGAGGATTGACGGAAGGAAATCGCCTATTGTTGAGGACAATCGCCCAGAACCCAGCCTATTGTGCATAGTTTAATTCGACTGTTGGCTGAGGGCTCCACTCTCGGTTGGTGCTCCGATTTCGCGGTAAGTTTGTGGGGCATATTCCCATTGTGAATCGTCTGATTCAATACATGCTTTATATCTTGGAACAATGTCCTCAATTTCTTACCAGAGTCCTGACTTTTTCCTGAAAAATTACTACTGTGATTTTGGTAATTGCATTACTGCAATACCAATGACTCTATAAAACCCAAAATCTCTTATGTGATTAAACAGAGTTCCTTTCTAGTATCCTTCCGAGGAGGTCTAGCCCTTCCCAGAAGTATATTTTATAAATTACATTTCAAATAAAATTCAAACGTCTTATAAGTATATTTTTGTAAATTACACTTCAAATAAAATTCAGATTTCCAAATTTATTAGAGGTCATCTAGGTGGAAGCAAGCAAGTAGCAGCTTATTGCTTAAATTTGAGTCTCAGTTGTTCATCGTGAGAACTTTGTGTTTGCAAAGTTTTCGGAGGATTGAGCTGTCCAAGGCAGCTACAGCTGGACCAATTTGGTGTTCAAGCGAGTCAGCGCCTGCCCGTTTCAAAGCAAGCAAACGTAGAGCCTGACAGGTGCGTCAAAAATACATCTTTGGTTTCATTTTTATGATTACTCGGTACGCCCTCACAAAACTTCTGTTTTCAGCAGCTTTACACCATACTTTCGGATAAGTGATCTATTTCTCGGTTCTATCTTTGTTGGGGGTTCTCAAAACCCTAGCCACTGGGTTCTCACGCCCGTGAATCACTTCTACTAGGTAGCCGCCCTTCCTATAGCATATATCCGTTCAATATTGGGAGGTTCTGGTTGTTCACATCTTGTATGTCGATAACCCCCATTACAGCTTCCTTTTCGAACTTATCTTTGTATCCTAGCTCAGTTTTAGGGATTGACAGTTTCGGTATGCGATCCAATCTGCCGCTCTCCCAACACTTCAACCATCCGTCCTACTCTGGGTTCACCTCTCCCTCTTTTCACTTGGCCCTCCACCATTGCTCGCCTGCTATGTGCTCTACAACATGGCATTGAGTACAGAAACAGTAGCAACCAAGGAGCCAGGACGACCTTGCTCACCCATCCTAGCCATTCCTAGACCCCCAAGTCGCTACCCTATAGAATATGCTACAGACACTCTAGCTGAGAATTGGTTCTCCACTTCAATAAAATGAAAACCATTGAATTATCTCTATCTAGGAACAGTTTGAAAACAAAATGAAAGTTCTCGTGGGAGCCAGAGTCGAGATTGTGTTGGCACAGGATCAATATTTCTATTCCAATATAAAAGTCGGCTTCACCTACATGATTAACACCTTGATTCCTGCACCCATCTTCTATTAAGTTACAAGGTCAAAATTGAGGAATTTTGGTACAATTTAGCGTGATTATATGAAACTGTCCAGGTAACGCACATCTATAAGAGATTAATGTTTTTTTATTGAAATTTGTGTACATATCACTTCTCAGGACAGATCGAGAAAGACACATTTCAACTCAGGATTCTTGATTTCTTTGACAACATCTCAGTTTTAGATTTCTTTGTCAACATCTCAATTTTAGATCAAAGTGATTAAACAATCGACTTTTTTAGTTTCCACTGGATTTCTTTAGCCTCCAATAGCTTTCTCTTTACCATTTCTAGTTTTTTCAAGGCTACGCTTGCGATGTTTTTAAAAGTAATGGCAAGGTCCTGACCATAAAAAATTGCCATCTTGGATTCTACTTGAGCCAACATCTCCTCATCCTTTTCACACTGGCATAGGCCTAGCTGGCCGCCATAGACTTGATGTCTTTTGTATTTTTGCAAATTGGATACTAGCAGATTATCTAGTCAAAGTATCAAGCTTCACCCATTTTTGACTCAACTAGCTTTAGAAAATTCTCCTCTCTAGTCAATTAGGATTTAATTTAAAAGAGTTGAGAGCCTTCCTAGCCTCCTTAGTTTGTAATAAAATGGTTAGGTCAATCCTTTTAGCTTCCAGCAGAGGAGTTTCATATACTAGAAATTGATTGAGTCCTTTTGGATACTCTTTCTTGCCTCAACCTCAAATTTCAGAGTTAATTCGATTGGTACCATGTCAATTATTCCGACTTCCTCAAAATTTTGAATAAAGAAATCATCCAAAGGTCTTCTCTCGTAGAGGATTCCCTAATTTTTTCTCGCTTAATGGTGAAATTTAGTTCACCACCTAGAATTAGGTTTCCAGTCCCTACTAATTACTCCCGCAAAAGCTCCTCCCAAAACGATACTTTATCTAGTTAAGGCCCATACACATTAAGCACAGAGTATTCTTGTGCTAATACCGCTGCATATAGGACTGCTCCTATCTCTGAAGGCATAAACATAAAGGACATTAGTCTAATAGAATGTCTCCTTCATCAAGTCAATAAATCCCTAGAGTGCCCAATTGCATAAATGGCCAAAACTCCTAATCCTTCCAAGACATAAAAAGATTGTCGATCAACTTATTACCAACACCAAGTGTTTCCTAAATCATTAGTATTTCAGGCTTATGGATATCCACCAATCTTTTCAAGGTGAGCTTCTTAGAGGCCTTGCCTAAGCCTCTTATATTAAGGGATAAAACTATCATTGAAAACCCTTGCTAGGGCAATGCCCTCCATGGGCCCCAAAAATGCTTTTTTGCTTTCCAACTTTTACCTCTCTAACAAGTTGATTTTGAGCAGAGAAATGCGAGATTTCCTCCCTATATTACAAAGAGAGACCCATTGGTGCAGGCGGGGTCTACCAAAGCCTACCTTACGAGCACCTCTAGGATCTGGTGGCTCCTACAATTAGCAGGACTGCCAAATTTAGCCCTCGGCCAAATTCTGCGCTAGATTTGCCTCCCCGCAATTTGTCTTCTGCAACAAGGCTTTCCGCAACCCTGTTTCCACAATAGGCCTTCTCGCAGCACTGTTTTTGCAACCGCCTTTCCGCAACAGGCTTTCTTGCAGCACTGTTTCCGCAACAGGCTTTCCGCAAGCAGGTTGCGGGATGCGCAGTCAACTTTCCGAAGTTGCTCCCCCGCAACTTCCTCTCGCAACTTTTCCTCCACAACTCTCCCGACCGTCAGATCTTTGCGGCCTCCTCCACGATCGTTGATCTACCCTTTGGCGCGGATCTCACAGATCTTTGTAGATCCGTTATTGCCTTCGCAACTTCCGTTGTGGATCTCTCTTGGACCGTCAGATCTCTGTCTGCGGACTCAATCTCCACCGTTGTTCTCCGCAATAAACTGGTTAAGGCAAAAAACTTGTGCGCTGCGTCGATTGATCATGGAATCGATCAATCCAGCCTGCAAACTTGAAGAGTAATTAGCCTAACCCTCTTATGCATGCATCTATTTCAACTGTTCAAGCAACGATTTAATGCGTGAATCAACCATTTCACGAAAATACCCAAGTATTCAAAAAATCACCAAAGTCAGCTCTGCCCATACACACAGTTCAAACAATAAATGCATAGAGGCCAATAACACTGCAAGCACATAACTACTCTTCCTATTAAGCAAACACACACGCACACCACTCGGCTTGCCCTCCTTCATCTTCTCAAAATATTTACAAGTGGAACCAAACGCAAGTCTGCCCGTCTCTCTATAAATGGGATTCTAACCGAGAAGAACAGAACTGAAGAACATAAACCCCTCTACTTCTCTAAACTGTCTATTTAACCTAAATTGTTACCCCCATTCCTGAGTGGTCCTGTAACCTAAAACAAACAACTACCCAACATGATGAAAACGTCATTGTCTCAACAAAACAAACTGACTGCGGCTTGATCTCCACACAGGGAGTCATGATCCGCCATAATCCCTACTGCCGCTAACAAACTATGACTCATCAAACAACCAAACCTAAAATATGCCACAGCATGTGACCAACTCGTCACATTGCTGGCATGCCACGATGCTCCTGCATCAGACTCCCCAGCTTGAAACTCTTCATGGGCTCCTGCATCAGACTCCCCAGCTTGCAACAGATACTCAAAGTGTAAGTTTGAGCAGTGTTCTCATCTTGAACAACCCCTTCAACCATACTTTCTAGCACTTTACCAGCAACAAATTTCTGGTATATGTTTCGACGCCACAAAACAATCATGTTCACCTTTTACTTGACCTGCAAATCAAAACAGACCACTATCCATCACCATCCTTGTGATCTTTAAAAGAAACCATGACCTCTTGGTCATGTAATTTTAATCTTCAGACCTCCTGGATCCCATATCTTGTTTTGTAGTTGCTGCTGTTCATTAGTCCTGTAATGAACTTCCCAGTCTTCCACAGTCATCCAAATAACTGTCCGAACCTCCTTGTCATTGTTCCTCTTATATCTCTGCATGAGATGCCATAACTCATATATCTCCTCATCCAGTTTGCTTCTTTGCTGAAACATCTTTGTCTGGATGCCCTTCTCCACTACAACCTTCATTTGCCTAGAAGTATAAAGAACTTTTAAAGCTTTCTCCCTCTGCTGTACAGTAGGTTCACTGTTGCTACTTCCCTCATCATCTTCAGCCCAATCTTGAGATGCCATATGGTCTCTCAAGACAACTTCTTCCTCATTATATTCCTTTAGCCAATGAAAGGAAATTTGATTGTCACCAAGCAACTCTGCTTCCTCATACACCATTCTAGCTATACACTTGCATAATTCCTGCAATAAAATCAGCAAATAGATATGTAAAACATAGATATTCCATATGTCCAAAGTTTTACCCTCATCTTCATCCTTTTCAAACTGTTGGACAATATTCAGCAATTGCCCCTCTGTGCCAACTGTGCAACCTGTAATTAAACACTTATGGTCAGTTTGAAAAACAGAAGGCACTTCAGCCTCAACTGATTCCTTCTCTTCCATTCTTCCATGCTGATTTGTTTTTGTGAAACAACCTTTGAAATCCTCAATGGACTTCTCATCAACATCCTCATTCTCCTTTGTATACTGATATGAACTATTTGCTTTGTTCACGAGCTTGTCAGCAAACTCTGTATCAACATCCTCCTTCTCTTCTTCAAGGCACACACCTTGCTTAGGTTCACACATCATGTGAACTTCTTCCTCATGCTCAGCTTCCCTGAGTCTTTCCTTGTTCTTCACCCAAACACTAAGTTTGTGCTTGAGATTCTTGGCACATAACCTCTTTACAGGCCATTGCACCTTTTTCTTCAACTTCCATTCATAATATTGCCCTTCTGTAGATTCCTCATGCAACAGTTTGGCCACTTTACTAAGCCCCTTCTTCAACTCAGTAACCTCTTTGTCAAATTCGCTTTTACTCATCCTCTTGACACCACTTGCTCTGGCATCTTCCTTTGTTCTACTATGGCTTCCTTTTGAACCCTTTATATGACTTTCAGTAGCCATCTTCCATACCTCCTCCATGAGCTTTCCCACACTCATGATGAACTGCAAACAAGCCTACCCTCTTAACACCTCATCAAGATTCCTCCTACTGACCTATTGGCATTCTTGGTTCTCATACAGAACCTTTGAGCACTTCCTATGCTCTCTGCAGGCTTGAGATTTGCATTCATTTCCTACAGCACTCTGCTGTGAGGGTTCACCACATTCTCCTTTTCATTCCTCTATTCAAAAATCAACATTCTGAACCCAAATTGCAAATTAATATTGCAAGATTCCTCTCCATAGTGTGCAAATCGTTTTGCACCCGCTTTGATACGAAAACTGGTGCAGGCGGGGTCGACCAAAGCCAACCTTACTAGCACCTCCAGGATCTCGTGGTTCTTATAATTAGCAAGACTGCCAAATTTAGCCCTCGGTCAAATTCTGCGCTAGATTTGCCTCCCCGCAATTCGTCTTCCGCAACAAGGCTTTCTGCAACCTCCTTTCCGCAACAGGCCTTCCTGCAGCATTGTTTCTGCAACCGCCTTTTTGCAATAGGCTTTCTCGCAGCACTATTTCCACAACCGCCTTTTTGTAAGCGGGTTGCGGGATGCGCAGTCAACTTTCCAAAGTTGCTCCCCTGCAACTTCCTCCCGCAACTTTTCCTCCGCAACTCTCCTGACCGTCAGATCTTTGCGGCCTCATCCACGACCGTCGATCCACCCTTTGGCGCGGATCTCACAGATCTTTGTAGATCCGTTATCGCCTTCGCAACTTCCGTTGCGGAAGTCTCCACCATTCGTTTTCTGCAATAAACTGGTTAAGGTAGAAAACTTGTGCGCTGCGCCGATTGATCATGGAATCAATCAATCCAGCCTGCAAACTTGAAGAGTAATTAGCCTAACCCTCCTATGCATGCATCTACGATCTATTTCAACTGTTCAAGCAACGATTTAATGCGTGAATAAACCATTTCACAGAAATACCCAAGTATTCAGAAAATCGCCGAAGTAAGCTCTGCCTAGACACACAGTTCAAACAGTAAATGCATAGTGGCCAATAACACTGCAAGCACACAACTACTCTTCCTATTAAGCAAACACACACGCACACCACTCGACTTGCCTTCCTCCGTCTTCTCAAAATATTTACAAGTAGAACCAGATGGGATTCTAACCCAGAAGAACAAAACTGAAGAACAGAACCCCCTCTACTTCTCTAAATTGTCTATTTAACCTAAATTGTTACACCCATCCTTGAGTGGTCCTGTAACCTAAAACAAACAACTACCCAACATGATGAAAATGTCCCTGTCTTAACAAAACAAACTGATTGCGGCTTGATCTCCACGCAGGGAGTCATTATCCGCCATAATCCCTACTGCTGCTAACAAACTATGACTCATCAAACAACCAAACCAAAAATATGCCACAGCATGTGACCAACTCGTCACATTGCTGGCATGCCACGATGCCCCTGCATCACCCATCCTTTCCTCTTGTTACTCATGCTGCACAAGGCCTTACATCCTTTTATATTGGCCTTGATCATTGATGCAATGTAGATATATTACAGTTGATAACATCAAGGATCATTATGGATGCATACATTCTCCTCTGCATTACCCTATTGGTATGACTTACTAGCTGCCTCAATGGCATGAACATCTATTGACTTATTGCCTCAATGGTTTGATGCTGTGATGTTTAGAGGAGAGTGTAATGCGAGTTATTTGTAGCTACCCCTGGAGCCTAGTAGGTCTATTCCACATGCATTGTATATTGTCGGGCCTATTTCACATGCATTGTATATTGTCATGACATATGTTGTGATCCTAGATGGAGCGCTCAACTTATGCACACTCTTGGATGATGCCACCCCCTTTGGAGGGCTCAAACATGCCACACATGGGAGTATTATCTTATTCTTGCATGTCTTATTACCTCTTCTAGATGATGCGTCCACTTGGGATGATGAGTTCTCACTTTTATGGGGTTGTTGGTACACTTTTGGAGTTTGTTGAGAGGGGGACTTGTATTGAGTCTTCCTAGGAGGGTGTTTGATGTGTTGATTGGTTTTTATGCCCACATAGGAGAGCACCCCACTCGTTACTTGATCTATGCTTGGAGATGAATACATGTGGCATTGCAATCTTTATTTTATGTATTGTTGACTCTATCTCCTCAATTTAGTTGAGAGATAGTCATTGTTTATGTTTTCCTAGGATAGATCTAAGGTTTTACCATAAATAAGATTTTATTCGAGGAGGTTTTGAGCCTAAGACATTATATAAACATGGATCCTCCTATTGTAATGGTTATTGGAGAATTGAGCACTCAAGCTCTTGGTAACTATTGTATTTGTATATTTTTTGGAGCAATTTGAGATTTTGGTGGTGACCCTTAGAGAATGAGGAGCTATTTTACATCTTAAAGTTATCTTCTGCTTTAGAATTCTCCTTTCGCAAGTGGTCGTGGAATAAAATAATTGGCAACATCTTTCCATTGACATGTGTTTGTCATTTGCATGAATGATGTCAATGTATGCCTCTATATTTCTAGTTTTATGCATGAATATATCTTCTATGATAAACACAAATTCCATAGACATAGAGTTTGTCTACTTTAGCAACCCCATATTGCAAATTTTTGAGATATATGACAACAAAGAGAAGGAAAGCATAGCTTGTATGTTGCAACATTGTTTCCAACACTGTTTTACTTTACGATAACCTCCCTTTGAGTCACATCAAACCCCATATGCCCAACAAAAAATCAAGGCATTGGCACAAAAAATCAAGACCTACCCTCAATCCCAGCTTTGATGGAAGAGCTTGGTTCTTGTATATTTTAGAGAGTAGTATCAAGCATTTGATTGATGTCTTGAATTCCCTTTAGCGCCAACAACGACCACCCCAACTAGGTCAACAACTTCACCACTAGGTTGAGAATCATTTAACACTTCTTTAGGCTTCAAATGAGATATCGTCTTACTTAGGGCTTCAACTACCTTTGGGTTTGAGGCTTCCTTCATTTTTGCCAACCTCTGCCCTCTACTAGTTTTTTTTCCTTCCACTCACTGCAATGAAATTTCACACCACAACCCTTAACAAAGTGTCCATACTTGTAACATCTCACAGAGAAAAAAGGGATCCCCATGTAATTGACAATTTGAGAGTAAATGTGACTACCCACCACTTTGTTGATGAACTCTAATAATCCTTCTTTTAGGTCTAGTTCCACCAGGATGCATGCTATTGCTTACCTTGTGGAATGCATAAATATATCGTCCACCTCGACAAAACAATTGAGGTAGGTTCTTGATAGCCTTCAATGCTTCGACTAACCATAACTCAAGTGCTAAACTAGGAAGCTTGATCCATAACAAGTGTCTGGTAACTCTCCAAGATCTTGGGTTGAATTTCACAGACCATCACTTCAACAACAAGTACATGGACCACTAAAACCAACTTTACTAGACTAATCTACACACATTTTCTTTGGATCTAAAATGGAAAGCAAGCCAACCTTTGAATAGGATATGGAAGGTTGGCGGATAACCCAAGAAAGCCTTCTAGTGAATATCAATCCATATCGCCAAATTCTTTTCCAAGATAAACTTCCTGAAGAACCAACTTGTCAAAGTTTTGTTTTATAGTTCCACCACGTTAGACATTGACATGTCTTTCCTGAGTACTAGCTTTGATTTCACCCTAGCAAATTTTACACACCCCTTGGCCTTTAACCCTCCTCTAATTGGCTCAACCTTAAGGCTCTCACCATATTACATTTATCTTGTTGGTGAATTTATTGCTAAGCGTCTAGAATCTAACTTATTGGTAATATCGGGGAGAAATATAGAAATTATCAGGAAGCTTGAAAAATTACAAAAATAATATTTTTTTTTTGATTTTTTAAACATATAAAGCAATAACAACATGAAAAAAAGTTAAAACACATTGCTACATAATTATGAAAATAAAATTGCTATTATAGATGCATAAGATCATGTCAAGTGATACATCACACATCAATATTGAAATATGATATTTGTCTTGACACCTCAATCACGAGTCCTAACATGATGATACAAAATCACATAAAAATAAAAATAAATGTATCTCATAAGATGAATAATCACAAAGTATCTAGATGCTACAAGGATGATGCACTAAGGAATTGATTATTTGCTTTAGTTGACTAGAACCCTCAACGGTTCACCATGGTCCCACATTGGGTCCAATGGCTTTGGCATTTTCTAGGACATCGATTCAATGATAAAACCTACAACACAAAACATATATGGAAATTTAATCAACACAAAAGAATGCTGCAATTAAAATATCATAGCTAGATAAGTGTTAAATCTCCCATTAAAACGATAAGAACATGTATATCTAATGGACTTTGCAAACCCTATATTAGATATTGAAAAACAAAGAAAATACAACCATACATTTTTTTACATACCTAGGAGTATGGATGTGGTAGATTGGAGTAAGAGTAAATACCCACTCTACAATTGCTTGGTTGATGGAAATTAGAACAAAGAATTTCCCCTTGTGTGCTTGATGGGAAATGGTTGCAACATCCTCCAAACTCAATCCCCTAACTTACTTTTGTGAAATAAGAGAAGAAAAACCGCAAATTGGCTTTTAACACAAACTTCACTGGGCTAGCCAATGATTTCCAATTTATTGTAATAATTTTCAATTTATTGTGATAATTTCCAATTTCTTGCGATAATTTCCAATTGATCATGATAATCTCCATGTTCATTGTAATAATTTCAATTGATCGTGGTAGTTTTCCAATTTATTGCGATAATTTCAATTTATGGCAATAAATTCCAAAACTTGAATTTATCATGATAATATCATTGACCCTAAAAAACGATGATATATTATCTTATCGATGATACATCGTCGATAGGTGAAACACTAGTTCTTATCACCTTAGATCCCTACTTTACCAACTTCCCCCTCTTCCAAAGATTAGTTGCCTTCTTGTCCAAAACGTTTCTCACCTCAAGAACCCTTGGATGTAGAGATTTTTTTTCTTCTACCGACTCAATACCTCAGAGCTTCACTTAAGGATATTTAGGGACAATTAATGAAAAGTCGTTTCTACATTCAAGAAATGTCCTTCCCACTTCTATTGACAAAAGCAGAGTACTGCCAAGGTGTGAAGCATTTGCAGTCTTGTCAGACTTTCCATTGAAGCCCACTTTTGCATAGATATCCAAAGTTTTGGGCATTTTTTTCAATCCTTTTGTCTTGTTCCCTTCTAGGGAAAAGATTATACTAGTACCAACCTCTAGGTATAACCCCCACTCTAGAGGTCTTGGAAACTCCATTTTTTAAGATTGACATGCCTTTTGATGGATTGCTAGTGCAGTCAATGAGTTCTTCCACACCTCCTAGTGCCTACAAAACCATAAAACGCCATGTTTCCTCTTGCTCTTGCTCCATTCCATCCCCTAGGTACTTATTTTTTTAATCTAAACGTTGATGCATGATTTCTCATTTACTCTTGCTTCATCTTTTTATACGGAAATATTTACCAATCATCATGGGAGTGTGGTTTAGCGGTAAGCAGTAAGGTGATTAGGCTTGTATGAATGTAGAGATGCAGGTTCAAAACCACTTTAGTGACAAGTTAGAGCATAAATTAATGGTTGGGCATAAGTTTTTCCATATATATAGGAGAATTCTCTAAAGAACTAGTTAGAGCGTAGATAGTGGTTGGGCATATTGCTCTTCCATTCACTATATCTTGGGTGTGAAATTTTCAGCCTTAAATAGATCTAGTTTATATCTTCAGTTAAACGTTCATTTTAGATTTTTTACCCACAAAAAACAGTGCAAATCTAAACTTTAACAAATATAAACACACTGTCTAAGCTAACCATAAACATCGAAAACCACAACACACACGATACCTTGGAAATCCCAACAGGAGAAAACCAACCAACGATTTATCTTTTATTGCAAGTTTGTTAATCAACACTTACAATGATAGGCCTCCGGATATGACTCACCAGCTCTCAGACTTCTGACTCTCACTGTGCCCAAACCCCTCAGCAGAAAAGACAAACTCCAACAGAAGATATGACTCACTTTTGTCACCCGCAAGAGATATAAGTCACTCTTGTCCACTCAAGAGGTATTACTCACTCTTGGCCTTTGTGTATTTACCACCACAAGATATATGATTCACTCCTGACTTGTGAATATACAACTCTCAATAGGCTCTTTTATAGCATCACTTTAAGTCAATACCATGGGACATCTAGTACCATAGGCCACATAATACCATGGACCCTCTAATACCATTGACAATAAAGTATTACAAAAGAAACAACTACAAGGTTGTATAGAGAGTTTCACTTAGCCTCTTCTATGTTGCTAGACACCCTTAACGCAAAAGTACTTGTCAGGCTACCAAAACTAACAATCCCTCTTCCAGAGAAGCATCCACCAGGATCAAATATGTCTTTTGCTATTGCAACTTCTCCCTCTGAATTGGAAGGCTTCCCAACTGCATTTGCTGCACTCTAATATGAAGATCTATGTTGCTCATCCACCAGTGTCATCTCAAACACTGATCCAAATTTCAGACTCCCTTCCAAGCTACTTGCCTTCTTCAACTGCCCGAACCTTTTTCAGTTTGCTACGTGGTCCTTTCTTGGTAGATTTAGGTTGTTTTTGCCCCTCCTTAGGCTGTTTTACAGTTGCCCAAACGTTTCCCAAAACTAAATGGGTTGCTTACAGCCTTTCTGGGCTCTCCTACCCCTTGCTCGGGGTTTGCCTGGCTGCCTTAGGCCTGCCCAAACCCTTTTGGCACTTCTGCCCCTTCCTAGGGCTAGCTTGGTTAACAAGATTTTCCTTGGGTGGCTGATTTCTCTACCTGGTGGGTAGTCTGTTCACCTGGCAGCTGTGCCTTTTCCTTTGTGGCGGTTGGCAACCGATTTATCCACCACTAGCAGCTTAACACTATCTTTGGTGTTTGAGTGTTGCTATTGGTGGCTACTTTGGTGGTTGCTTCTTTTCCACGATGGCCAACATACACCACTAGTTTGCACCTCTTTGCTAGTTGTCAACCACTTCACCAGCTTGCAACCCTTGTGGTTGTATCCCATAGCTTCGCTACCACGATCCCACAACTCTTCTTTTGCGGTGGCTCTCACTGCGTGTGTACTACCTACACACTGTAGCCCTTGACAACTTCAACTCCCACTAGCAACCCTCAGCTCTTGGTGGCCTACACTTTGTGGTAGCTGCAATCTTTACGTCCACTTTAGCCTCTAGATCTCCCAGTCGTCTCTTACGTCTTGGTCGCACACCACGCGCTGACTCTTGAGCCCACTCCATGCTCAGCTGCAACGACATTCAACTCCAACGGTGCAACTTCATCGCTGTCACACCTTTGCCATCTTCTATACGAGGACTCGACTCAGCCTCCGTTGTGACTCTTGTCGTCCACCCAGCGTCCACCGCGGACGCAGCGACTCTCATGCAGTCCCTTGATTGCTTCTCTCGTGGATCTCCTACTGCGCGGCCCTATAGAGTCCGCAGCTTGACCTTGAGACTTTTGCCTTGTAGCACCGGTCTGCTTGACGTTGTCGTCCTCTACCTAGCCGGATCCATAGTCTACACTTCGCGTGCTAGTCCTCTTACCTTCACAACTAGCTCCACAATTTCCCTACACACTCTTGTTGCGAGAGCTCCTCTCGAGTCTGCACCCTCGGGCCCAATCCGTCCATGATATGCTACCCTTCACGTCGACTCAAATCTGTGGATGCAGTTGCTGCAGCACTACTCTACCAATCGGTTACGCACTATAAACAATGGCCGCCAATCAGTTCTCAACAATTGTTTCTTGCTGCTATGCAGCTCCTTGCGTCACCGCCAGTGTTGGTGCTCAATATATCAACTGTGCTCCATGCCTCGGATTTAGGACCTTTGCTTGCAATTGTGGACTCCATGCATAACAACAACTCGCATGCAACACTTTATCAACCCCACACTGGTATCCAGCTTTTAGTTCGGGTCCAACTCCCACAAGCCACTTACCTAAAGCTTCTGCGTGGCCAAATCCTTCACGTTCCTGCAACAACTGGTTGCTGCTTGCACGACTGTACGATTGTATGGTATTCGTACAGTGCTTTAAAAAAATTTAAAATTCTTGTAAATCTTGTGCAGGTTTCTTAGTCCTGCTCTGATACCATGTGAAAATTTCAGCCTTAAATAGATCTAGTTTATATCTTCAGTTAAGTATTGACTTTAGATTATTTACCCACAAAAACACTGCAAATTTGAACCTTAACAAATATAAACACACTATCTAAGCTAACCATAAACAGAGAAAACCACAACACACGAGATACCTAGGAAACCCCAACAGGGGAAAACTTGTTGGAGTTTGTGCAACTTCAGAAGCTATTCTTATTGTCCTCCTTCGGGAGTTGAACTTGTTGTAATCATTCATACAAACCCTAGAAAAAACAATGTAAGCCTTGGGGTGAAAAGCCAACAATAAAAGAAATAAAATAAAATAATGAAATATAAAATTATATTGCTCCCCTAAGTGAAGTCGGCCCCAGTTAAATTTTGAGTGGGAAAACAGTATAAATAGGAGGCAACCCTCATTATTTCACATAGCAGCAGCACAACAACACAGTGAAGTTCACAGTTTTTTGGGAGAGAGAGAAGTTTGCATACACTGCAGAAGAATACTGTTTTCAGGGTTTCCATCTTTGGAAAGCATTTCCATATTTTTCTTTTTATTTCTTCATTGTACTCTGATCTCAGAATTATTATCTCTAGACGAAGGTTGCTGGGTTTTCCCCCATTTGGGTTACCCAGGTGGAAAATACTCGTGTTATTGTTCTGTGCTTTGTCTATCTTCTAGTGATCCTATTGATAAATGCAATTAAGATATACTGCTATAATCTTATGAAAAACTAACATGGTATCAGAGCAGTGCTAGAAGAAGCCATTGTCGAAGCTTTGTCGGAAACCTGTCAGAACTAGGGTTTCATCTTTCAACCTTTTGGCAGAAAAAGAGCCTTGGGAATTTCGCTCTAAGGAGGGCGCATCTTTTGGTGAAGACATAATTCAATTCTGAGAATTTTCAATTTTGACCTAATACTGCAGCTTCAACATAAATTAGGGGTTCAGTTTTTGACCTACTCCCTCCACAGTTCTGGCTCGACTCTACCTCTTCTCAACTCGCCTTTCTAGGGCGCATTTATTTGTGGAGTCGGTTTTCCAAAACTCAAACCTTCAATTTTGACTTAATCTCTGCCAAGGTTTCAGATCCAGATATACAATCAAGATGATCAGCATGAAGGTTGAAGGTTGTCTGGAAGGAGCCTCCAACTTCATCCCCTGGAAGTCTAGGGTTCTTCTTCTTCTAGAAGAAAATGACTTCTTACAGTGTGTAAATGAAAAGGTCCCAAAATCAGAAGCCGAAGAAGACAAACCTCGTTGGAGGAAGAATGATGCCAAAGCAAGAAGGATTTCGGTGGACTCAGTTAGAGACCACTTGGTTCCTCAGATCTCAGAAAAGACGACAGCGAGGAAGATGTTCAAAACCTTAAAGAAGCTATTTGAACACAGTAATATCAATGTGACTCTTACATTGAGGAATAAACCATCGAATGTGAAGATGATGAAGTCCGAGAATTTGCCTCATATTTCATGAGGATCGCCGAACTCTGGGACAAGCTAAAGTCCAATGGAGACAATCTTGAAGAAAAGGATCTCGTTATGACCACCTTAAATGGTCTCCCACCATCTTGGGAGTCTTTCATCCAAACTATAAGTGGTCGGACTAAGTTGCCTAAATTTGATAAGCTATCGACAGAATGCACTCAGGAAGAAACAAGAATCACAGCACGCCAAAGACTTCATGGCGCTCAACGTGAGGAGAATCAAGCTTTCATATCTCATGCCAAGAAAAGGAAGGGAAGGGGAAGGAAGTCCTTCAATCACAAGCATCAAGATAAGAGATCAAGTCCTTCCCTAGATCAGAAGAAACAAGAGAAGAAGGATTTATCTCAGATACAATGCTACAAGTACAAGAAATACGGTCATTGTGTCAGTAGCTGTCGAACTTCAATCAAAAGGAAGCATGAAGCTTCAACTGCTGATGTAGAAGAAGACCCTCCTCACAAGGAGCCAAGAAAGGATGATCGTTCGGACTTCTTTTTCTAAGAAATGATATGAAGATCTAGACTGTGATGATCGTCAAGCAAACATATGAAGGTCAGTGGACTCTGAAAGTGGGAGCCCACCCACAAAACTACAAAAGATAAGTATTTGATTTTACATGCTCTAGTAGATTAGATCTGGTTGTTTTTTTAATATATTTTACAGATCTACATTTCTAAATTTAGGTAGTTAAATAGCTTGTCATGCTGCACAACCCATCTAGGATGACAACTCCTTTATAACATACTGGAGTAGTACACACTCTTAATGGTATGCTATAATGTAGATCATAAGCATTCAGATTATGGCCTTACGTGTGTTGTGTCGAAGCTTTGACTAAAAGGTTGACTACATTATTTTGTTAATACATTGATTATGAAATATCGCTAACCATCTGACGAGATTTGACTTGTAGGGAATGCCATGATCTACAAGGACAAGTGATCCCATTGATCTACAGATGGAACATAAGCAGAAAGCCTCTAGAAGCATGTATTATGATTCTCAGACCCAGAATGCTCTCATGCAGAGATTTGGTGATCAGAAGCGGAAAGCTTCTGTGAATGTTGGTCTATCTGCTGCTTTCTACAAGATTTACTCACCGACTTTCGAGAGACAGAGGGAGTCAACTCTCAAAGGCAAGGATTCTAATCTATTACACATGATAGAAACCTGACGACACTGTTGTCATGACTCGAACAAGACAATTGACGGATCCTTGATGAACCTGGGCATCACCAGGATGAATAATTACTTTCCAGTCTACATTCATTTGCCCAAGTTAGAACCTTCACGCAAGAAGGGAACATTCGTGGGATATTGCAAGTCTTCAAAGGCTTACAAAATATACATCCCAGGATCGAGACAAATCGAAGTCAGTCGAGATGTAACCTTTGAATAAGAAATGGCTATCCGAAAAGGAAGAGGATCAGATATGGAGATCGATGACGACGAAGAGATGAGATCATCTCTCCCTCCAGACATTAAGAGGGAGTCTGAAGAAATGAATAAACCGATCAGTCCCATTGATCTAGTTGAGCCAGATGATGCTCCCACAGTTTCTTCAGAAGGAGAGTCATTTCATCAATTTGTCTTCTCATACAGGAGCTTTCTGGATGAAAGCCCCTTCCATAGTAGGAACAAAGAGTTTTTCCTTTGCCATTCTTCTTGCTTCTCTTCAAACCTGAAGGCTCATTTGATTGCTCTTTCTTCACAGGAGAATCATCCTTTTGCTTCCCTTTATGATTCGCTACCTTAGGTCCTCCTGCAACCAGTGCTTGATCTTTGGAAGATCGAATGATCCCCATTTGGATCAACTTGTCATGCTCATGAGTGAGAGATTCAATGAAAGCATCAAGAGTGGGCATCTTCCAATTTGGAGTAGTGAGCCTCATCGATTGAAAATTTGATACAAAGACTGAGTAGTCTGCACTGAGTTTGAGAGAATGGAAAGGATGAGTTGATCATCCTCCTTCTCAACCTTGCATAGCTTCAACTGGAATATCAGGTTCTTGAATTTTGTGAAGAATTCATTCAGTGTTTCGAAGCTGGATGGATGAATAGAGATCAACAACTCATTCTCTAGCTGATGGAACCTCAGTTCATCCTACTTATCAAATAAGGAAGCAAGCTTATCCCAAATCTCCTTAGGTGTCTTCAATCCTTTGATGTGGAAGAGAAGATCTCGAGAGATTGAGAGGCACAGGCATCCAAAGGCTTCATCAAGCCTATTCCAGTACTTTTCTTTGTCATAATTAAGAACTAGCTTTGCCTCTAACTCCATTGTGAGTCTGTAGAGCTTCTTGGTGTGAAGCAGTGACTCCATGTCGTCCTTCCATTGGTGGTAGTTGAAGAAGACAGAGCTGTTGTAGCGAATGCAGTGGGGAGAAAGAGCTACTTGTAGCAAATGCAGTGAGAAGAGCTGATAACGTGTAAATCACACAATCAAACAGACAAAATAAGGTCGACAGTTAGCACTTTTGGTCCCGCTTCTCTCCCACTCTCTGGAAATCTTAGTTCAAAGTCAGTGGTGTCTTCCTGGCGGTGGAAGGAATATGGTCTGCCAATCATCACTTTTCTTCGCTTGCCATCATTGAGCCTTAATTATAGCTTTAATTTCAGAGAAAACAACAAAATCGCCATCCTTGAATTGGAGACTCCCATCATCATCCACATATGACACAAGAGCATGGTTTTCGTTGGTAAATAGAAGCAATGATGCTCATCTCAACTTCCTTGCCATTCACATCAAAAACAATAAATTCTGGACAAAAGTCAAAGAACACACTATCACACATTCTCGGAGTATCAACTTTGATAAAAGTGTTTGGAGGTTTATGATTATGGCATACATCATTATATTCAATTATTTTTTCAACAATTATGTCTTTGAACACCACCACCTGCGAATGTGATCCTTTTGGGATTCAATCTATTGTTCTGTTTGGAGGACTTTCAACAATGACATCCATGGATGAAGTAATTTGACTGTTGTTAATTCTGGAAAATATGCCATTGAAATCGAAAAGTCTCAGGCTTTAGAGGTATTTAGCGAGAATTGATTTTCCATTAAATGCCTTGAGATTGTATACAACAACCTTCATCTCTTTCTCACTAATCAGTTGTAGTTGCCTATCTTGAACTGTAACTACCAAAATTCGCCACTCATGGAATTCAATTTTATCCAGATATACATACGCTGTCCCAACACAACAATAGACAACATTGCCATATGTAAATGAATAACCCAAGATGGAACACCAACGTTCATCAACGTCAAACACATATGATGAAATGCCGTCAATTTCATGATCACCTAACAGATGCACAAAGCTTTGTTCTATTTCTTTGATCATATTGTTTCTTTGATGATTAATTTTTGCAAGATGGACATTGTTATACGCCAATCTCCAATTGCTATTGTAAATGATTCTAGGTCTGTCAGGTGCCACATTCTATAATGTTGACTTAGCTATGGAAGCTAGGACGAAATACTCATCTTCATCCTCATTTTCATGCAACGATTTGGATTCTTCATAATTGTCACATAAACCATCGGTGTTGCCATCATGGATCGCCTTTACAGGTTTATCTAGTACACATTTTGCTGTATCTACTATCTTGGGTCTATTTCCTGTTGTTGCCTTTCACGCACCTGGGGGGTTAAGTTGCGTGGTAGAAATCTTGAAGCCACTAAGTGCATTTTGAGGGCAAGTCTCAAGTCAAGTACTGTCACTTGATCTTGACTCCTCCATTTAGGCAAACTCCTAACGAAGCTGGGGGGTAGACCCTATTAGTTGGGTGGATTAAGCTTTTAGTGGTGGTTTGTGATTGAGTAAGTTGTTTAGGAGTTTTATAAAAATGACACAAGAGACTGCAATAATAATTAAGACAACAACATGAGCAATGTAATCAATCAACACATTGTAAATTAAAGAAATTGTTTATACGATAAAAAGCAAAGACCAGTGCTGAAAATGGAGTGTTGTTGGAGTGTTGAATGTATTGCAATTGTTCTTGGTTGATTTTAAGTTTATGAATTAATGAGTGGATTAGCGGGAAGGGGATTTCGTATATACCACGAAGGTACATGGAATATGTCCAACTCACTAACTGTGGTAGCGCACGAGAAAATGTGGGCTAAATGGAGTCACAGGGGGATGTCAAACACTACACCAACAAGGATGTAGGCTGACAGGGGCCTCGCGGTCACTTTTCAGTTGTTCCTGCTTCCTCTGTACAATTTACCCACACGAAGCAAAATGCAACGTTCGATTTTTCATTGTTGGGAGCTTTATTGAATGTGAGACTAATTAAACCAGTAACTTAATCCCTTTCTGGTTTCATCAACTGGTCATATTGAGTTGCAGTGATCCAGAGCATACATGAACTAAGTCTTGTTATTTTTTAAGAGTTTTTGAACAATGTTTGCTCTTGTTTATTAAAAACCACAAGACTCTCTTTCAGGTCTTTTGAACCTTACTCGGGAAAACAGGGAGGGTTGATTATTGAAAAATAAAGTGCAAAAATTGAAATGTTTTATAATTACTACACTATCGAAGTAGTGGGTTACTAGCCGTATTACTTTGCCAAAAGCTAATGAAACTTGAAATAAAAGTGTATGGTTTGCAAATGACAATGATAAAATATAGGTTATCTAAGTTAACTTCAACAAAAAGTAAAGCTAAAAAGAAAGATGCATGAAAACACACCGACGCAAATCCCCCCTGGGGGGATGGGGAGTGGGCTCTTAGGAGCCTACTCAATCTCTTTTATTATGATATTTACAAAGCTTTTGAGGTGGATTCCTTTGGTCCTTATAATTTTGGATCTAAAGGATTATATGGTTTTACGAGGAAGATAAGATCAAGAAAGGTGAGTCTAGAGGTTTTTGAAAAGCTTAGATGTTTGATTTTTCGGTAGCACTTCTCTTTGTCCTGTCAATAAAAGACAAAAACCAGCCACCTATTTATGCACCAAATACAACGTTAAAAGCATAAAATATTTAAGTACTGAATGATCAAAAAATATGCACAAGTACTTAAATACTAGATCTATTCTAAGAATGATGTTTTACAATTCTAGATCTAGAAACATGCTTAAATAGATCAACGTTTAGATATTCTTTTGAAAGAGAAATTGAACTACTTAAGCATGTGAGTAACCGTAACCAAAGGAGAAAATATTTTGAAGTGAAGGAAAGAGAGATAGAGTGTTGGCAGCGTGCGAATGTTAAGCCATGGAGTCTGCTTTGGTGGAACACCGAGGGACTATGTCCTCAATAAGATATTGAAGATGAGGAGGATGCAAACTAGCTCAACCCCTTCTTTAAGTGAGATCACCTGCAACTTAGAAGTCCTTGCATAGACAGATCGTTAAATATAGGTGCTGCTAGAAGAAGAAACTTAGAAAACATGCAATTAAACTTAAAATACATGCACATCCAAGAGATCTAAAACAAACAAATAGTAAGGGCATAAATCAAACTAGAATAATCGCTTACCTTATTGGGAGGGAGCTTCCCTTCAAGGCCCACAATTAACCAACAAAAAACAAAGACAGATAATACAGATTATACCTCATAAGAATTTGACAATCACCGTCCACACATGAAGAACATTACACCATAGATCTTGCCTTCAAAGGCTTCTTTATTCCAAAGAGTAAAACAATACAATACAAGCAAGAGCATTCCTTCGGTCCTCTGACCATGAGCCACAATGAGCAAAAGCTCTTGTTTAAATAGCCAAATTGCAAAAGAGGGGGCGCATCCACAAGTGGGAGTAGAGTGGAGTTGAAGAAATGATGTAGGATCTTCATTGATTTAACTTCAAAAGGGAGGCGACACCTCTCCAATGAGATATGTGCCATCTTCAAGATTGATTATCCATAAAAGAGTGTATGCCAAGTGGGGGGTGTGCTATCTCTTGGAGAGATGCGCCCCTCATCTTTACCAACTCACCACGTAATCAAAGATTCTCTCAATCATGACATCTTCATCTCACCAATAAATTGCTTTCACCTTGGTTGACTTTCCCACTCGTCACGATTTATTTGCCATACATGACCCATGCGCTATATGAGTAATGGTGGGCGCATCCCTCATGTGTAATGCTATTGCCACCTTTTGGAATCTTCATTAGACTAAATGTAACCACTCCAAATGGTCCCCACATGATTCGCTTCATCCTTGAACTAAGTCGCCCATCATATGAGACAAACATAGGCACCTCATCCACCATGTGTTTAACATATTTCCTTTGACTTTTGACTTTCTCATTCTGTGTCATTTTAGCATTTATTTGACATTGCCGCCCCTTTAGACAAAAATGGCTCTAAGTGATGATTTAATCAGCTGAAACATAGGATAAAGAGGTCACTCTGAGTGTGAAAACAAGCATTTCCACACCAAATTCTGCCTCTAGACCATACTTTTATCGCAATTTGAAATTTCCATTTAAACCACTAAAAATGGCCTAAGTTTGCGGGAAAAACTATTTTTTACGAAACTTGAAAATAAACCTAGGGGGTCCTAGTACATGTTCATAATGACTCAAAACAATGTCTAGCATGCTTATATACATTGACACTTAGACTCTAATAACTTCGCAAGGCCTCACCACCAAGACGACTACCCCAACTTTGGAGGTATGAGTAAAAAACTCGAAAATTAGTAGTCGTTTGTTCAACAACCAATAATTAACGAGCGAAAAAACACTCTAGGCTAGTGGATTGATGTCTAAGTCCTAGGAAGCCGAGTCTTTTACATATAGCTCTCATGCTAGCACATTTATTACAATTCCCTCGAGGGGGTATGAAAATGTGGTACAAAAAATTAAAGGGCCAAGAACATGAACAAGTATCCTTGTTCAAACTTCGGCGGCTTGCTGGAAATCCACCTAAGTGCAACTTTGTTGATAACATTTCCTTCTATACTTGGAGCAGGTTTCTGTTCTTCTTTTGGAACACTGACTTCTTCAACTTTACAATTGGATTTGCAGTTTTAATCTTCAGAATTGGACTTGGAATCATAATAAAGGGTCTTCCACATTCACATCAACATTTGTTTCCTCAACGGGAATCTTGTCTTCTTTAAATTTGTCTTCATCTGCTACCTTGTCCGGAAGGTCCCTGTTAGCAGCGATAGTGAATCTAACTTTTTATTAATTGCTTCAAGCATTTCTAGGATGTTTTATGTGCAACGCATGTTGTGTGGTTGTTGATATTTTAGCTCTGATACCAATGTAGCGGTAGCACTATAACATTCAGTTTATAAACAGTGCAAGATAATTATATATGTATATGAAATAATGTATAAATAAATAAGATATAAGATGTTACAATAATGAAGGCCTAGGCATATATAGGCCTTATGGTGACTCTTGACGTAAAGGTATGTCCTTACGTAATGTGCCCTATCATAATTACATTTGAAGATAATTAACTATGTTCATTTTTTATGTTCATGACACATTCTTTCAATGTAGATTTATTTTCATAAAATGTCATTGATTTTATTTAATTATTGATGGGATTAAGTTTCTGATATTTGAAGATTGAATCAGGCATTTTCATATCAGTGTTCTCGTTCAAACATGGGGAAATCAAAGAAGACTCCTAAGTTTGCTAAGATGAAAAGTATTATCAGCTCCAAAACAATCCAGAAGTAAGAAGTTGCAAAACATTTTGGACAGCAAATCTTGGACCTATTTTACCTATTTTGCTTTTAATATAAAGTTAGTGTTTGTAAATCAACTCTGAAGCTTAGGAGTTCTTCCCTTTTTATAATCTCATAGCTGTAAAATTTTTTGAGTCAAATTTTATTGGTTGACAAAGGTATAAAGAAGAGGTGCTTAATCCAAACAAGAAGAATGCGGAAAAGCAGAAGCTGCCTAGAAATGTGTAAGCATTTTCTCTGTTGTGAATTCTCTATTTTCATTGTTTTCTCTTCTTAGCAGGGCCAAACATACAAGTGTGCAAATTTTGGTATAAATCGTTGTATATTTTTTTAACATGTTAGAAGTTCGAAATACCTTTCTATTTTCAAAAGTTTCAAAAATATTAATTTTACCAAAATTGACCTGCATCTCTTGAAAACTTTGTTCTAGAGACTTAAACACAATTATCCAAATATACTACCATTAAGCTCCATTTTTCATGAGATGAAGAACTTAGAAAAACAAGATAGATGTATGTATAGGGTATCAAAACAACAGTTATAGCATACGAATGTGTCAGTCACCACTTCTTGATGGTTTTCCATAATAACGAAGTCAACTCCTCTATACATTATATGGAAATTTTCAGATTGGAATTAGGTTTCTTCAATGGAATATTATTGTTGAATCCTGTCAAATCAGAAGTCATGATGAAACTGCATTGGTAGTGACAGTCCGTTTAAAACCACTGTGATGCATATTAGAGACTTGCACGCAGAACTAATTATAATTGTGTTCATTAACATTCACATTGTTTTTTTTCTGGGTATTAGTGTTTTCTGTTTTTGTTGAGTCTGCATTAGATTCTTGGTCAGTTGTTTTAATAACATGCAGACTGTGTTTGTTTGGTATGTTGTTGTGAATGAAGATGACCATTTATCTTTGGTTCTAAGCACAAGCTGATTATAATTGATAACTGATTAGCTTGAAGAGATTGCACATCTGCCACAGCATATGTTGCTTTCTATCTAGACATTTTATAATGACTTGCTAAGGTACATCAAGTTAATTAATTCGTACTGTTTTTTAGGTTGAAAAGGTAGTATTTATCTTTGTTTAAAACATTTGCATAATATGCAAATACTTTTTCTTGCATATCATTTAAATTATAATTTACCTATGTTGCTTAAATTTCCCAGCTGTGGGTACATGTGTTTGGAATGACAAAAAGCTTCCCCCAAATTTGCAAGTAACAGTGGGTTTGGAGCAGCAATAATATATATAAAAGAATAGGGAAACAAGGGGAATCCTTCAAATTTGAAAAATACATAGGAACTTGACCATGATTTATGGATATATATTTTTTTATGTTACCCTACTGTTATGCTGCATCTGTAACCAGCGCACCTTCAGATATACCGCAGGGAGAGAGAGGCAAAATTTTTGACTAGGAGGGGTGTTATTCAGCAGTGGTGGTCATGGCATGGCCCTTTGGTTCATCCCCCAGGAGTACTATAGCTTAATGGCTTTGCTGACTCCCCTTTGTTAGGGTTTTTTAACCCTGGGGTTGGTGTCCGGGGCTCCTTGGAGGGTTGTCATTGGTCACTTGACCCCACACCTTGTCCATCACATTGGTGGTCTTTGTCCCACCTCAGAGATCCTCCTAGATTTCTTAGCTGACTTGCGCTCTCTCTCCCTGGCCTTTCTCCTTCAGAGGATGTATTCACTCACCTAGACTGCACATTTGCTTTGAGGAGGACGTTGAAGGATTCTCTACATTATTGGGGTTACATGGTGCATGACACCCTCCCTCCAGCTCACTCTAGCCTTTCGTTTGGAGTGATTCACTCATTTTAGCAATTTTTGGCATCTAGGGGAAAAATACCCCAGGTAGTCTACGTTAAGTTTACATTAGGCTATTTTATTATTATTATTTTGTTATAATTTTAAGTTGACATTTTAAAGGCATGTCGGCTTGGATATTTTGTAAAAGTGAGTTGAGAAACATATAAATACTACTCCTCACTTCATTTTTAAAACACAACTTATGGGATAAAACATTATGCATTTATTTTACCCTAGTTAGGACTCTTTGGTGTGATGCGCCCCTCTTGAGGAAGGCTTTTTTGGGTTTTATGGTGAATTCTTGAAGTTGTTGGAATATCAAGCAATACTGAGAGGGGGAGGGGTGAATCAATATTAATCAATCTATTTAAATTTTAATCACTCAAAACTAAATTAACAATAAAAACAAAACACAATATTATCGTGGAATCCCAATAGGGAAAACCACCAACTCTTTCTATTTCTGCAAAATTATATTTAGAAATGGTTTTTGCCTGCTCCTACATACAAGATTGCTACAACAACCTATTTACCAGCAACTACTGGAAGGAGGCGATGACCCTCTGATTTATCAGCTACTACTAAAAGGATGCTTCGACACCCTATTCACCAGCTACCACTGAAAGGAGGCTACGACCCCCTTGCAAGCCTGTTCCTGCCCTAGCGCCTCCCAACCACTCTTATATGATAAGTCGATCTTTGACTTTTGTACACCTATGGATCTTTCAATAGAATGTACATAGACACCTATTTGAAAGTTTAAAGCACTGTTTATATACCCTCAAACGTATCTCTTCATCTAACAGTCACGTATCTTCATTGTGACTTTTCTCAAAAAAACCAATTCGAAATTATCTCTTTGTTTATCATTTTTAACATTGTTTAAATTTATCAGTCACGACCTTCCGTAGTTGCCTTTTCGTAGCGACCTTTCTGCATTTTTCTTTCTGCAACGATCTCTCCTCAAAGTGGTGCCTGCAACGCTCCTTTCCGCAATTGCAGGTTGCGGGTTGCGGATTGCGGATTTGCTTTTCGACTTTTCTCGAAACTGTGTTCGCAATTCGTATTCTGCAAAACTTCTTTCGCAATTGCGGATTGCGGGTTTGCTTTTTGACTTTTCTCAAAACTGCTTTCGCAATTCGTCTTCTGCAACATTTCTTCCGCAATTGCGGATTGCGGGTTTGCTTTTTATGACTTTCACAAATCTTTTCCGCAATAGTCTTCCCGCAGTTTTACCATGCTTGCACCTTGGTATTGCGGAAACTATTCTAGACCATTGATCTTTCTCTCTCTTATGATTTGGGCCATCCAAATCTTCACTTCATAGAAACTTAGCATTATAATGCTTCAGACTTCCGCTTGGCCAACTGTGTTATTTTGGCTTTCGCACATCTCTTTGGACTATTTAATCAACAGTCTTTTGTTATTCCTTTGTCATTACTCAATTGCTTTTACATTAATGACAACCATATTTAACAAAAGTATCTTGGTTTTTGCTCTTTTTCTGAAGGTGATGCCGTGATTGGTTGGTACAACCTTGCATGAGGAGGTATCTGAGGTTTTTTTCAATACTTATCTTTGTTAAATATTGATGTATGATGCATGTTCGTGACTGAATGGTAACAAGTATAGCTGCATTTCGTTTTGGCATGGTCATCTTCAATCCTTTAGTCAGCTTGGTTTATGGAAGCACGTTCCTTTTAGGAGTCTTATGGGGCTAAAGTCTAGGTCTTCAGGTTCGTCATCTAACCTAGGTTTTCCTTCTCATTAGGAAAGCCATTCTCCCTAGACTTCCTAGGGTTAGGGTAAGGTTTTGCATTTCTCGTTTTCCAAAACCTTCACCCTTCTTCAATACCTAGTCGAGGGTTAGTTCTAGGTTAGTTTTAGGGTTAGTCCTAGGGCTATTTTAGTTCGGATTTAGGTTAGCTTAGGCCTATGTTAGGGTTAGTTCTAGGTTTCCCTTACCTTCCTAAACCCTAGTGTCCCTCCTTTTTCTTTCTCCTCAAACCTCGTTTCTTCCTCTACAAGCCCTAACTATCTCCCTCTCTACCCTCACCATCCTCTTTTCCTTCTCTGTAAGGGAGTGAACTTCACCCTCCTCCCTTTCTCACCCACGACTGCCCTCCAAACCCTGCTCTAACAACTGCAACCTGCTTTTTCCTCATCCTCTTTCTCCCACGAACTTCTTCTCTCTTCTCCTATTCTTTCTCAAGACCTCCCTCCTTCCTTTTTTTCTTACCCTCGACCTGTCCCGTAAGGGATTCACCTTCCCTTCTAGCTCTTGTTCTCTCCCTTTTCCCTCTCGGCTGCCTTCCAGACCTCGCCTTACAACTGAGGCCTTGGCTTCCCATCCTCCTTTTCCCCTCGGTTCCATTTTCTCCACTTCAGTCATCTCCCTTTACCTTCCAGCCCTATCCACCTTTAGGGCTGCCCTTACATTGGCAACCTCCCTACACGGTCTGCTGCTCCTTCCATTTAACCCTGCACACAAGGAAACAATCGCTGGAAAAAAGGTTAGTTACTGCTGGTGGACTGTTAACACCATTTATTTCCACATTGTATGCTTACTCTGAAATATGGTCCCTGATTGAATTTTGAAACACAATCATGCTGCTGCTAGTGTTTCATTTTAGACCTGATTCAATTGTTTGGTTATGCATACTGCTACTTACACTAAGTTTGGATGGATACTTGAGCAAATGACTGATACACCATATAATTCTTTGCTCATACTGCTATACCCTGGGATGATATAGTTGATATGTTGTTGGACTCACCCTGATATGCCTCTGTATATAATGCTGTAATGTGTTATTGGTTTGTATCAGATTTTATTTTTCTTTTGTTTTCACTCAAACTCGTCATTAATCATTGGGAATATAGTTGGCATATTGTTGAGTTCATGTATGAACTAAGATTGGAAGTCAATTTATTGTATATTTGCACTTGGTCATACGTTATCACTATACAATTGTTGTATGATGTATGTATGAGTTGAAAGAAGTAGATATACTATCCGCATTACGCTATTCATATTCAAGCTTGTAGTATATTTTTTTCACTTCTTGATTTGACTCCCATAAGGCACTATTCACTAACACTCTTTGAAGAAGTTATCTTGTAGTGTTCCAGTGTCCTTACAGACTTACATAGGGCTCTCCCCTAGGAGGTTTCGACTTTCAAAGAAGTTAGGAGAAGTGACTGAGGTGACTATGGTCACTTTCTCCACATGTGCTTACCGGTGGCTCAAACTGCCATTTCATCTGGTAACACCCTGCTATATGAAGATCACAACCATTCATGTCTAACATATAACCCATTGTTACAATGGTTATGTAAGGAAAGAAAAATCGATATATAGATCAGAAGCTGAACAATGTTCTTGGAATGTTGAAAGGCATATGCATTCTGTTGCAAAATATAGCTTGCTTTATGTTACAAACCAAAAGATTGATGTCCACAAAACTATGGATACTGATATCAATAAAATATATAGAAGATGAATCAACTGCAAATTTATAATTCCCAAGTATTGTGACTTTGTTGTCTGACAGAACAAGGAGAAACCAAGCAATCTGATGAAATTCTTTTCGTGAAATACAGATCCCGTGGAAATCCATTGAGCACTTTTTTGTTGATTTTTCCAAAGTAGCATCGAGAGCCATTCTCTTGGAGAATGGATGCACCTGGTCAATTACCAGGAACTTGAACCAGTCTAGGACTGGGGGACTCAACCTAGAGCTAAGGGGCCATTCTTTGAATGGAGGCACCTGGTCAGTTACCGGGAACTTGAACCAGTCTAGAACTGGGGGACTTGGCTTAGAGCTGAGGGGCCATTCTTTGAATGGAGGCACTTGGTCAATTACTAGGAACTTGAACCAAATCTAGAACTGGGGGATTTAGCCTAGAGTTGAGGGGCCATTCTTTGAATAGAGGCACCTGGTCAGTTACCAGGAACTTGAACCAGTCTAGGATTGGGGGACTCATCCTAGGGCTAAGGGCCATTCTTTGGGAGAATGGAGGTGCTTGGTTACTTACCAAGTATTTGACATTGAGTTAACTGATGCAACCTAGGGATGAGGCACCTGATCAGTTACTAGGCTATCACCATAAGCCCTAGACCTGGTCTAGGCACGTGATGCACTCCTATCCTTGATCTATGGGCTATATGATCTTCTCTAGGGATTAGTTACCCCTGGGTAAGACACCTAGCACCTGATCTTGGTGGCACAAGGAGTTCAAGTTAAAAGCATTAGAAATTCACCCTATTTATGAAGATGTACTTTGAGTGGGCTTGAAGGACCTTGGAGACCACTTGCCTTGACCACAAAATACTTGAAGGACCTTCTTACCCTACCTAAGCCTTGGTCCATGAGGAAGACCAAGAGGTTAAAGTCAAAATACAAGAAGACCTATTGTATGACAAGAATTATACCACAAAGTAAAAATACAAGAAGGCCTATGTTATCACAAAAGGTTAAAGTCAAAGGGTAAAAATGAAAAAGAATAAAACCCTAATATCAATTCCTAAGTATGTGGGATCAACTCAATGTTTGAAAGTCTATAAATGAAGTTCACATCATTTCATTTCAACACAACATCATCACAACACAAGTTCACTTGACTGCTTCGACACTGAGGCAAAATTTGCTGAGGGTAATCGTGACTGGGATTTTTTTCTTGCAACTGTTGAAGATGAACCTGTGGCTTAGAGTCTTCTTTTCTATTTTGGATCTTGCCCTAGTGTGGCGGCCTAGCCAACTAGGGCAAGTCCCTACACATCCACGGTGGTGGGCAACTGCTATACCCTTGATTGGTATCTAGGGTTGGTAGAACAACACTGACGAGCAGCAGCAGATTACTAGGGCAACCACGCTAGGCTTCTACAACATTCGGGCAACATCAGAATAGAAATTCTGGGAAGCCACTTATAGTTACGGGCAACTGTAGAAGAAGTCTCGGGCAACCCTAGCAGGCTTAGGCAGTTGCCAGCAGGATCCGAGCAACCCACCCAAATTTCGGGCAGCAGAGAGAAAATTCGGGCTACAGAGAGAAAATTTGGGCATCAGACAAAGTCTGCAATTTTGGCCAGTAGAGAGAAAATTCGGGCAACAAAAAGAAATTTTAGGCAACAGACACAATTTGCAATTTTTGGGCAGCTAATCTTCATCCTTTACGTGGCAGTTTTTGGTCAAACCTGCTAGGGTTTGGAAATGTTGTTCAAGCCTACTAGGGTTTGAAAAACTTGTTACAACATTCATCTCAGAATTCTGAGATAAATTTCCTGTTTCTTCTACAAACTCAGTCATCTCATTTAAGGGATGAATTACTAATGGTTTTGGGGTTTTTGTCCTTTAAACGTTTCCCCGTGAAAACATATGGTGTTCATTTTGTGTGATGCTTGATTATCTAATGCACTTGTCTTATTGTTATCTATATTACAGTTTGCAAAATTTAAATAATATATGCACATGCTAAAATTCAACATGGTATCAGAGCTTTGCATGTGAAGATTACAGTAAGAGGGCAGATTATTGTAATCCTCCTAGACCTTGGGACATTTTGCAGACTTAGATAACATACTTATGAATTAGAGATGGACACCAACACTTTCAGAGCGGAAGAGAGGCTTGAGGGATCAACCAACTACAATTCTTGGAAAGCTAGGCTCATGGACACCCTGGAAGAAAATGACCTTGATGACTTGGTTCTTAATTCCATAGAAGAACCTATGTCTAATGCTAAAAGAATTGCTTTTAAGAAGAAGCAAGTGAAGGAAAGGAGGATCATCTATGACTTGGTCAAGGAGACGTTGATGCCCACCATCCAAAGTTACAAAAACCGAACCGGTGGATGAACCGGTCGACCCTCAGAACCGGAACCGGTAAAAAATCGGGTAAAAAACCGGATCATAAAACCGGTCCACCAACAATACATAAAATATTCAAAATTTAATTTTTTTAAAAATATTAATGTGCATCCATGTGAGTTCAAACATCGAATTACCCAAAAGTATAATTTTGGCATATGATTTCACGTCTACATTCATAGTTGAAAATTGACAGTGTATGCATGTCTTCTATGGCTTTTGCTGTCCAGGAAAACTCTTTTTAAAGACGACACTTTCTATAGACTCTTCTTTAGCGTGCTGATGACCATCTAAAAACAGACAATGAAACAAACCATACCTTCAATCAATATGAAGAGTAAAATCAATATGGCTATGCCCAAGCCTAATAAAGATCATTAAGCTATTAAAATACAAAACTGGAGCCAAGTTTATACATCTGCAATGCATATCTTGACCTTCACACACACAAAGACCTCCTTAATAGTGTCTTGAGCATTAATACACAAACTACACCTATGTAATAGCTGACTGGGCATGAGAACAACAAAACAGACCCTTCGGAAAGATTACTAGGACAAGAAAAAGGCAGATCAGACCTTCCAATCATAATTTTGGCCCATGTAAAATGCATATATGATATCATATAGTTGTTAGAATTTACGGAGGTCTAGGATTAAAACCAATAGCTGGCATGAACAACACAGTTAAGACCATTAACACAACTGCTGGGTTTAGGAATACGAAAAAAAAATCAAATTGCTGAACACAAGAAACTCCGTCCTTGCAATAATCCAGACACACACCAAGCAAAACAGGAGAAACCCTTTCGCCTTAACACTTTTGACCAACCGGTTTTATGAGAAAACCGGTTTTGTACCGGTTCGATACCGAATCGGGCGGTTCATGGACCAACCCGGCCGGTTCGGTATTGAACCGGCCCAAAACGGTTCGAGGGTCCGGTTCGGACCGGAAACCCACTGGAACCAGTTAACCGACCGGTTTTACCGGTTTCGGTCCGGTTTTGGTAACGTTGCCACCATCACACCATTGAAGACCGCTAAAGAATGCTTTGACACCTTGACGAATTTATATGAAAAGGAGGGACCTAGCCAGAAGAGAGTACTAAAGAAAAGGCTTTGTACATTGAAGATGAAAAAGGATGAAGGAGTTGCCCCTTCACAAAAATTGCACAGGTAAGAGATCAACCTTCTGCTATTGGTATACTTGTGGATGATGATGATCTTATACAAACTGTATTCGATGGCCTTCCCAATTCTTGGGAAACCTTTTTGGCAGCTGTAAGTGGACGTGAAACTGAACCAAACTTTGATATACTTTGGCATCACTGTTTGGAAGAAGAAGGAAGAGTTCAAAGCAAAGCAACTGGCGCGGAGGAAGGGAACCTTGGTCTTACAGCTAAGACAAGGAAGTTCAAGAAGCCCTTCACTTAGAAAAAGAAGGAAAAGAAACCACAAGGTAAACATTCAAGTGCTCCAAGTTTAGAATGTTTTAATTGTCATAAGATTGGACATTTTGCCAAGGATTGCATGTAGCCAAAGAGAAGGTTCAAAAGAAGGTTCCAAGCTTCTGTAGCAGCAGAAGAAGAACCCAAGAAGAAGAAAAATGCTAAGTCTTCCAAAGAAAATGAACCAAGAAGGGAATACTACCTGATCTCTGCTCTTTTTGGATCCATCATTAACAATGCCAACTCTTGGTTAGTAGATGGTGGTGCTTCCAGGCATATGTAAGGTTTTCGTGAAGCACTTACCAGCTACAGAAAGAAGAAGTTCTCTACTCAAGTAGAACTTGGGGATGGGACCACTTACAAGATTGAAGGAGTTGGTTCAACCTCACTTCAACTTGAATCAGGTACAATTTTGCATATTGAAGACATATTATATGTCCTTGGTTTGAAGAAAAACCTCCTCTCCATTGTTGGCTTAGAAGACAAGGGCTACAGTGCCCTCTTCATGGATATGGAGGTCCTACTATGGGCAAAGAATGAGAAGCTAAGCTTAGCTGTACCGATTGGAGTTCGAGAGGGAGGTCTTTACAAAGCTTCCGAGAATTCCACACAAGCTTTAGTTCACAACACAGTTGCCCCATGTGAGCTATGGCATCATAGGTTTGGACACCTTCACTATACAACTCTTCCAAGCCTTCAAAAGATGGTTACATGTATGCCAGAGATTTCTCCTAAACATGATGGTGTTTGCAAGGGTTGTGCTCTAAGTAAGAACACTAAGAAATCCTTCTCCAGAAGCAAGAATAGATTTAAAGGAATCTTGGATTTGATTCATTTTGACATATGTGGGCTTATGTCTTCACCCTCCTTGAGTGGGTGCTTGTACTATGTCTTGTTCATATATGATCACTCTCGAAAGTTCTGGATCTACTTTCTGAAAGTCAAGAGTGAAACTTTTGACAAGTTTAAAGAGTTCAAGGCTCTGATTGAAAACCAGACAGGAAGACACATCCATATCCTAAGGTCAAATAACGGAGGTGAATATGAATCTAACGAGTTTGATGATTTTTTCCAAGAAGCAGGAATCAAAAGGGAGCTGACAGTGCCTTACAACCCTCAATAGAATGGGGTTGCAGAAAGGAAGAATAGAACAATTTGTGAAGCTGCTAAAGCTATGCTAACTGACCTTGATCTTCCTTTATCTCTTTGGTCTAAAGCTGCATGTACTGCTGTGTACATTCAAAACATAAGACCTCAGGCCATCTTGGGGAAAAAGACTCCATAAGAAGTATTTTTAGGTAAGAAACTTGCAGTTGACCACATGAGGATTTTTGGCACTCCTGTGTATATTCATGTACCAAAGGAAAAGAGGGCTAAGCTAGAGCCTTCCGAAAAGAAATGCATATTTGTTGGTTACAGTGAAAGGTCGAAAGCTTACCGCATCTATGTTCTTGGACAAAGGTATGTTGAAGTCGGTAGAGATGTGATCTTCCATGAGGAAGTTGTGTTTCGTCAAACTAAAGAGCTTCCAAAGGATGTAGAAGAACCCCCTTCTAAGTTTCTAGATTCAGTAGTTTAGAGGGAGGAAGAAGAATTTGATCCTCAAATTCCAGATGTGTTTGAGGATTTTGAAAGACCAGTTGAAGAACTACTTGAGGTCCCTCCTTCCAAAACGAGACCTGCTTGGTACCGAGAAACCGTGCAAGAAGCAGAGAAGCATAAAGCTCCTCCAGGAACTTTCAGAGAAAGCATAAAGCCTCAAAAGCACTCAGGCCTTATGAGCAAGCCCATCAATGCAGAACCCTTCACATACAAAGAAGCAACAAGTCAACATGTATGGAATGATGCTATGATTGAAGAATATAGTTCAATTATGAAAAATGATGTGTGGGAAGTTGTTCCGAGAACGACAGGAAGGTTAGTGGTAACATCTGGATGGCTCTACAAAATCAAGCATGCTGCTGATGGCAGCATTGAGAAGTACATGGCCAGATTTGTAGCTCGCGGCTTCAATAAAAAAGAAGGCATAGACTATGATGAGATTTTTTCTCCTGTCGCCAGATATACCACCATCAGAGCTTGTTGGACACAATGGCCACACTGAGGGGGGGGGGGGGGGAATCAGTGTGTGAACAATTTAAACCTTTTTACACTTTTATTAGACAATCAGAGTATATCAGTCATTATGTCATCAATTACATAATCAAATGCATCAGCTGAGTCAATCATGAGTCATAAGCATAAACATCAAACATCAAGAGAGACACAAGAATATATGCAATTTGATCTTTAATTATGGTAATGGAAGACAACAATCTTCTCGATTACAATCAACACCAACTGACGAAAATAGCACCAACTCTTGTAACAGGACCCAACCTGGTTTTCTTATCTCCAACTAAGAAGGGGTTGAGGAGTCCAATCCTCAAGTGCAAGATTCTACTTGCAAGCTTGATGCCAATCTCTGATTGTCATCAGTCTGCTGCATAATCATCTCTGCTCATCAACCTCAGCTCATTCATATTGGCTCATCCATTTGCTCACTCAACTTGTCAATCTGCTCATCAACACTCCTGGTCAATCTTTTGCTCAATACTGCTGGTCAATCTCTGCTCAATAGTCCTCATGCCAAATCATCAAGGAGTTTGTTCATTTAGGTGTGCTCATGTCTGAATATGTCATCAAGTTCTGCATATATCATCTTCTGGGGGAGTCATGCATCAACATCACGGAGTGTTCATCTTAGGGTATTGGAGTGCATCATCATAGCATGCATCATCATCATGGAGTGTTTTGCATCCAGCATGCATCATATAGAGTTTGCAGTGATCTTACCTTTCATTGGCTATGCATCAAAACTTTGGACTCCCTACCTGGGATAGGTATGACTGCTGTAGAAGACTTCAAACCATTCTTCATATCATCACTTCATCATGTATTAGAACTGTCTTGTCTTGGGCTGTTAGTCTTAGACCAGTCATACTTCACAACCTCATGAACTGGGGCTATGTATATGCTTCAAAGGACTGTCATCATCATCATTGGACTGTGTATATTCTTTACACAGTGTCAAGCTATCAACTTCAGACTTGTGTCAACTGTGGGCTATCAATACTGACTGTGTAAAAGAACCCACTCTCAGATCAAAACCAGACTTGTATGTGTTGTTGAACATACCTCTACTGTGTATGGTTTTATGCTTTCAACCTCGAGCTGTGGCAGATGTTGGTCATTGTAAGTATGCTGTAGATGACCTCACATGTGTATTTGGGAAGAAAACACAGGATCTGCTACTGATGTCAACACAACTTACATTCTTCAGAGTTGTTAACTTCTTTTGGTTGTAAGAATATGGTCTAGAAACAGTCATGTTTTAGCCTTCTTTAAACTCTGCATTAAACTGCTTCCCAAGTCAGACTTCCTCTTCACCTCAATCCTAGGACTTGATTCTCTTCTTGGAGTATTACATCAACATTTCAGGACTGTTGTTGTTAAATCATGCTGTAGATATCGTCCATTGCTGGCTCAAAGCATGCCAAATCCATCTACAGATAAGTCTTAGATAGTCATCCAAAGGTGGGCTCTTACTCCTACAATATGACATCAATGAAACTATCAAAACCCCATACAAGCCACAACTTAGATTTTGAGGTGGACCTCAAGACCAGTGTACTGTTAGAATGCTTGCAAACTTTGTCAAAGATGTCAACCTTCAACTGCATTAAAAATATCTCGGATCTCTGCTGCTGCAAGCTTGGATTGTTTAAGAGGTGTCATCAAACTCCATCAACAATTTGGGACTGGTGCACAATGTCAACTTCCGAATGGATAGAAACCTTGACCTCTTTACCCCAAGCAAGTCCAAAATGGACTGCTCTTAGCTGCCTCAGTCCACTACAAAAAAATTGCCTTTGCTGCTGCTGCTGATGGCTCTCACGAGTTCACTCAAAGAGCCTGAAAATCAGAGAAGAAAAAAAATATCAGACTGGTGCTGCTGCTGCCTCATCCGAGCCTGTTGTTTCTGCCTCAGTCGAAAAATCTCAGAGCTGATGCGAAAATTGCATACTCCAAAATGAGGCGGATTGCCTCTATTTATACACAATTTTTTGAATTTTTATGGAGTCGACTTATGTCAAAAGAATATTTATTTTTGAATTTAAATTTAAATTTATTTTGAATTAATTTATTTGGAGCTGACTTCTTCAAGGTCAACAAGGTATTGTTTATTGTTTTAATATTCAATATTTTGTGTTTTTATTTGTCACATAAACCCTTCAAATTTCTTCACCCATGTTTCTTCATAAATCAATGGAAAGGATCATGATGGTCTCGTGTTCAAGATAACGTACCATGTGCAAGGGTTTCAATGATACTTTCAAAGTATTCTTCAAGAAATTACCTCCATCAATGCCCCAATAGCATTCTTACCATAAGAGGGACCAAGGACCCTTAGTTAAGGGTGTGCACTTGTCCTTAAGATCAATGTATGTGTGCCATGTGTCCACCACATCATTAACACTGCAAGTGTCATGCCCCCCCAAAACCCAAGGTGACCACACAACATCATAATGTGCAAACAATGGGCTTCATGACCTTTGCAAGGGCATCGAGGTCTTCATCAAGGATTCCAAGTCTTCTTCACCATGGACAAGTCTTCATGGGCTTCTTCATCATACCAAGGGCATGTTCATGGGTTCCATAGCATGTCAAAGACCATACAAGGTCATCGTTATCATACAAGAGCTCCATGACCCCAACAAGGGTTGCAAGGTCATCAAACCACCAAGTGTGGGTCCAAGGACTTCTTCAAGGATTCTTCATCAGGCACAAGTCTTCATGGGCTTCTTCAACCACCTTAACCACACAAGAGGACCTCCAAGGGTCAAGATCCATGAAGACATCACCTGTGGGGTTGCTAGACCTTCTCCTTGGGTACCATGACCCTGTCAAAGCATGAATGACCATAGAATGGGTCATTAATTCTTCTCCATCATCCACAAGGGCTTCAGTATCATCTCTAAGGTCTTCAGCATCAACATTAGGGTCTTCAGCATCGTCAACAAGGTGGTGGCTCCAAGATCCATCCTTGTGGGTACAGGGACCTTATCAACTGGATGCAAGGTGCTCCAAAGCACAACCATCTCTGTAAGGGCTCCAAGGCTCTGCAAGTGAGACTTGGTGGCATCAATGACCTATGGGGCCACTACAAGTCTATGTTGGCATCAATGACAATTTCATCAACAAAACTATGATCTCTCTTGCTGTTGTGTTCGGATGGAAACACCATCAGATGGATGTAAAATCAACCTTCCTCAATGGCAAAATTGATGAGGAAGTCTACATTGAACAACCCGAAGGCTTTGTGACTCATGGGGATAAGTCCCATGTGTGTAAACTAAAGAAAGCCTTGTATGGGCTCAAACAGGCTTCGAGAGTTTGGTATTCGAGCATTGATGGCTACTTTCACAGCTTGGGGTTCTCCAAAAGTACTGCGTGACTTAGCCACTAGTTCACAGGATGTGGACTCTACTCTGTATCGACAACTTATTGGATCCCTGATGTATCTCGTGCACATGAGACCAGATATCTGTTACACAGTAAATGCTCTGAGTCAGTTCATGTCCGATCCAAAGCACATACATTGGGTAGCTGCTAAACATGTACTCAGATATGTGCCACGTACTCAGTAATGTTAGTCAGATATGTTGACTCTGATCGGGCTGGCAGTACAATAGACCGGAAGAGCACTTCAGGTTACTGTTTCAGAATGGGATTGACAATGATCTCTTGGTTCAATAGGAAACAAGGTTCCATAGCTTAGAGTACAACTAAAGCTGAGTATAGTGCTGCTAGTGATGCCTGCAAGGAAGCAGTTTGGCTTAGGAAACTTCTCTTTGACTTATTTGGTGGAAAGCTTGAGTCAACGATTATTCATTGTGATTATTAGAGTTGCATTAAGCTTTCAGAAAATCCTGTGTTTCATGATAGATTGAAACACATTGAAATGAGGTACGACTTCATCAGAGACTTAGTGTAGAGAGGCACCCTGAAGCTGCAATACATCCGTACAGATGAACAAATTGTAGATATTTTGACCAAGCCTCTGACATCAACAAATTTTGTATACTTTTGTGATAAGCTTGGCATGGCAGAGAATACCTCTCTCGCTGAGAGGGAGTGTTGACTTTTCCTAAGCAGCATCGAGAGCCATTCTCTTGGAGAATGGAGGCACTTGGTCAGTTACCACAAACTTGAACTAGTCTAGGACTGGGGGACTCAGCCTAGAGCTGAGGGGCCATTCTTTGAATGGAGGCACCTGGTCAGTTACTAGGAACTTGAACTAGTCTAGAACTGAGGGACTCAACCTAAAGCTGAGGGGCTATTCTTTGAATGGAGGCACTTGGTCAGTTACCAGGAACTTGAACCAATCTAGAATTGGGGGACTCAACCTAGAGCTGAGGGGCCATTCTTTGAATGGTGACACCTGGTCAGTTACCAGGAACTTGAACCAGTCTAGGACTGGGGGACTCATTTTAGGGCCGAGGGCCATTCTCCTAGAGAATGGAGGTGCTTGGTCAGTTATCAAGTATTTGACATTGAGTCAACTGATGCAGCCTAGGGCTGAGGCACTTGGTCGGTTACCAAGCTATCGCCATAAGCCCTAGACCGGGTCTAGGCACGTGATGCACTCCTATCCTTGATCTATGGGTTATATGACCTTCTCCAGGGATTAACTATGCCTAGTTAAGACACCTAGCACTCGATCTTGGCAGAAGGAGTTCAAGTTAAAAGCATTAGAAATTCTCCCTATTTATGAAGATGTACTTTGAGTGGGCATGAAGGACCTTGGAGACCACTTGCCTTGACCACAAAATACTTGAAGGATCTTCTTAACCTAAGCCTTGGTCCATGAGGAAGATCAAGAGGTTAAAGTCAAAATACAAGAAGACCTATTGTACCACAAGAATTATACCACAAGAAGTTAAAGGAAAAATACAAGAAGGCTTATGTTACCACAAAAGGTTAAAGTCAAAGGGTAAAAATGAAAAAGAATAAAACCCTGATATCAATTCCTAAGTATGTGGGATCAACTCAATGTTTGAAAGTCTATAAATGAAGTTCACTTCATTTCATTTCAACACAACATCATCACAACACAAGTTCACTTGACTGCTCCCACACTGAGGCAAAATTTGCTAAGGGTAATCGTGACTGGGATTTTTCTTCTTGCAACTATTGAAGACGAACCTGTGGCTGAGAGTCTTCTTTTCAGTTTTGGATCTTGCCCTAGTGTGGCGGCGTAGCCAATTAGGGCACCTCCCTACTCATCCATGGTGGTGAGCAGTTGCTATACCCTTGATTGGTAGCTAGGGCTGCTACAACAACACTCACGAGCAACAACAGACTACTAGGGAAACGACCCTAGGTTGCTACAACATTTGGGCAGTCGTAGAATAGAAATTTCGGGCAGCCAGTTACAGTTACGGGCAACTCTAGAAGAAGTTTCGGGCAACCCTAACAGGCTCAGGCAGTTTCTAGTAGGATCCAGGCAGCACACACAAATTTCGGGCAGCAAAGAGAAAATTCGGGTAGCAGAGAGAAAATTCGGGCAGGAGACACAGTCTGCAATTTTCGGGCAGCAGAAGAATTTTTTCGGGCAGCTAGTCTTCATCCTCCATGTGGCAGTTTTTGGTTAAGCCTGCTAGGGTTTGGAAATGTTGTTCAAGCCTACAAGGGTTTGAAAAACTTGTTACAACATTCATCTCAGAATTTTGAGATAAATTTCCTGTTTCTTCTACCAACTTAGTCATCTCATTTAAGGGATGAATTACTAATGGTTTTGTGTGATGCTTGATTATCTACTGCATTTGTCTTATTGTTATCTATATTACAGTCTGCAAAATTTAAAGAATTTATGCACATGGTAAAATTCAACATTTTCCTCATTCATTTTGAGGATGGTACCTAGGGTACTCGGTATATTGTATTCGGCAGAAGCTCGAGGCTTTGTCAATGCTGGGCTGAAGGCCATTACAACAATATTCTCATTAAGAGCTCAACATGTCTCTTGTGGGAATTGAACCTGGGTGGGGAAAATTAACACTTTTTTCAACTGCTCGAGTTAACCCAATTGAGAATCTGATCAAATTATTGTTAGAAGGGTGAATCTAATTTTATTTATGCTTATGGATTTTTTTTTTTAAATTTAGAGTATGCGGTTAAAGATTTGAGCATGACCCACTTGATCCTTAAAAGAGGCAAGCATTTAAATTTTATGTAACGCGGGGGTAGGGTGGGGAAGGAGGATTAAAAATTATAAGCCAATTCAACTTCCTTTAATGATTTGTTTTATAACTTTATGTATCTTTTGCAAACACTTAGTGACACTCGGGCAAAGGCAATGGCCATAGCTTATGGTTATTAAAGTGAAAGCAAAGGTTGCAACAAATAGACAACATACCGTGATGGACAAGAAAACAAGTTAGACCGTAATTCAGGGTTGCTATGAATTGCAGTTGCCTTCTACACCCCATCTTTTGATGTTTTGAGTAGCATCAGAAGATATTCTCGACAAGAAAGAATAATAACAAGCGTAGAACAAGTTGGCCCAGTTAAATTGACCCAATCAAATGGTTAAGATGGTCTAGTGACGTGAAAATGACCTAGTCAGTAGGTCAAGTAGGCCCCAATAGGAAAAGTTACTTTTCTAGTATAAATAGAAGAGAGGTGGCCTCATTTGCAATACACCAATTTGCTCAAGCAAGGAGAAAAGTGCGCAGATCCGAGGAAGACTAGTCAAGGGTTCAAGAGGCATCAAGAAGACAATCTTATGGGGTTTTCTATCTTTTTTTCTTTTTCTCTCTCTCTTCGGGCTTAGCGGTTATTCTGTATCTTTCTTGTATTCTTACTCTGTAACTAATGTAGGGCACTAGGTTAAACATTGTGTCTTGTTGAAGAATCTTATCTAGATAAGTTTGCTGGGCTTTTTCTCGTGAGAGTTTTTTGAGGGTAAAATTGTGTCTACTGTGAACGTGTTTCTTTCAGTGATCCTTTATATGCATGTAGTTTATATTTATGTGATAGATAAATCATAAAAGCATCTAACTGCTAAAGAAAAAACAACATGGTATCAGAGCTGGATTTAATAGAAGCCATTACTAGTGAAAAGCCAAAAACCCGGTTTTCATGTTTGGGCATATTTATCCATAGATTGGACTTCATTTCAATATCTTGGAACTCGCCCTAGAAGGGCGTAGTTTTCTATGGGAGCGATTTTCAGTTTGATGAAATTTTTGATTTTGACCTAATTTCAGCCAGGGGTTAAGGACTAGGGCTTCCAGTTTTAAGCCTTTCTATCCACAGATAAGGTTTGATCTTAGCATTCTTGAACTCTCCCTAGGAGGGCTCATCTATCTATGGCAACTAATCTTAGATCTGAGCATTTTCAGTTTTTACCTATTTACACCTGGAGCTGAGAATCTAGGGATTCCAGTTTTGAGTTGTTCTGTCTACAGAACTGACTGAAAATGAGTGCTTTCCAAGTCGCCCTAAAATGGCAACATTTATCTGTGGAGTTAGATCTCACTTTTACCTACCCTTAGTATTGACAAAATGACAACCAATCCAAGGGTTGAGGATGGATTGGATGGAGCAAAAAACTTCAGATCTTGGAAGCATAGGATACTTCTCATCCTAGAAGAGAATGATCTCTTGAATTATGTCAAAGAGGTTATCTTGGAACCGTAAGAAGAATACACTAAAACAAAGTACAAGAAGAATATAGTCAAAGCAAAAAGAATTCTATCTGATTCAATCAAGGACCACTTGATCCCTAATGTGACAAAATTGCAGACTCCTAAGAAAATGTTTGAGGCCTTGACAAGATTATATGGAAGGAAGAATACTAGCAGAAAACTATTGTTAAGACATCAACAAATGAATGTGATGATGGACAAGTCAGGGATAGTGTCTGCCTACTTTACAGGGGCTTCTTAGATCAAAGACTAACTAGCAGCTATTGGAGATCTTGTAGAAGAGAAAGAGCTTGTGTTGACAACATTGAATGGTGTTCCCTCTTCTTGGGATGTGTTTGTTCTAGGTATTTGTGGAAGGGAAAAGCTACCCAAGGTTGATAAGCTATGGACAGATTGTACTCAAGAAGAAGCAAGGTTAATCTCCAAAATGCAGAAGACGAATGATGAATAAAATCAAGCACTTGCGGCTTATGCAAGGAAAGGAAAAGGTAGAAAGCTTACTAAGAATATCGATAGAAGATGAGTATCAGAAAACAAGGATATGTCCAAGAATAGATGCTACAACTGTAACCAATTGGGGCACTATGCAAGAAATTGCACTCAAGAGAACAAAATGAGAAAACATCATGCACATGCAGTGGACATAGATGAGTCTCCATCATATAAGAAGACTAAGGAGACATCAGATGAAGAATTTGTCCTCTAAAGGGAGTACTGTTTGGTCAATAAATAGTGGTGTTTCTAAGCGCTTGACATGTTACAGAAATTCTTTAGAAGGAACTTGGAAACAATTACAAGCATAAAGTTAAAGAGTAGGAGAATCCTCCTACTAGCTAGATTCAGGTGAAGTAGATAATCTACTCTTGGCAAGAATGCGAAGGAATCTTTCCAAACTATGAAGGTAGATCCAAGGTGATCTTGGATCTAGTACATCTAGAAGACATGAGGACCAAGGATGAAGACTTCAAAGTTCAACAAGTTCTGAACTTGACGAAGAAGAAGATCAAGGTCTTTAGAATCAAACAATAAAGTAGAGTACACTTCCATAAACTTTAGTTATTTATGCAAGGAGGCGAAATCAATTAGGAGCCTACAAATCACATGATAGATAAGTATTTGTGTTGTCATTTGAGTTATTCCTTAAATTTATGAGTATTTTTTGAAGGATATTGTTCATAACAATTATATGTAGATTTGTGATATGATTTTCTTTTATGCATTTTTATATGACTAAGATTGAGGAACAGTAGGCTCATGTTGTGCATATTATGTATATGTTGAATAAGTAGCCTATAGTGCTGCACAACATCCCATGAACCCTTGATGGAGGTAGTATAGGATGTAACCTCTTTGCTAACATACTGAGAGCAGTACACACTCTTGATAGTGTGTTTTTGGTGAAGATAGAAGGCACTGAGATAGTTATCGTATGTATTTGGGAAATGGATGGGTTTTGTGGTGAAGCATTGGCTAAGATGCATAATTCCCTTGACTAGTTACATGTGTTAGATTTTTATTGTTTTAATCAATATGATCTAGGATCTTATCTGAGAGAATAACATGCACAACAATAATCACAAGAGACAAGAGACACAGATTTTCCTCGGGGAAACCATAAAGGAGAAAACCCCGCAACTTCCTCAGAGATAGAATGAGCACCAGTAGCAAAAGTAAAACCCAAAAGAATAAAGATGATCTTTGATAGCTGCTCTCTCTCTCACTTGTGTGAGTTAGTCCTCTCTCTTTCATGCGCTACTGATGAGTGAGTGTGTTTGTCAAATAGAGAGTCTCACTCTCTATTTATACCTAATTTCCACTTCACATTTTCCCTACAGGGCGGACTTCTCTAGGAGAGTATAATAACCCTAATATAACTCAACTGAGTGGTCTAATGCCCTGACATACAATGGAGGGTTAACCTCAATGACTTTACATGACTTAATTACATTAATGACTCTCCCGATCGGAGGAACAAACATCTCTGTCGGGGTATAATGAAATACAATATGAAATATACAAGTGAATACATTCCGAAGTTACAAATACATCAACACTCCCTCTTAACTAGGAAGGTATTCTCTTGACACAGTTCATCAACACAAGTCTTCGTCACTGGATCATCATCAAAGCTGGATCATCATCGTCACTGCTGCTGCTATCTTGAGCAAATGGTGCTATCTCTTCAAATCTACTCGTCATAGGAAGTTCTACAAAACCAACCCTTTTTCATGCTGGATGTAGGCCTAGCCTCCATGCAGGTCTTCATCATCTCTGCGAGCAAGCCATCAAGTAGGTACATCCCAGGACTTATTATCTGCCTCTTGCAAAACCTGTAGGATCCTACAGTTACCTCATCATCTTCAAATCATCTCATCGTCACAGGCAGCACAACCCAGATACAAATAACACAACACTTACATCCGTCGGCATGGGAGGACAAACCTACCACCATTCGGGAAAGGCTCAGCATTTAAATCAACGACCATGGGAGGACCAACCTACCCCCATGTCGGAAAGGCTCCAGCACTTGCATCAACGACCATGGGAGGAACAACCTACCACCATGTTGGAAAGGCTCCAGCACTTACATCAACGACCATGGGAGGACCAACCTACCACCATGTCGGAAAGGCTCCATCACTTACATCAACGACCATGGGAGGACCAACCTACCACCATGTCGGAAAGGCTCCAGCACTTACATCAACGACCATGGGAGGACCAACCCACCACCATGCCATAAAGGCTTATGTGTATCTGTGTCTTCTGGACTTATCACTTCCCCTTGGAAGGAACCTCAATTTGAAGAACACCAATCTTCTCTCTGAAGTACTCAAACTTCACTCTGGCTAGCGACTTGGTCAATACATCGGCTATCTGCTCGTCCGTCGCAACATACTGGAGCTTCACTGCTGTTCTATGCACCATATCCCTGATATAGTGATACTTGATCTCGATATGCTTCGACTTGTCATGGAACACCGGGTTCTCAGACAACTTCACATAACTCTGGTTGTCGCAATATATACAAGTAGCATCCAACTGGAGATCAAACAAATCAGACAGTAGCTTCCTTAGCCATACTGCCTCACAACTAGCCGAACAAGCTGCGACATACTTTGCTTTGGTTGTACTTAGTGCCACGCAGGACTGCTTCCTGCTAAACCAATAGATCACACCTGATCTTATACTGAAGCAACACCTCGAATTGCTCTTCCTATCAATGGCACTGCCTGCCCAATCCAAATCTAGGTTAATCTTTTGATTCACTTCATACTTGAGCCCATAATCAACTGTACCCTTCAGGTACCTCAGAATATGCTTTGTAGCAATCAGGGGAACATGTCTCGGATCCGTTAAGAATTGGCCCAATGTGTTCATAGCAAAGCAAATATCTGTTCTCGTATTTGTCAGGTACATCAAGGATCCAATCATCTGACGATACATCGTGGCATCAACTGACTGATGAATCATCACTCAATAGCTTCAAGTTCAATGCCATAGGTGTGGCCATGGCCTTGTAGTCCATCATCCCAAACCTCTTCAGGATCTCTATTGCATACTTCCCTTGTCCAAGGAAGATTGCATCCACACTCTGCCACACCTCCATGCCTAGAAAGTAGTCCATCATACCCAAGTCCTTCATCTCGAACTCGATAGCAAGCTTCCTCTTCGTGTTAGCAATCAACCCATCCTCACCTGTCACAAACAGGTCATCTACATACAGCAGGAGTATCACTAGGTTCCCTTCCTCAACCTTGTAGTAAAGGTTGGAATTTGCTTTACTCTTGGTAAAGCCCAAACTAGTCAGGAATCTGTCAATCTTGCCGTACCACGTCCTGGGTGCTTGTTTCAAACCGTACAAGGCCTTATTCAATTTGCACACATGAGTCTCCCTGTCATGTGTCTCAAATCCAAGTGGCTACTCCACATACACTTCCTCTTCCACTACACCATTCAAGAACGCGGTCTTGACATCCATCTGGTGTATCTTCCATTTCACCACTGCATCCAGAGCAAGTACTGATCTGATGGAATTGTATCTGGCTATAGGTGCAAAAGTTTCTTCATAATCTATCCCTTCCTTTTGGGAGAAGCCACGTGCCACAAATCTCACTTTATATTTCTCTATGCTGCCATCTGCAGCATGCTTGATCTTTTAGATCCACTTGGAAGTCACAACAGACTTCCCTACTGGTCTCAGAACCACATCCTAGACATCATTCTTCATTATCGACTCGTATTCTTCAATCCTGGCCTCCTTCCATTATTTCTTCTCAGTTGCTTCCTCGTAGTTGGAAGGTTCTTTGTCAATGATGTCACACAACAGGGCTACATAACTAGAGTATGGCCTAGGTCTCTTCCTTTCTTTGTGTATTCCTTCTGGAGCGCCATATCTTTCTGCATCGAGGATAGCCTCTCGTACCCATGCTGGTTTCCTCTTGTAAGAATTCTTCTCACGAGGTGGATCTACAGCTTCTTGAGGTTCTTCCATTTCTCGATCTTCTTCTGGAGTTGCTTCATTCATTGTTGTATCTCGGATCCTAGGTACTTCTGGTTCTTTAATAGGTATCTTTTTGGATTTGCTGTAAGCCGAGTCTTTATCAAATGTTACATCCCTACTGATGTTGATCTTCTTCAATCCTAGGAAATATATTCTGTAAGCCATCAAGCTTTCACTATATCCCACAAATATACCCTTCTTTCTTGAACTTCGTCCTCTTCTCTTTCAGAATGTGTATGTACACTGGGCAACCAAATATTTTGAGATGGCTGACTTCTGGTTTCTTGCCGAAGAAGGCTTCTTCTGGTGTCTTGTTCTCAAGTACTCTATGCGGAGAACGATTCTGTACATACACAGCTTCCCTTGCAGCTTATGCCCATAGATGCATAGGAAGATCCTGATCATGAAGCATTGCCCTTGCTGCTCCCATAATCATTCTATTCTTGCTTTCTGCTACTCCATTCTGTTGTGGATTATATGGAGTGCTCAACTCCCTCTTAATCCTTGACTCTCTGCATAATTCCTTGAATTCTTCTGATGTGAATTCTCCACCATTGTCTGATCGAAAGGTCTTGATTTTCTTCTCTGTGTGGTTCTCGATCAAGGCTTTGAATTCCTTGAACTTACTGAATACTTCATCCTTGCTCTTCAAGAAATATATCCATGTCTTCTTAGAAAAATCATCAATGAAAGAAACATAATATAGATACCCACTCAATGAACTGTATGACATCGAACCACATACATCGGAGTGGATAATTTCCAAGATTCCTTTTGCCTTGCCCTCGCTACTTGGAAATGTCTTCTTTGTGTTCTTTCCCTTCGCACATCCTTTGCAAACGCCTTCATGCTTTGCCTGTATTTCTAGAAGACCTTCAACAACTTTGCTTGCAAGTGGTAGTGCCCTATAGTGCACATGTGCAAGCCTTCTATGCCAAAGTTCACTTGGCTCTACTAAGTCATGGACCAAAGCTTATTCTGGTTGCCCCTTTAATTTGTATAAGCCTCCCTCTTGCTCTCCAATCACTACTACATCATTTATGGTCTTTCCCTTTGACCACATAAGAAGTTGGCCATCTACAAATGCAACCCTCATACCTTTTGCATCCAATGCAGATATAGAGAGAAGATTCTTCTTTAGTCCTGGTACAAAGAAGACATCTTTCATCTTCATAGACTTTCCAGAGTCTAGCTTATAGGAAGCTTCATTAGTTCCTTTTATAGGATACTGGTATTCATCCCCAAGTTTCACTTTGTGGGGTTACTCATGTTTGGATAGATTCACAAAGGATTCTTTAAATCCTGTCATATGCTTGGAAGCCCCACTATCTATGAGCCAATCATTGCTTCCATGTGTAATAGTTCCTGTGAGGGCAGAAATCAAAACATACTCTTCATCACTTGAAGAATCTTCACTTTCTTCTTTGGCTCTCTTCCTGGGAGGTTCATCATCCTCTGTAGTGTGAGTGTAATGTCCTCTTCCAACTTAACCACCCTGAGACACCCGTTAACCTATCTTATTCCCATAGGTTCGAGCGGGTCTTAAAGAAAAGGGAATAACTAAGGACTAATAGCACTAGGAGAAGAAAAGTACATCCATTCAGTATTATTAAGTCATCAGTGTTGTAAGAAGGCCATCAGACTTCATATCCCAGAGCATGCAGGCCTTATTTAGTCAGTATTAAAGTCAACTTCAAATTAGAATTGCATGCATGCAAAAGTGAGCATCAACCCTAAAAGTGACATGCAAACCCTAAAAGTGCATAAGGATCTATTTAAGAAAGGTTATGGGACTAAAGGAGATATCCATTATTATTGTGGATTGATTTTGGAGTTTCGAGCAGCAGCACAGTGTGCAGCCGCGACAATTGGGCTTGAAGACAGTGTCTTCAGCTAACGAGGGTTCGGCAGCGAGATATTTGCCCTAGTCTCTTATTGGGATAGATCATCTAGGTTTATTCACAACATTCATCATATACTTCAGTATCCGGAGATCGAGCACACTCCGAAGGATTATTGGCAAACCCACGTTTTGCACTTGGAAGTGGCTGGGAAACCACAAAAGGATTCGTTGGGACCACAAAACCTAGTCTTTCCTTTGGATGTCAACTTCCTCTTTCTCAGCAGGCCTATCCTACGGCATACAGTAACTATCAGCCATCAGTTTGCTCATCTGGAGCAGCTATCAGCAAATCAGTGAGTTGGGGGGCGTGAGCAGCAGAACAACATATCAATTGCTAGGGAACTTGGAGGCTGCCAAACCTCTGCATGTGACAGTCTATCTCATCGGCAGCAGAAGATTGACGAACGCACAAAGTTTCATCAGCTTTTGACTATCCCTCCTCCAAAAACGTCATCTTCACTCTGAGGGGTGCCCATGTGTGCAGCTGGGCGTCAACAGCAGGAGAGGAGCACTGATACTTCACCTATTCGGTTTTTTATGCATGCAGCCTATATCAGGAGTATTATTAGCCGAATTATCAGTGGTAAGTGTTAAATTCCTTTCTGCAATCCCTAACCCTAATTCAACTATATTTTAAGGTATTTTTGCATGGCAAGTTTGCATGCACAGTTATTCCGTAGTTTTGCACAAGATTGAGTGTACAGGTTAGCATTATACACAATATCAGTAGAATATCAGTATTTGGGATATTACAGTGAGCATAATGTCTTCTTTTGTTGTTCTTCTTCTAGTGAGAGCCACCTTTATTTCTAGGACAATCTCTGGAGAAGTGTCCCTTCTCATCACATGTATAGCATCTAACATTAGATAGATCTTTGCTAGATCTTCTAGGGTTATCTTTTTGATTCTGGTGATGATGCTTTCTTTTCTTGTGATGATAGTGCTCCCTTTTGTGATTCTTGGTGTGTGTTGTGAGAGCTTGATCTTCATTTCCCATCTTTTCTTCTCGAGCTACGATTCAAGCCTCTTCTTGTGAGCATTCCTCCCTCAACCTACTGAAGGTGATTAACTTTCTTCTAGCACAAATTCCTTGAATAAAGGAGTCCCATGACTTGGGGAGACCATTCAAGGTGGTCATCACAATTTCTCCATTCTTTACTTCTTCTTCCATAGCTTCAAGTTGTTCTTTGATTTGAGAGACCCTTGTAAAGTATGACTGTATGGTCTCTGCCTTTTGGATCTTTTCATTCTTCAACTGATTTCTCAAAGTCATCTTCCGATTTATGTCTTTCCTTCAAATAGCTTGGTCAAGGAATCTAACATCTCTTTAGGTGTCTTTAAGGAAGACACATGTGGTATAAGGTGATCCTTGATAGAATCAGCAATAATCCTCTTGGCCTTGACCAAGTTCTTTTTGTGTAAGGCTTTAGTCTCATCTCCCTATGGAACTGGAACTGCTCCACTTATGTAGGTGTCCAATTCATTTTCTTCAAGAACAAGTGAAATCTTATACTTCCATGCTCGGAAGTTATCAACTCCTTCAAGCTTTTCATCAAGCTTGGTGTGATGAGACATCTTTAATAAGAACCTCAAATGGAAATACAAAAGATTTAGATCTTACCACTTTGAGATGCCCAGACTGGATCTGGAGCTGATCTTCTACAGCGCTGGTTTTTTGGTCCGAGGTCAAATTTAGGGTTTGACTTTCCCAAAGTTTTACCCAGCCAAAAATTTCGATCTTGGTCTCTAAATTTCGATTTTGAGGAGGAGAACAATCCTATGCTGGACTCACTAAAAAATTCCACTTCTGTGAAAAGCCCTAATTTCTCGCAGTAGTGACAGGCCAAAAACTGAAAATGCCCGGAATCAGATTTTGCTTTGACAGGAAGATGCGCCCTTCAAAGGAGAGTTAGCCTAGCCCCCTTTTGCTGATGATTTGTGGAGAGAAACCCAAAGTTAAGAATCCCTAGCTTCTGTAGCTGCACAATGTCTTCTTCTTAGGTTAGCTCTGATACCATGTTAGATATTTATTGTTATAATCAATATGATCTAGGATTTTATCTGAGAGAATAACATGCACAACAATAATCACAAGAGACAAGAGACAAATTTTCCTCAGGGAAACCATAAAGGAGAAAACCCCGCAACTTCCTCAGAGATAGATTGAGCACTAGTAGCAAAAGTAAAACCCAAAAGAATAAAGATGATCTTCGACAACTGCTCTTTCTCTCGCTTGTGCGAGCTAGCCCCCTCTCTCTCATGCGCTATTGATGAGTGTGTGTGTGTGTGTCAAATAGAGAGTCTCACTCTCTATTTATACCTAATTTATCATAAGAAAGGTTTTTTGTTGATGTTATCTTCTTTGTATGAGGAGATCTTATGTCATCAACATTCTGGTCCTAGACTAGGTTCTCAGCCCCAGGCTGATGCTGCCCCAAAAATCAACACATATGATTGGTCTCTCTACTACAGATGTTCATCCTTCTGATGATCACGAGGAGTTTGCAGCACAATCCTAGAGGAAGTCTGAAGTGGTATCCAGTGATCTTGAGAGCAAGAGGCTCATATCAGTGGACCCATTTGATAGGAGATGACACAGATGGACACACAGAGAAATAACAATAGAGAAGGCTGCAAGTCACTCCAGCGCAAGGCATCCAGATGTAGAGAATGCAAGATGTTTAGATGCAAAGGGAGCAAATCACAAAATTCAAGAATCATGGCATGATCCTTGGGATTAAAGGTGTGGCTGAAACCAAATGAGACTTTCCTCAGTCAAGGAAAATACACAATAGAGATTGTGAAGAAATTTAGGATGACGGATAGTAAGTCCATGGCCACACATATGATGATGAATTTGAAGATGTTGAGTGACTCTTCTTCAGATTTGGAAAACCTCATAGATAGTTCAGTGGATTCTAGATTACCTGTTTAGCACTAGGTAAGATATATGCTTTGCAGTCAGTACATGGTAGAGTTTAGACATTTACAACAAAGGTTGTGGTGAGGTACCTACATGGTACAATTGGATATGGACTCAGATATGTCTTGGACAGAGAAAGACCGCTGCAAGGATATATGGATTCTAACTAGTGTAGTGGTCGAGAAAGAGCACATCAAGAAAGTTGCTCCAGTTTGAGATCAACAACGATATATTGGTTTACTAGGAAAGCAGTCGTTAGGGACACTCAGCACTATAGAGGCAAAGCATATTACAACTAGTACTACAAGATGAAAAGCAGTAAGCCTTCAGAAGGTTCCTAATCAGTTTTATCCGAGACTTAGTGTAGAAAGGAGAAGTGCAACTCCAATACATATCCAAGGATGAGCAGATTGTCGTAGTACAAAATTACTCGTCTCATTGAGAGGGATTATTGATGTTTCTCCATGGGAAACAACGAGTAGACAAATTCCCCCACTAGTTAGTCATGTGGTACATGGCTTAGACATTGGTTAGCAATACATTGGTATATGGATCAAATTAACTATGCAGTGGGACATGGCTCAAACAAGGCATGCGGCAGATAAGCAGTTCAATAGTACATAGCTCAAATTAGTCATGCAGGAATACCTGACTCAGATGCTAGTTATCATGGTACATGACTCAGACAACCAGGGGTTGCTGTTTCTACCCACATTAACAGAGTTATAGCCAAGATTGTTGGGGAGAAGTCAAAGACTATCTATAGACCTCATATGCCTATCAAGTAATAGTTCAGGTCTCCAAGACTATCAGATACTCGAGTGAGTTATAGTTAGGACTGTCGGGGAGCAGTCAACCTCTTGGAGAGGGCAGATAGCCATATACATGGCTAGTGGGGTACAGTGACACAATAAAGAATAATGAAGTCACCTTGGAAGTGGTCAGGCCTTGGAGAACATCACAGAGGATTACAAGCTCACAGAGAACTTCTCTAGACTGTAGAAGATTCTAGAAGTAAAAAAGCAGAAAGTTAGTACTGAAGATCGTGACCAAAAGAATACCTTCCTCACCAAGAGGGAGTGTGGATGTTTTTAGTAGCATCGGAAGATATTCTCCATAAGAAAGAATAATAACAAGCTTAGAACAAGTCGACACAATTAAATTGATCCAGTCAAATGGTCAAGTCGGCTCGGTTAAGTGAAAATGACCCAGTGACTGGCCCAGATAGGAAAAGTGACTTTTCCAGTATAAATAGAAGAGAGGTGGCCTCATTTGCAACACACCAATTTGCTCAAGCAAGGAGAATAGTGCACAGATCCAAGGAAGACCAGTCAAAGGTTCAAGAGGCATAAAAAAGACATTTTTTTGGGGTTTTTGATCTCTCTCTTGCTCTCTCTCTTTGGGCTCAGAGGTTATTATGTATCTTTCTTGTATTCATATTCTGTAACTAGTGTTGGGCACTAGGTTAAAAATTGTATCTTTTTGAAGAATCTTATCTAGAGAAGTTTGGTAGGTTTTTTTTCCCATGAGAGGGTTTTCCTAGGGTAAATTGTGTCTACTGTGAATGTGTTTCTTTTCGTGATCCTTTATATGCATGCAGGTTATATTTATGTGATATATAAGTTATAAAACATCTAACTGCTAAAGAAAAATCAACACCATCATCTCTGCAAGGCATTGAACTTCATAGATTCAAGGCATAATTGCTCTCTTGGTGCACTTTACAGCTTGTGTAAAAGAGAAGTTGACATGTGTGTGTGCGTGTATTGCTTATAAACCAAATTAAATAACAAGTTGAGGTTTGCAATGTAGAAAAGACAATTAAAAAAGGTGATTACGAGAGAGAGAGAGAGAGAGAGAGAGAGAGAGAGAGAGACATCTGTGTCCTAGCATAAATACATATAGACTCCGGATCTTTTAAAAACAATCAGAGGTTTACATCCAGTTTTTTGTTGGTGACCCCTCTTGGTGCTTAATGTTAGAATTAATGCCCATGCTTGCATGTGGTTTTGTTAGCTAGTTATGAGGTAGTTGTCTTTTATTATTTCTTTATCTTGCTGATTTCTAGGATGCTAAGGTTGTGATGTTCATTTGCTAAATTGCAGTTGTGTGTCTCTGGTTGTTACCATATTTGTTGGATGTTGTTACTGCAATCAATCCTATTTTGTAACATAAATCTATCATTTGAATACAAGGGAGTTGTTTAAGAAATTATAATGTATAGACTTGTGTCGATGACTCTTGTCATATTTTATTATGGTATCAAAGTGGTTTTTGTTTTGATTAGAATACTAGAGAGCTGTGATTTTTGGGGCCGTGAGGAATCATAAGAGAAAAATCATGACGTTTGTAGCACGATGCACTGTGTTACGCTGCACCACTACCCAGCGCACCTTCAGATGTGCCCTAGGGAGAGAGAGACATTTTTTCGACCAAGAGGGGTGTTATTGAGCAATGGTGGTCATGGCTAGGCCTTTTGGTCCTTCCTTTAGGAGTACTATGGCTTAATGGCATTGTTGTTTGTGCTTTGCTGGGGTTGTTAACCCTTGGGTTCGTGTCCGTGGCTCTTAGGGGTTGACCACTGGGTCACATGACCCCATACCTTGTTTACTTACTCTGGTGGCCTTTGCTTCAGCTATGAGACATTTGTCTCCCTTCACAGCCACTTAAGACATCCTCCTGGCCCTCCTGCATGCTAGTGCCTTCTTTCCCTAGTCTCTTTCCTTAGAGGAAGCTATCCTCCATGCCAATCCTTCCTGTTGTTTGTAGGAGGGCGCTGAGGGATTTTACAACATTCTTGGGGTTGGATGAGGTATAATGCCCTCGCTCCATCTCACTCCAGCCTTTCGTTCGGAGTGATTCCCTCATTTTGGCAGTTTTTGGCACCTAGGGGAAAAATACCCAGCCTACCGTGAGCCTACATTAGGCCATATTATTATTATTATTTTGTTTTAATTTTAAGTTGACATTTTATAATTTCAAATTGCAATTTTAAAGGCATGTCAGCCTAGATATTTTTGTAAAAGTGAGTGTGAGATCATATAATAGATCTCCTCGCTTCATTTTAAAATAAGACTCATGGGATAAAAATACTATGCATTTGTTCTACCCTACTAGGGCTCTTTAAAGTGAGGCGCCTCCTCTTGAAGAAGGTATTTTCTGGGTTTGATGACGAGTTCTTGAAGTATCTTGGTTTTGGCTCTTTCTCTAAAGGTGATGTTATGATTTGTTGGTAAAACATGTGCACAAGGAGATATCCATGCTTTTTCTTGATGTCTCTCTTGTTATTGATTGATGAATGATTATGCTGATGGACTAAATGGTAGCCATTAGGGTTGTATTTTGTCTTGGCAAAACTCTTCGTCACTCCTTAGTCACCTTAGTATAGAAGCACGTCCTTTTCTAGGAGTTCTTCTAGGGTTGAACCTTTAGACTTTAGGGTTAGTCATAAACCTAGGTTAGTCTTCTCTCGAGGTAGATTAATCACTCATAGACGCCCTAGGTTAGGTTAGGATTGTTCTAAGGTTAGTTCTCTTTGTCTTCATCTCTTTTCTTTCTTCAATACCTAGTCTAGCGTTAGATTTGGGTTAGTCCTAGGGTTATTTTAGGTTAGTTTTAAGTTAGTTTAGACCTAGGTTAGGGTTAGGGTTCCCTTTACCTTCTTAACCCTCACATACTTCAAAACTGTTCTAAAAACTACCTCTAGTACCGTCACTCTCCTTCTCCTAGGGTTCGCTATCCATCTCTTAGTCTACCCTTACCCATTGGTCTCCTTCCTTTCTTCCTCGCCCTCCTCCTAAGCTCCCTCTCCAATCCTCGCACTTCCTTTCCAACGCTCACATGCACCTTGCTTTTTCCCTTTCCCTCTCGGCTGCCTCCCCAAACCTCTTAGTAACCCTCGGGTCTGCTGCTAAGGCTGCAACAACCCTCAACCTCCCTCTCCTCTCCTTCCTCCACCCATCACCTTCCCTTTTTGGCCTCTTCCCAACCTCGTTGCCTTATTTCTACCCTCGACCTAATTGATGCAACCTCCCTCTACTCTCGACCTACCCTCAAGGATCCTCCTCTAAACGGTCTTAGGGATGCTCCCTACCTCCAGGCCAACCTAATCGTGGCTATGCCTTCTCCCTAGTCCCTTGCCCAAGGTTCATTCAACCACAAGGGCTGCCCTTTCAGTGGAAGCCCTCCCTACTGTATCTGCAATATAGTTTGCAGACCTCCATCCTTCATTAACAACCCTCCTAAACACCTGCATACGCAAGCAAACATTGGTTAATAAATTACATAGATGTTGGTTTGAATTGCATGTGAAAGAGGACCGTTATAACCATTCATTTGCACCTTATATGTTGATTTTTTACCTAGGGAAGTGTTTGTTCACTCATCCCTTCGGGTGGACAAGGACACTTTAAATGTGGTCCCTAGCCATATTAAAAGGTGTGAATGACTTTATGATAAAGTCACCTTTTAATTAAATGTTTGAGTTTATAATTTTAAAGTGACTTTATGAGCATTAATGAAGGGTGAGTATTAAAGTCTCATTTTATTTAAAAAGTGATTTTGTAATGAGGAAATGAGATGAACCATTGATCTCATGAAGTTGGTTTTTAATTCTAGCCTTTGATCTCAAAGAGGAAGTTACTCAAACAAAAAGGGTTTGGGAAAGGCTAAACCAATTTATTGTTCACTTTCTCAAAGATAATTTTTGAGAGAGGAAAAGGACAAGAGAGAAGGGTTTGAGAAAAACCAAATTTGACAAGTGAGAAATTTTCAGAGAAATCCAAAGCTTGAGATGGGCACTATTCCCAAGACATCTGGCACGAATTTCTAGACAAATTTAGGCACAAAAATCGAGGCATTTTTCAGCTATAAATTTCCACAGAAATTGAGGAATTTCGTACAGTTCTAGGCCGTATTGTTGCACAAAAATCAAGGAATTTATTCGCACGATTTTTGAGAAAAGGTACAACATTTATTGGTGCTGTCAAAGCTTACATGGCACGATTTTCGAGGCATTTTTCAGTGCAGAGATTTCGAGAAATTTGGGAGTAGACCGTACTGTACAAGTCTGTACAGGTCACAAGTGTGAGGCCGTACATGCACGAATTTCGAGGTGTTGTTTTTGACAGTCCGTACAACAATGTTCAGAGTGATTCTGTCACGTTTTTCGAGGAAGAAAAAGCAGATAAGTACTGCTGTATGAAATTTGTAAAATTTCTCTGAAAATATAAATCTCTCTCAGAAGAACAGGTTTTCCCTTCGGGGTTTTTCCTGGGTCAATTTGACCAAAAATTAGTGTGTTAAAATTTCATGTGTGTAGCTGAAAATTAAATTTCTGATTAGGAGTTTAGGGCTGCCTTTAATTTTCAGAATTCAGAAGAAAGGAAAACAAAATCCCATGTGTTTTATGTTTTCAGTTCAAAATTATTAAATTTTTATGTTAATGCTAACCTTGGGGTTTGGGCATTAAACAATGAAAAACTGAAACTTGAACCAGGTTGGGGTTGTGAAAAATCTTCATGGTATCAGAGCAATTTGAAGGTTGAAAATTTGCACACAAACATAAATTTCAGATTGGGAGAAATAAGGGAAAACAGGGTTGAGTAGAAAACAGGTTCTTGGTTATTCTTTCAATCATGGCTACCGGTCTTAGAATAGAAGACAGGTTGGATTGGGCTGGAACTTTCAGTCCATGGAAGGCTAGAATAGTGTTTACTTTACAGGATAGTGAGTTATGGGATATAGTGAACAACACTACTGCAAATCCCGTGACTGTTCCCGCTGATGCAGTGGCTAGGGCTGCATTTGACAAGAGGGATATAAAGGCCAAAAGAATCCTTCTTGATGCAATCAAAGATCACGTGATTCCACACATTTCAGGTAAAGCTCATGCCCATCACATGTGGACTGGTTTAACTAGCTTATACCAGAATTCCAATGAAAATTAGAAGATGGTATTAAGGGAGAAGTTAAAGAGCATTCGCATGAACAAGGGTGAGAATATGACCACTTACCTCACCAAGATTACATAGGTTCGTGATGAGCTATAGGGAAGGTGATACATAGTGCTGAGTTGGTGCGTACAACTTTTAATGGCGTGACGAAGCCATGGGCTGTATTTGTGGAGTTAGTGGTTGCTTGTGAGCACATGCCTACATGGGATCGTCTTTGGGATAATTTCATACAGGAGGAGACACGTCGAGGATATGTACAAGGCAGGACATCTCACAGCAAAGAAGATGAGGAGAATGTGGCATTAGCAACAAAGGGGAAGAAGAAGAATATCAAGAAGGGTTTCAATGGTGGAACCAAACAACAAGATGGAGAGAAGAAAGACACGAGCAAAGTGAAATGCTTTGCTTGTCAAAAGTTTGGACACTATGTTGGACAGTGCCCAAACAGACAACAAATTTAGCAGAGATTGATGAGTACGCTGCTAGATCTTAGAGAGATTTTTCTCTCTTCACTGGTGTTAGTGTAGAGAGAGCATCATCCATCACCAGCAGAGACATTGAGGGTCACATGGAGCCATTCCATACTTTTTCTCTCTTCACTGGTGTTAGTGTAGAGAGAGCATCATCCATCACCAGCAGAGACATTGAGGGTCACATGGAGCCATTCCATGCTTGTTGGGCGTTCGTTGAGTGCTTCCACTGCTTCCTCCACTTGGTACATTGATAGTGGAGCTTCAAGTCATATGACAGGTGATAGAGACATGTTCACCGAGATGTCAGAGACAAATTTGGAGTTAGAGGTCGTATTGGGTAATGATACAGTGGTGAGAGCAGTTGGGCGTGGGACAGTCCGCTTTGACAGGGAGTCCATACAGCCTATGTTTCTGAGGGATGTTTTGTATGTCCCTGGGATGAAGAAGAACCTTGTATCAGCTTCCACGATTGAGGACAGAGGCTTTTGAGTATATGTCCTAGATGGGAAAGTTCACATCTTTCCCAAAGCAAAGGGTCCATCTGCTTCATATGCGATTGGAGTCAGATGTGGGAAACTATATAAGCTTCTCTTCCAGCTACATCATGCACTGTTTTACACTTAGAGCAACAGTGAGTTGTGTGAGTTATGGCACAGGAGGATGGCCCACCTACATCATCCAACTTTGAGGATGCTGAGAGATATGACTACAGGTATGCCAGATTTCAGCATAGAGCCGAGTGGTGTATGCAGAGGGTGTGGTTTGGGAAGTACACCAAGACTGCTTTTCCGAGCAGTGATAGTAGATCAGAAGGAGTGCTTGAGTTGATACATTCAGATTTATGTGGTCCCATGTTTGCCTCTTTGACAGGTGATGAGTAATTACATTACATTCATCGATGACTTTTCTCGGAAGACTTGGATCTATTTCCTTAGAAGCAAGAGATCAAAAGAAGTCCTGCTTCGGTTCCAATAGTTCAAAGCTCTTGTGGAGAACCAGATAGGAAAGAAGATCAAGGTACTTTGATTAGACAATGGGGGTGAGTATACTTTCCATGCATTCGATGAGTTCTGTAGACAGGAGGGGATAAAGAGGCAGTTGACAGTTCCTTACACTCCACAACAGAATGGAGTGACTGAAAGGAAGAACCGTTCAATAGTGGGTGCAGCTAGAGCCATGCTGCATTAGTCTTCCTTTCTTTCTATGGGCAAAGGCATGTAGTAATGTTGTTTATGTACTGAACAGGAGTCCGCACCGTGCCTTGGGGTGCAAAATTCCTGAGGAGATGTTCACCGAGAAAGTGCCTAAGATAGGCTACTTTCATATCTTTGGATGCCTTACATACTCACATGTCCCTTTTGAGAAGAGGACAAAGTTGGAGGCTACTGGAGAGAGGGGTATTTTTGTTGGATATGACGAGACTTTGAAGGCTTTCCGCATTTACCATCTTACACAAAGGAAAGTTGTGGTGAGGAGGGAGGTGAGATTTGAGGAGGAGCGAGCCTTCAGAAGATCTCGAGATTTAGAGATAGAGGAGCAACAAAGTACTCCACAAGTGACAACATCACAGAGTTCAACGGGTCAGGGCACAGAGTCACAGGTTTCAGGAGTGACTGGGTCACAGGTCCATCAGTTTCAGGGACTCAGTCTATAGGGACTTCTGGTATAGGGACAGGTTCATAGGTTATACCTTCAGGTGATTCAGATACACATGGTACAGGTTCAGGTTTACTAGGGACAGGATCTTAGACCGTTGGTACTTCTTCAGGGAGACATTCGTTTGATGCGGATGCAGAGGAGGGTCTACGACATGATGCTTCTTCCAAGAAGAGAAATCCAAGTTGGCTTTTGGAGCTTGTGAAGGAAGTAGAGGAGTCTGTTGGACCACCCAGGAGGGAGGTTAGAGAGAGCAAAGCACTTGAGAGATTTTCCAGCTACATGGCATAGGAGATTAGCTTGAGGGACTCCGAGCCTACTACTTTGTAGGAGGCTTCCGTACACCAAGTTTGGAGAGATGTCATGATGGAAGAGTACAATTCCATCATGAAGAATGGGGTGTGGGAAGTGGTTCCAAGACCAGAGGTGAAGTCAGTTGTGACTTCGAAGTTGCTCTACAAAATCAAGCATGCTGCGGATGGTAGCATCGAGAAGTACATTGCTCAATTTGTAACGCGTGGGTTCTCACAGATAGAGGGAGTTGATTATGATGAGGCCTTTGCGTCAGTTGCCAGATTTTCTTCGATCAGAGTAGTGATCTTCGTCATGGCAGAGATGGGTTGGAAGATCCATCAGATAGATGTGAAGACCGCTTTTCTCAACGGTCTTCTATAGGAGGAGGTATATTTGGAGCAGCGACAGGGCTTTGAGATCTATGAGCAAGATTCTCATGTATGCAGGCTATAAAAGGCCTTTTATGGTCTGAAGCAAGCCCCTCAGGCTTGGTATTCGAGGATTGATTCGTATTTACTTTTGACTGGGTTTCGGAAGAGTAAGGCGGATCCCAACCTTTAGTACATTGTGGTGGTTGGCGTTCCGCTCATTCTTCTGCTGTATGTTGATGATTTGTTCATTACCCGAGAAGAGCACTTGATTGATGCATGCAGGAAGGATCTTGCTTCGGAGTTTGAGATGACGGACCTTGGGTTGTTGCACTACTATTTAGGCATGGAGGTATGGCAGGAGGATGGACATGTTTTCTTGGGGCAAGGAAAATATGCTGCAGATGTTCTGAAGAGATTTCAGATGGAGGATTGCAGACCTATGTCTACACCCATGATCACCAACTAGAAGAAGCTTCATGCTTCCGAGGGAGAGTTGGTGGATCCTACGTTGTTTCGTCAGCTCATTGGTTTGTTGATGTATTTGGTCAACACCAGACCAGATATGAGTTTTGCAGTGAACACTCTTAGTCAGTTCATGGTGGAGCCCAAGAGAGTGCATTGGATAACTGCAAAACATATTTTGAGATACCTTGCTAGGATTGTAGATAATGGTTTGGACTATAGGAGGTCAGGTGGAGTGGACTTGGTTGGCTTCACGGATTCAGATTGGGTAGGCAGTGCTTTGGATCGGAAGAGCACTTCCGGTTGTTTTTTTGGGTTGGGCCCGGCTGTTGTGTCGTGGCTCAGTCGGAAGTAAAAGTTCGTTGCTTTGAGTGCTGCAGAGGTTGAGTACATGGCAGCCAGTCAGGCTAGTTGCGAGACTTTGTGGCTTCGCAAGTTCATGGTTCATTTATTTGGTCAGAAGTTGAGGCCTACTATCATTCACTGTGACAATCAGAGTTGCATCAGGCTCTCTGAGAATCCAATGTTTCATGACAGGTCGAAACACATTGAGATCAGATACCACTTCATCAGATACTATGTTCAGAGAGGAGCTATTGAGTTATAGTACATTTCTACAGATGAGTAGGTAGCAGATATTCTCACGAAATCTTTCCGAAGAGGAAAGCACATTCATTTTAGAGACAAGATGAGAGTGGTGAAAAACACCTTTCTCGGTAAAAGGGAGTTTTGATTTTTTCCCTAGGGAAGTGTTTGTTCACTCATGCCTTGGGGTGGACAAGGACACTTTAAATGTGGTCCCTAGCCATATTAAAAGGTGTGAATGATTTTATGATAAAATGACCTTTTAATTAAATGTTTGAGTTTATAATTTTAAAGTAACTTTCTGAGCATTAATCAAGGGTGAGTATTAAAGTCTCATTTTTATTTAAAAAATGATTTTTTAATGAGGAAATGAGATGAGCCATTGATCTCATGAAGTTGGTTTTTAATTATAGCTTTTGATCTCAAAGAGGAAGTTACTTAAACAAAAAGGGTTTGGGAAAGGCTAAACCAATTTATTGTTCACTTTCACAAAGAGAGAAGTTTTGAGAGAGGAGAAGGACAAGAGAGAAGGTTTTGAGAAAAACCAAATTTGAGAAGTGAGAAATTTTCAGAGAAATCCAAAGCTTGAGATGGGCACTATTCCCAAGCCATTTGGCACGAATTTCTAGACAAATTCAGGCACAGAAATCGAGGCTTTTTTCAGCTGTAAATTTGCATAGAAATTGAGAAATTCTGTACAGTTCCTAGCCGTACTGTTGCACAAAAATCGAGGTATTTATTGGCATGATTTTCGAGAAAAGGTACAGCATTTATTGCTGTTGTCAGACCGTACATGGCATGATTTTTGAGGCATTTTTCAGTGCACAGATTTTGAGAAATTCGGGAGCAGACCGTACTTTACAAGTCCGTACAATTCACACATGTGAGGCCGTACAGCATGAATTTCGAGGTGCTATTTTTGACATTTCGTACAACATTGTTCAGAGTGATTTTGGCATGTTTTTCGAGGAAGAGAAAGGAGATAAGTACTGCTGTTTGAAATTTGTAAAATTTGTCTGAAAATATAAATCTCTCTCAGAAGAACGGGTTTTCCCTTTGGGGTTTTTCTTGTGTCTATTTGACAAAAAATCTGTGCGTTAAAATTTAATGTGTGGCTGAAATTTAATTTATGAGTAAGAGTTTAGGGCTGCCTTTAATTTTTCAGAATTCAAAAGAAAGAAAAAAAATCTCATGTGTTTTATGTTTTTCAGTTCAAAATTTAAATTTTTATGTTAATGCTAACCTGGGGTTTGGGTATTAAACAATGAAAAACTGAAACTTGAATCAGGTTGGGGTTATGAAGAATCTTCATGATATGCTCATTCTATATGGTCGCTTGGTAACTCTGAAACATAAATATACTGCTGCTAATACTTTACTTCAGATCTGATTTGAATGCTTAATGCTGCTTACAAGAAAAGCCTGGAGTTAATGATGTGTGATTATGAATGCCTTAAGGACTGATATATCTTACAATACTGTTAACATGTACTGACACCCTGTTGTTAGGATTGGTGTTGTACAAGTGAGTTTGCATATTGAATTGGATGAATTATACTTTGCACCATTTACACTTCACGCTTGTTATGTCGTATGCACTAGGATTGGAGTAGTTTACTTGTTTTAATCCTCTTGATTACAGAACTGAAGTAAATGTACTAGTTACACTTATGCTATCACACACATACATATATCTCCTTAACTCCTTGATTTGACTCCATTAAGCATTGACCACTAACCTTATACACATACGAGATATATTTGGTGTCTAAGTCTCTTTTGCAGAGTTACATAGGGATCTTCCCTAGGAGGTTTCGACTTCCTAAGAAGTTAGGAGATGTGACTAAGGTGATAGTGGTCATTTCCTCTATATATCCTTGCAGGTGGCTTGTACTGCCATTTCATCCGGTAACACACTGGATTTTCCCGTAGCACCTTTACACTTTGCTTGATGTTATGACCCATCAGGACAAAGTCATTGGGTGAAGGGATGAAGACTTAGCCAAGGAGAAGCTATTGTTTGGTTATACAAGGAGTTGGCACTTGTTTCCATGACCCATATAGATAGTGCTGATGGGTGAAGGGACGTTGACCCAACTAGTCTCAAGTTGTCATCAAGTTATACAAGAAGTTGCAACCAAAATTTCGGGAATGCTAAGAGCTAGATGCCATCTCTATCCCCCCTGAGGATGGACATATTAAAAGGTTGATTTTTCTGAGAAGCATCGAGAGCCTTTCTCTTAGGAGAATGGGACCACGGTGAAGACTCAACCTTGTGTTGAGTGACCATTCTGTTGAATGGTAGATATATGGTCTGGGACCATGATATAGACCCAGCTTTGCCCTAGGTAGACTCAATCCAGTGTTGAGTGACCATTCTATTGAATGGTGAACATCTGGTCTGGGACCACGATGTGGACCAGTCTAGTATTGGTAGACTCGACTTAGTTTTGAGTAGCCATTCTCTTGGAGAATGGTGGCACCTGGTCTGTTACCAGGAAGGCACTGTAAGCCCTAGATTGGGTCTAGGCATGTGTGACACTCTAACCCTTTATCTATGGGCTTTGTGTACTTCTCCAAGGATTAGCTACCCTTGGTTAAGTTACCCTAGTACCAGATCTAGGTGTCACACAGAGTGTGAGATAAAAGCATTAGTAACTCTCTTGGTTTATGATGATGTACTTTTGGAATAAAAAAGACCATATGGGCACTTGGAAAAAGGCTAAAGTCAAAAGTCAAAAATAAATAAGGACTTTTGGATCACAGGTGAAAGTAAAAAATAAATAAAGACTTTTGGTAAAAGTAAAAAATAAATAAAAAGACCTTTTTGGTAAGAAGGTAAAAGTGAAATTAGGAAAAGATTAGAATATTATTATTTATCTTTTCTAATTTTGGTCCACTTACAGGTGAATGAAGACTATAAAAGAAGATCAAGTCTTCTCATTATGATACACAAGTTTGCTCTCACAGGTGAAGCTGCTATTACTGAAGAAGACTGTTTTATGTTCTTGCCTCAGCTAGGACATCTATTCACAACAAACCCTTAGCTAGGGTTTTATCAACAATTCATTCTCAGAAATTTTTGGGGCAGCCTTCTTCATCTTTTTCGGGCAGTCAAGAAAAATTCCGGGTAACTCACTTCTTTCTCCCATGGGCTGTGATTTTCTGTGTTTGGGCAAGGCACTGCCCTTGCATCTCCGGGCAGCCCATCACATGCCTACCCGTGAGGGTTGAGGCTCCTTAGGCACCATTGGGTAGCCTTGGAGCAGACCCAAAGGGTTTCCGTAAGCCCACAGCACCTCCGGGCAGCCCACAAGGCTCACCCGTGAGGGTGCTGTAGCAGCTCGTAGCTGGACAGTCCTCAGGGCAGCTCACGGGCCACCCTGTGAGACCTCCGACAGGCTGCCAAGCAGCACTAGATCTACACAGGGAAGCTGGGCACCAGCAGAAGGGCAGCCGGGCAGGGAAAAGAGCAACCGAGCAGTAATTGGGTAGATCCGTACAGATCTGTACGTGCGTACAACAACAAAGTACAGTCTGTAAGGTACCTTCAGATCTGAATAGTGCAGCCTGTGATTTTTCGGACAGGAGAGAGAAAACACAGTTTTTCTGATAAAGCTCTAATTGGGCAATTTTCATGTATTCTGGAAATTTGTGGTTCTAGGGCTTGAAACCCTCAGTCTGAATTTTGTGTCGAGAATTTTACTGTGACTGTGGTTAAAACCCAGATTTGGGTTTGAGGAACTTTTTGAAGAATTTCCGAAGTCATCTCATTTACGAGATGAGCTACTAATGCTTTTGGGGTTTTTGTCCTTTGAAGGTTTCCCCAGTGAAAAACTCTTGCGTCCATTGTGTTGATGTGATGAATGTGTTTTGATTGCACTTGTTATTTGTTTAAGTTCATCTGCAAATTTTTTAAGTATTGATGCTAATGCTAAAATTAAGAAGGCACATGACAGGTAACCGTGGAACGCTCATTGGTTACAGAAAGAAGAAGTTCACCACTCAGGTAGAACTTGGAGATGACTCCACTTACAAGATTGAAGAAGTTGGCTCAACTTCACTCCAACTTGACTCATGTACGATTATTCATATTGATGATATTCTTTATGTTCCTGGTTTAAAGAAGAATCTTTTATCTGTTGTCGGTTTAGAAGACAAGGGCTACAGAGTCCTCTTCATGGATAAGAAGGTATATTTATGGGCAAAAGACATAGATCTAGACTCAACAGTACATCTTGGGGTTCGAAAGGGAGGCCTCTACAAGGCTTCCAACGATTCCACTAATGTCTTGGTACATCACACAATTGATCCTTGTGAACTTTGGCGTAGAAGGTTTGGACACCTTCACTACACAGCTCTCCCAGGATTGCAGAAGATGGTTATAGGTATGTCAGGGGTTTTTCCAAAACATGAAGGAATTTGCAAAGGATGTGCTCTAGGTAGGAACACTAAGAAATCCTTTCCCAGAAGCAAGAGTAGATCTAAAGGCATTTTGGATTTGATTCATTCTGACATTTGTGGGCCTATGTCTTCACCCTCCCCGAGTGGGTGTTTATATTATGTCTTCTTTATTGATGACTACTCTTGGAAGTCTTGGATTTACTTCCTCAAGGCCAAGAGTGAAACCTTTGACAGGTTCAAAGAGTTCAAGACACTGATTGAAAATCAGACTGGCAGGCACATTCGTATCTTGAGATCAGATAACGGAGGTGAGTATGAATCTAATGAGTTTAATGAGTTTTGTCGAGGAGCAGGAATCAAGAAAGAACTGACAGTGCCTTACAACCCCCAAAAGAATGGGGTTGCATAAAAGGAAGAATAGAACGATTTGTGAAGCTGCTAAAGCCATCATCACTGATCTAGATCTTCCTTTGTCTTTGTCGGTTGAAGCTACAGGATCTATTGTGTACATTTAGAACAGAAGCCCACATGCCTATCTTGGGGGAGAAGACTCTAGAAGAAATCTTCACCAAGAAGAAACCTGCAGTTGATCACATGAGGATATTTGCTACTCCTGTATACATAGAAGAAAACATCGGCATTGGCAAAAAATCGACAAGGGTCCAGAAAACATCTTCTCGGCAACATCAGCGAAAAAAATCGGCAAACCGCGACAAATATTGAAAAACACAAAATATATTCATTTTTTTTCATAATTGTAAGCATATAAAGCAACAATGACATCAAATAAATACATTGGCACATAAATATAGAAAAAACACTGATATATATCATGTAGGCATGCCAAATATAATATGAGACATAAAGGCCGATACTGAAAGTCTGAATATAGTTGTCCAATAGTACTCAAAAGTGGGAAATCAATGGTCCAATACAAAATGACATCACAAAACTAGTAGCTAACTATTTGTCTCTGAAATATAAATCAATGCCCTCTTCCCCTTTTACGGCAAAAGATCATGGGCTGTTTGCCAGGCCTGCCCCTGACAGTAGAAGGTCCTGGCCTTGTACTTGGTGCCAATGAGGGACTCGGTGCCAATGAGGGAGTAGATGCATCGACCATTGTAGAAGGTGGTGCTGATGAAGCCACATCACCCTCCATGAAGTCCTCTGGGTCAAAGCGGTCCGCCTCCTCCTCCTGTTCCTCCTCTTGCTCCTCCTCATCCTCCTGCCCCTGCTGCTGCTGCTCCTCATCTAACCATGCAGGTGCCTCCTCCATGATAGGTAACTCAACCTCCACCCTCCACTTGGACAATACATCAATATTGTCCAAGCAAATGGCATCCACATCGGGTGATTTCTCCACCTGCTTCATCCACAGTCGAAGATTGTAGTGGACATACACCAAGTCATTCAGGCGTGGGAATTCCAACCTGTAAGAGGGTGACAAAAAGATTTAATGAGTCTGGAGTCTTTAGGCCAGAGGAAAACAATCTGAAAGAGGGTCTTAAATTACAATGAATTTAATTGCTTTGATAAAGTTCTTACCTGGTGCGTTTCTTTGAGTGTATTTTATCAAAGACACTCCAATTACGCTCACATCCAGAAGAGCTACAGGTTTGTCTGAGGACTCGGATGGCAAATTTTTTTAAATTTGGTGCCCTTGCACCATATGTCCTCCACAAAACACCTACAATAAACAAGAAAGAAAGAGAATCGGATTATATAATTCAAATTTCAAATAAAATGATAAATCATAAAACACAATTAAAATTTAAGAATTTCAAGTTCAAAATACAAATAAATTCTAATTTGCAATCACTTACTTGGAGTCAAATTGTTCCTTGCACGGACAACATCGGCATAGCCAAATAGTCCAGTAGGCTCTCGATACATCTCCATCTCACGAGTAATACTCTCCTGAGTCTCAAAATTAGGTACCATCCTATTCATACATTCGATAAGCCCTTCCAAAACCTCTTCATCAAAATCAAACTTACATTTGTATGAAAAGGCAGGGTTGAGGAAAAGTGCAGCTGCATGAATAGGTCGATGGAGCATCCCGGTCCATCGTGTATCAATCAACTTACATAGCATCATGTGTCTATTATGTCCAGGGGTACCCTTCCCGACATAATAAAGCCGAATAGATTCTTTGGCCCTATCCATGGCCTCGTACAAATAGCCCACGGCGGGCTTGTCACTCTCAACTAATCTCAAAACCTTTACCAAAGGTTCACTGATTGAGCACACTTCCTCCACTCCTTCCCAAAAGGAGTCAGTGTAAACCAATCTAGCGATGGCTTTCCCATCCTCTCTCCTGCTATATGTGCAATCTCGCCACTCATCACACAAACATTTGCTTCAGCTCAAATTGAACTCGAAGCAAAGACTGAAGAGAAATGAAGTTGGTGGCAAATCGTGTGATTCCAGGGTGCAACAATTCCCTGTTTCTCGTGCATCTCCTCATCAGGCTAAGAACCCAAGCATGGTTATATATGAATTTGGTGATACTCCTAGCCTGATCAACAACCTCCTTGACGAAGGGAATTTTCCCCACATCCTCCAACATCAAATCAATACAATGTGTAGCGCATGGACTCCAAAATAGTGAGGGGTGCCTCTCCATAAGCAATCTACCAGAAGCCACATAATTGGCCGCATTATCTGTTATGATCTGCACCACATTGTCCACACCAATCTCTTGAAGGACCCATCCAACAACTCACATAACAATGCTGCTTCTTTTACTTGTGTCGATGCATTAATGGATTTGATAAACATGGTACCTTTAGGGCACTGTACCAAGAAATTGAGAAGGGTCCTACCCTTCGCATCTGACCAACCATCAAACATCAATGTGCATCCAGAAATCTCCCATGACTGTTTGAATTCCTCCAATCTAGTATCGATGTCTTTCTTCTTTGCTTGAAGAATTGGGCCTCGAATCTCCTCATATGTAGAGCACTTGTACCCCGGGCCAACAATAGCAATGGCATCACACATAAGCTGAAAAAAAGAATTGTTTCTTGTTATTGTAAGAGGCAAGTCACTCTAGAAAAACATCCTCCCCATAACCCTATCTGCTTCTTCCTTCTCCCTTTTTTTAATCATGGACTTGATGCTATTTCGTGGAACAAAGAAAGATGGGCCAGTAGCCCTCACGGAAGCTGAACCCATGGCCGTGGAGCCCCCAACACTACCCTCAGTGAGATTAGGATGATCATAATCATATGTCCCCGAAGTCCTAGCTATTCCACTTGCAGCAAGTTCAGCTCTATTTGCAGCTGACTCTTCCCTTTTTCTATCCTTAGAGTGAATTGCATCATGGGCCATTCTCATAATCTCGAGGGTAACTGCACTACACAACCCCACATCATGGCCAGGGAGTTTTGCCAAATGGTACTTCAACCTGCTAATGCCTCCTGCCATATGTTGTCCACACAATTTGTAATTCTATCGTTGTCAGTTTGTTCCATCTTTAGGTTCAGCATATTGCCAAAATGGGTCCAATGCCTTTGGCATTTTTGCAATGGAAATGTATGGCCTCAAAAGTCAAACCTGTGGCTGCAAAAAAACAAAAAATAGACATTAAACCCAAAGATTCTCAGCAAGAATGCTCTCCAATCCTAAAGATTCTGCCTTCTTCCACCTTTACTTACTGCCACAATTGGATATAGGCTTGGCCCTAGTATATTATACTGTATATAGTATATACTGTACAGTGTATAGTATATAGTATATAGTGTATATAATATATATTATATATACTTAATACTTATACTATACAGTATATAGTATATACTGTATATAATTATACTATATATAGTATATACTATATCCTGTATAGTATATACTGTATACTACTGGAGATTTGGGCTCTGTCCCCGTTTTAAAAATCAAAATTTAAACTTCAAATAAAAACTAAACTTTAACATTAAACTGTCTGTGTTTTTAAAAGAAATTATTCTCCTAAACCACGTGGATGTTTGCAGATCCGATCGAACCCTCCAATGGCCCCAAGCTGCTGCTAAAACTTAAAACCCTCATCTTCTGCTCCTTACGATGGTAAAACTCTACGCAGAATGATAAAAACATGACCCGAATGCCTTTTAACGAACTCGGTATTCGCTGACAGTCAAAGCATCGATTTTTTATATTGTGGCGCGATTTTTTTGTAACGTCGCGCGATCAGATTTTTTCTTAAACTTGTGCGATTTTTCGGGACATCGACGATTTTTCGGCGATGTTTTTTTCTATGCCTGTATATGTCCATGTACCAAAAGAGAAGAGGGCTAAGCTAGAGCCCTCCGGTAAGAAAGGTATCTTAGTTGGGTACAATGATTGCTCGAAGGCTTATTGAGTATACATACTTGAACAAAGGCACATTGAGGTCAGCAGAGATGTGATCTTCCATGAGGAAGCCGTGTTTCGTAAAACACTAGAGCTTTCACCGGAAGATGCAGTTGCTCCACTTGAGTTTCCAGATTCAAAAATTCAGAGGGAGGAAGAGGAATTTGATGATCAAATTCCAGATGTTCCTGAGAACACTGAAAGTCGATTAGAAGAACTACTTGAAGTTCCTCCTTCCAAAAGGAGACCTGCTTGGTACCGAGACGGTATAAGAAGGCGAGAAGCATAAAGCTCCTCCCGGGACTTTCAGAGAAAGCATAAGACCGCATAAGTACTCCGGTCTTATGAGTCAGCTTATCAGTTCAAAACCTTCATCATATGAAGAAGCAACAAGTAAATAGGTATGGGTTGATGCCATGATTGAAGAGTACAAGTCAATCATGAAGAATGATGTTTGGGAAATTGTTCCTAGACCAACAGGGAAGTTAGTTGTGACTTCCAGATGGCTTTATAAAATCAAGCATGCTGCTGATGGCAGTGTGGAGAAGTATAAAGCTAGATTCGTGGCTCGTGGCTTCACTCAGAAAGAAGGCATTGACAGTGACCAGACATTTGCTCCCGTTGCCAGGTATAATTCCATCAAAACAATCATTTCTCTTGCTGCAGTATTCAGATGGAAGTTACATCAGATGGATGTAAAGACAACCTTTCTCAATGGTAAGATTGAGGAAGAAGTTTATATTGAACAACCTGAAGGCTTTGTGACTCATGTGAAGAAGACCCATGCTTGTAAACTGAAGAAAGCCTTGTATGGACTAAAACAGGCTTCGAGAGTTTGGTATGCTAGGATGGATGGATTTCTCCATAGCTTGGGGTTTTCCAAAAGTACAGCTAATTCTAACTTGTACTTTAAAGTTGTTCATAATCATGTCTTGATACTTGTTCTATATGTAGATGACTTGTTTCTTACAGGTGATGAACAGTTGATAGACCAATGTAAGAGGGAGCTTACCTCTGAATTCGAGACGAAAGATCTCGGATTGATGCATTACTTCCTTGCCTTAGAAATCTAGCAAAAGCCAGGTGAGATTTTCTTGACACAAGGAAAGCATGCGGTGGATATCTTGCAGAGATTTGGGATGCAGGACTGCAAGTCCATGAGCATACCAATGACTACCAACTTGACAAAGTTGTGGGACTCGACCTCTAGTTCACAGAGTGTGGAATCTACTCTATACAGACAACTCATTGGTTCCCTAATGTATCTCGTGCATACGAGACCAGACATCTGCTACACAGTGAATGCACTGAGTCAGTTCATGTCAGATCCGAAGCACATACACTTGGTAGCTGCCCAACATGTAGTCAGATATGTGCGAGGTACTATCACTTATGGTCTCAGGTATACTTCCAACAGTGGAGTATTGTTATTTGGATATTCAGATTCAAATTGGGCTGGCAGTGTAGTTGATTGGAAAAGTACATTTGGTTACTGCTTTAGTATGGGATCAACAATGATCTCTTGGTCCAGCAGGAAGCAGGGTTCCATAGCTCAGAGTACAACCAAGTCAAAGTATATTGTTGTAAGTGATGACTGCAAGGAAGCAATTTGGCTCAGAAAATTGTTATCTGATCTGTTCGAGGGAAAGCTTGACTCAAGGATCATCCATTGTGATAATCAGAGTTGCATAAATCTTTCAGAGAACCCAATGTTTCATGATAGATCGAAACACATTGAAATGAGATATCATTTCATCAGAGACCTAGTGCACAGAGGTGCTCTGAAGTTGCAGTACATTCGTACAGATGAACAGATTGCAGATATCTTGACCAAGCCTCTGGCAACATCAAAGTTCGTATACTTTCGTGACAAGCTTGGTATGGAAGAGAATGCCTCTTTCGCTGAGAGGAAGTGTTGATTTTTTTGAGCAACATCGAGAGCCCTTCTCTTAGGAGAATGGGACCACCTGGTCCAGGACCACATTGAAGACTCAACCCAGTGTTGAGTGACCATTTTGTTGAATGGTAGATACTTGGTCTGGGACCATGATATAGACCCAACTCTGCCTTGGGTAGACTCAACCCAGTGTTGAGTGACCATTCTATTGAATGGCGAACATTTGTTTCGGGACCACGATGTGGACCAGTCTAGTACTGGTAGACTCAGCTTAGTTCTGAGTATCCATTCTCTTGGAGAATGGAGGCACCTGGTCTGTTACAAGGAAGTCACTGTATGCCCTACTAGGCATGTGTGGCACTCTGACCCTTTATTTATGGGCTTTCTGTACTTCTCCAAGGATTAGCTACCCTTGGTTAAGTTACCCTAGTACCAGATCTAGGTGTCACACAAAGTGTGAGATAAAAGCATTAGTAACTCTCTTGGTTTATGATGATGTACTTTTGGAATAAAAGACCACAGGGGCACTTGGAAAAAGGCTAAAGTCAAAAGTAAAAAATAATTAAGGACTTTTGGACCACAGGAAAAGGACCACAGGTGAAAGTAAAAAATAAACAAGGACTTTTGGTAAAAGTCAAAAATAAATAAAAGACCTTTTTGGTAAGAAGGTAAAAGTGAAATTAGGAAAAGATTAAAATATTATTATTTATCTTTTCTAATTTTGGTCCACTTACAGGTGAATGAAGACTATAAAAGAAGATCAATTCTCTTCATTATGATACACAAGTTTGCTCTCACAGGTGAAGCTGCTATTACTGAAGAAGACTGTTTTCTGTTCTTGCCTTAGCTAGGGCATCTACAAACCCTCAGCTAGGGTTTTATCAGCAATTCATTCTCAGAAAATTTTGGGGCAGCCTTCTTCATCTTTTCTGGGCAGTCAAGAAAAATTCCGGGCAGCTCACTTCTTTCTCTCACGGGCTGTGATTTTCTGTGTTTGGGCAGGGCACTGCCCTTGCACCTCCGGGAAGCCCATCACAGTCCTACCCATGAGGGCTGAGGCTCCTTAGGCACCCTCGAGTAGCCTTGGAGCAGACCCAAAGGGCTGCTGTAAGCCCACAACACCTTCGGGCATCCCACAAGGTTCACCCGTGAGGGTGCTGTAGCAGCCCGTAGCTGCACAGTCCTCAGGGAAGCTCATGGGCCACCCCGTGAGGCCTCGGACAAGCTGCCAAGCAGCACCAGATCTACAGAGGGCAGTCGGGCACTAGCAGAAGGGCAGTCGGGCAGGGAAAAGAGCAGCTGGGCAGCAAAAACGACCGCCAGGCAGGTATTTGGGTAGATCCGTACGATTGTACAGCAACATAGTACAAACTGTCAGGTACCTTCATATCTGAATAGGGAAGCCTGTGATTTTTTGGGCAAGAGAGAGAAAACATTGTTTTTTGATAAAGCCCTAATTGGGCAATTTTCATGTATTCTGGAAATTTGTGGTTATAGGGCTTGAAACCCTCAATATGAATTTTTGCTGAGAATTTTACTGTAACTGTGGTTAAAACCCAGATTTGGGTTTGAGGAAGTTTTTGAAGAATTTCCTAAGTCATCTCATTTATGAGATTGAGCTACTAATGCTTTTTGGGGTTTTTGTCCTTTGAAGGTTTCCCTAGTGAAAAACTCTTGTTTCCATTGTGCTGATGTGATGAATTTGTCTTGACTACACTTGTTATTTGTTTAAGTTCATTTGCAAATTTTTAAAGTATTTATGCTAATTCTAAAATTCAACATACCAGGCATACTAATATCTTAAAAAACTATGCCCAAAGTTCTTCCCTTTCACTTTATATTATTTATGCTAGAAGTTTTGTTAATAAATAAAATAGGAAAGGTATAATTTAGAAGCTTGACTTTTGTTGGTAAAATTAAGTTATTCTTTTGTTAATTCCATTGAAAATTCACGAGACCACCCTTTGTAGGAAGCCATTTTCAATGGCTATGCCATTTCTTAGTTTCCTTACCAAGCTAATAAGGACAAACTACACTAACTAGAAGGTGAGAGTGAGAGATATTTTGCCACTTAGAAAGGTCATGTATGTTGTCCTAGTAGTTGAAATCAGACTTGATAGTATAACCTTACAAACTTTGATGAAAAAGATCAAGAGACATTGCTTTGGATCAGAATGTTGGGCTCTGATAGTGTACTTCCACATGTAAGAGAGGCTAAAACCTCTACAGAAGCTTGGGGTAGCTTAAAGAATTCTTTGGAACTGTTGATGATGCTAGAAAAAGTTATTTAAGAATTTAGACGTATACAATCAAAATGTGTGAGGTCGAACTCATTACTAGTTTCTTTTAACCATGGGGAACCGATAACTCGACGAGATTACCTGGGATAGGCACAAGTTCAAATCCAACGACTACCACTATAAACCCAAGAGTATATCCAACAACTCAAAAGCCAGATATACCGATAACTTGTGACTTAGTAGGGGTCGAGACCTCTCAAGTCCATCGAGGTGGGCCTCTATACTAGGGGTTGCCTATCCTTCGAGCCTTATCACAACGAGCCAATGTCTCACTAGGGGTTTGAACCCTGGTGGGGAGAGTGAAAGTCACTTGATCCCAACAGTAGGCCCCCAACTCTCGGACAACTCATTACAAGTTATAAAAGATTTGAAGGAGCAGTGGATCATTGTTGATGAAAGTGTCATAGAAAAAGAGATTATCACAGTCATCCTCAAAGGGTTGCCTTCATCTTATCAAATGTTCATCATTGAACATACCACAACTAGAAGATTAGCAACAATTGGGCTTGAAGAACTTAGAAGGATGTTGCTACATAATGAAAAACATACCCATGATAAAGAAAAACATCGGAAAACTGCATTTACAAAAACATTGGAAAGGCCACTTAAATTAATTCAAGCCTAGTTCATTAGATGACCAAATGTGGAAACAAGAGCCCAAGGATGGCAAGAAAATTAGCAAATCAAGTGCTTCTACTGTGGTAAGGCTGGCCATATCTCATGTTTGCAAGAAAAGACAACATGGTTAGAGACAAGGACAACATAAAATATTAAAATAAATTATGTAAAAGATAATTATATTATAGATGAGAACTTCTTGTTCATGGTTATTGATAATGTAGTTCCATTAGAAGAATGGTACATTGATTATGGTGGTAAGTCAAAGTTGGCTTGCATTAGCTTTGGGTGGAAACTGAGCACCAAATAGCATGAGAGGGTCATTTATGCTGGATCTACCATAGTTAGGAGACAGATAGAGAAGCATTTTATATTTTGGTGCCCTTGTTATTCTGAGATATAATGTTGCTTCCACTACCTGTTTAGAGAGGCTTGTTACTTCGTTTGCACCTTTTTTCTGTTTGAAATCAATGGTGTCGAGTGCTATACTTGAGAGAGGCACTTAGGCTTAGAGATCACATTCTTTGCCCCCTTGCTTGGTCGAACACTACTCAATGGATCACATCTTTCTTCTTGATGCTCCTAGTGGATAGCGTCACCAAGAGGCAAACAAAGCGCAACACTATCCTAATCCCTAGATCTATGTGATCTAGAGAGATAGTTTAACCCTTGATAGTGAGACCCATGTGGGGTTGTCGTTTGAAGCTTTGAGACAATTTACTCTTGACTAGCAGGTACCCCCCTTCTACCAGATCTTGACAGTGGGCCATATCTTCTAGACAAAGGGACATCCCTTGGGCTAGATCTAGCTTCTCCAACAAGATTTCTATGTAGAGATTTTATCCTTCGACCTTGGATGTTAGGAGAGCTTCACATTCGACTTTAGAGGAGGGTGCCCTCTTCCCTTGGTTCGACAATAGGCATTTGGAGCATTGAGGCTTCCCCTAAACTCGACTCTAGAGCATTGTATTTCCTTTTTGCATGGTGATAGTTGCTCCTAGACGATATAGATTAGCTTTTTTTCTTCCTTTTATAGGAGTGGCCTTCGCACTCCCACTTAGTATTTCCTCTTATAACCGAGCAATCTTGTTGATCTACTTTGGTCATTTGTTGGACATTAATAAACTTATCTTATCTAAGGATATGAGAAACCAAAAAGAATGGTTTGGGAATCTTGATGAAAATGAAGGTCAAGGAGAGATTGTACAATACCCATAAAATTGTCTAGCGGAGAAACAAAGAAATTTAATGATGTTTTTTATGTTTAACGATCGAAAAGGAGCTTACTCTCTGTAAGTCAAATAACTGAGTCCCAGAAGAGTGTGGTCTAAATGTATGTAGTGAAGTAATCGGGCCTGTATTAAAATGGATACCTGGGTTCAAAACCCTTTGTGGGTGTGACTGTAAGTATGCGCTTCTAAATATAAGTATTCTACAAAATAAAAAAAGAAGTCTAATAACTAGGAAAAGCTTGGAAGTTGAGTGTGAGAGTGACAGTTGCAGAATTAGAGATACAAGGAACAAGAACAAAATTGTTGTTCTAAATATAAGAATTATTCTAAAAAAATAAAAAAAGAAGTCAAATAACTAGGAAAAGCTTGAAAGTTGAGTTTGCGAGTGACAGGTGTAGAATCAGAGATACAAGGAACTAGAAAAAAATTGTTGTTGAAGGTCTGCAAGAGGGAGAACTATACAGAGTTGCAACAGCTATTGCTCAATCATACTCTATAGATGACAATTCAGTCACCATATTATGGCACTAAAGGTTTGGGCATATTAATTTTCAGTCAATTGGTTCTATGAAGAAGATGAACTTGGTGTTCGGCCTTCTTCAAGTTAATGAAGATCTTGGAGCTTGTGAATCATGTGTAATGGACAAACAACACAGGATAGCTTTTCGAAAGATTTAGCTTGGAGAGCAAGCTAACCTTTGGAGTTGGTCCATTTTGATTTTTGTGAACCATTAAAGACACCTTTTCCATGAATGATTCAAGGTACTTTCTTGCCGTTACTGATTCAAGGCATTTGTGGCCATGGTTGAGAAAGAGTCTAGACAAAAGACGAATGTATTAAGGTCAGGCAATGGTGGCGAATACAAATCCTTGAGCTCATGAATTTTGACATTACTCATGGAATCAAAAAACAATTCATGGCTCCTTACACTTGTCAGCAAAATAGAGTTGTTGAGAGGAAGAGCTGTACCAATTTTGAAATGGCATTTTGTATGTTGAATGAGGCACATCTGAAAATTGAACTGTGGGCTGAAGCTGTACATAGTACATACAACTATTTAGATCTTGAACAAATGTCCCACAAAGGCTCTTAATAATGTTGTAATAGTAACGGAATGGAGAACAGCCAATTATTAGTCACTTGAAGGTTTTTGGATATGTAGCATATGCTCATGTACAACATGAGAAAAGATCGAAGTTAGTTGTTAAGAGCAAGGGTTGCATTCTGATTGGGTATATTGAGGTATCCAAGGCATATTGACTGCTGGAATTGGAGACAAAAAATCAGTGTTCCACCAAGTTTCCGGGACGAGGGGGCATGGGAGCGGGGAAACGCACATTGGGGACGTGTAGAGACACCCCAAAATTTTGGGGTATTTTGGGGGACGGGGGGGCGGGGAGGCATCAGGGTCCCTAACATAGGGGGTTCGGTCTCTAAAATTATAAAAAACAAAAAAAATAATAAAATTATGAACCCCAACATATAAACATATCAATTCCTCATCCCATCACCATTTGCATACTAGCATGCTTATGTTCCCAGAGACTTTAGTGTAATTTAATGTAATCGTTATAGCCAAGCATATCATATCGATGTTTGTTTCTTTTTATTTGTTTCTATTTCGTTTTAAAATGACCATTTAGTGTAAAAGCCTAAAATTTAAGATGAACCATTTCTTTTCTAAGTAAAAAAATTTAAAAAATTGAGGGCAGTGGGGGCCTGTCGGAGCCCCCCATTTTCAAGAGGGGCGTGTGGGAGCCCCCCAATCCGGGAAACTCCTAGACCCGCGTTTCCCCAAGTTTCGCAGAAAGGGGGGCGCTGGGAAACGTTTCCCATGGAGCTCCCCGGCCCCCGGGGCGAGCCCCTGACTCTGGGAGGCGCGTACCCGTGGAACACTGCAAAAAATCATTATCAGCAGAGATGTTTTTGATGAACAACATAAACATACATCTGATACATGTGATACATCTAATTACTTCAAATGCTGATAACAATAGTGGTGTTGATATGTTTGCATCTCGTCATCTTCAAGCAATCATTATATATCCCAAACAATTGTTGAAAGTAATAATAAATTTGACAGTGCTCATGGATTTTGACAGTGCTCATGGAATCAAAAGACAATTCATGGCTCCTTACATTCCTCAGCAAAATGGAGTTGTTGAAAGGAAGAGCTGTACCGATTTTGAAATGGCATTTGTATGTTGAATGAGGCACATCTGAAGAATGAACTGTGGGCTGAAGCTGTACATAGTACATACAACTATTTACATCTCGAACAAATGTCCCACAAAGGCTCTTAATAATGTTGTAATAGTAACGGAATGAAGAACAGCCAAGTATTGGTCACTTGAAGGTTTTTGGATATGTGGCATATGCTTATGTACAACATGAGAAAAGATCTAAGTTAGTTGTTAAGAGTAAGAGTTGCATTCTGATTGGGTATATTGAGGTATGCAAGGCATATTGACTGCTGGAATTGGAGACAAAAAATCAATAACAGCAGAGATGTTTTCGATGAACAACATAAACATACATCTGATAGATGTGATACATCTAATTACTTCAAATGCTGATAAGAATAGTGGTGTTGATGTGTTTGGATCTCGTCATCTTCAAGCAACCATTATATATCCCAAACAATTGTTGAAAGTGATAATAAATTTGACAGAGCTCATGAATTTTGACAGTGCTCATGGAATCAAAAGACAATTCATGGCTCCTTACACTCAGCAAAATGGATTTGTTGAAAGGAAGAGCTGTACCAACTTTGAAATGGCATTTTGTATGTTGAATGAGGCACATCTGAAGAATGAGCTGTGGGCTGAAGCTGTACATAGTACATACAACTATTTACATCTTGAACAAATGTCCCACAAAGGCTCTTAATAATGTTGTAATAGTAATGAAATGGAGAACAGCCAAGTATTAGTCACTTGAAGGTTTTTGGATATGTGGCATATGCTCATGTACAACATGAGAAAAGATCTAAGTTAGTTGTTAAGAGCAAGAGTTGCATTCTGATTGGGTATATTGAGGTATCCAAGGCATATTGACTGCTGGAATTGGAGACAAAAAATCATTATCAGCAGAGATGTTTTTGATGAACAACAGAAGTATTGAGCATACATCTGATACATGTGATACATCTAATTACTTCAAATGCTGATAACAATAGTGGTGTTGATATGTTTGCATATCGTCATCTTCAAGCAACCATTATATATCCCAAACAATTGTTAAAAGTGATAATAAATTATAATATAAATGTTATTGGGCTATTTGATATCTTATATTGCGATAGAAAAAACAAGAACAAAGAATCTTCTTTCCTCACAATATTTTTTTGAAAAGTTTCCTCATTATGTAGAATTACAAATATATTTCCTCTTTGTCTATCATCCAATTATAATGGATTTAATGTTCCCACTTCAATACTAGTTTAGCATATGCTGAAGATGGTCATTTCTACAATAAATACATAGCACCTTAAACATTCTGCTCAGATGAAAAATGTATCTGACCAGATGTTTCTGACATTCATATATGTACCTCATTTGATGCTTGAATTTTGTAACATGGAGAATAAAGTTTAATGTAGATATTAATTTCATAGATGATTTTTTGCTTGCTATGTTACAACATTGACATCTCTTTATTGTATATTGAAATTGCATGTAAATTTCCTTGTTCAGACCGAATGTCTCTTCAGCACTCTTCTTCAAACACAACACTGCATTGGGGCCACCATATCTTGTTTTGGTTGATACCAATTTCATCAACTTTTCAATCCAAAATAAGGTGCATGAAATCAACTCTTGTAGATTAGATATAGACATTCATACCATTTTGTAGTTGCCAGATGTCTGACTATTTTAATTGTACTCTTTATTCATTGAAACACATTCATGATTTTGTAATTATTTCCATTAGATTTTATGAACTGCCAATATTAGTAAGTCTGTTCAACCTTCTGAATTTCAGCTTTGATCTGAACATGCATAGCTGAACCACATGTGTTTAAGCAGGATTAGAATAAACTTCCTGTTATTCATATAAAGAAGAGATAAAGATGCAGCATGGATAAAATAAATTCAACAGTAACAGTCTCCATACTCTGGTTTAAGCACTTGTTTGGCTGGTTGTTAGGTTCCTGTGTGGAAATGTGGTTAGTTTTGTGGGACAGACGTAAGATACTTTAGAAAAAGATCCAAAAAACACGTTGAAACACCACTCAAAGCACCACAACTTCTCACGATAAACACTGAGTGACATGTGAGCACCTGGTTTTCTGTACAGAAATAGACAACTGCAAGAAAACATAAATTTTTAGCTAACTTAATCCTATCCTAACACCAAGAAACATGAGAAATGACTGTAAAGGAAGAAGCCTCAGATATAAATATTAAGATATTGTGTGAAAGAATTGATGACAATGGCCAGCATATAAAACAGTGGAGGAGGCAGCCACTATATCAGTGATTTTAATTCAGGAATAAATAGAAATTAATGACAAAGTTTAATGAATATAATGCCTGATCATTTGACTTTGATTTTTTTTGATCCTTTTTCTGCATTGGCAATAAAAGGAGTTATATTTATAGATAAAATATTGCACTGTACGTTTGATAGATGGCTTCTAAGACAAGCTGCCTGCGTTGAAGTGCTATCACTCATAATGAACTTTTCAAAAATTTCATCTTGTTTGATTCAGCATTGACAGTTCATGGGTGTATTAGATGTTAATTATTTTACTCAATATCAGATCTGATTTCTGCTCTCAATAATTCTTGAACTCAGAAATTATAAACAGGAATACTGATATTTTTAACATATAGTGCAGCGGAAATAAACAGCAAATCATTCACACATTTGACACAACTATTTTACCCTGGAAAACCCCAAAGGGTAAAAACCAGCATTAGTGTTCTTTTATTAGCCCACAGAGAAAACTAGGAATTGTTAGAAAGTGGCAACAAGGAAGGTCTTCTATCACTGCATGTGTCCTTGCATGCTAGAAGACATAAAGCAAGAAGCCAAATTTATTAATGTGATTTTCGAAAGTTTAGACTTAGGAAAAGTATATTAAGTGATCTAATTATTAATTGACTTAATGGAGTCACTTTTATAAAGTTAAAGTGAAATAATTTAAGTGATGGCTAATCTAATCTTGGCCATTGATCTTACCGGAGGATCTCATCCATTGATCCATTGTGAGGGTTAGGGTTTTTGCTTGGCCATTGAGTTAAAAGGAGATTTGGTGGAGAAGACACATACACACAAACAAACAAGAAGTTAGAGGAAGAAGTTTGCAGAGAAGATAGAGGAGCATTCATTCGGAGGATTTGCAAATTGATTAGGCATAGCACAGGGCCGTACAAGTTCGTTGAGAGGGAGGCCGTACACATTAGGCAAAGGCTGTACAACAGCAGTACGGATTTCGTACAGCTGACGCAGGACCGTACTGATTCTGTATTGCTGACGCAGAGGGTCGTACAACCGCGCAGGGGGCCGTACTAATTTGTTGGGTTTTCTAAGTGATATGCAGAGGTTCGATTTTCCCAGGTTGGGTGAATTGATCTACTGGATTGTATTTGTTCTATATCTTCACAATCAAATTTCTTATTGGACTGTTGCATCGGTTTTCCCATCTTGCGTTTTTTCAGGGGTTTCCATACCCAAAAATACTCTGTCTCTATTGATGTGATTATTGTTATATGTTTCTCAATATTTATTTTCCGCTGCAATACTAGTAAAGAAACTCATGTGTGGTTATCGGTAATACAATTAAAAATATACTGTGTAGCTCAAGATTGGGTTTTAAAGAAATTTATAGGAATTACAATTAGGAACTTGTAACTTAGTCCCTGAGAAAATTGGGACACTAGAGAAATCACCCACAATGCAAATCGGCCTTGTGTCACCCTCTATGGATACCTGTGTCACCCGTACAACACACTACGTTAGCCTTTTCGCTCCACGTCACTCGTATGACCCTGTGTCACTTTGTATGGCCCCTGTATTAGTCTTTCGGTTCGTTGTGTCACTGTATGGATCAACACTTTTGAGATTAGCCTCTCTCTCTTCTCCTTATCCATTGAGTCTCTCACTCTTCTCTCTAGGAAATCTCTCTGAAAATGATCTTGTGTTCTTATGTGTCTTTCTCCTGTCCTTAGGCTTTCTTTTATAGCATCTCAATGACCAAAAGCATAACCCCCAATCTCCAAACTGATTGATGTCCAAGATTAGATCTTGAGGCTCACTTTAGATCAACGACTGTGACTTATTCTTAAGTTCACACATACATTTGTAGCCGGGATACCATGATGCAGCATACAAACTTATCTCTTGTTCTATTCCAAGCTACTTTTCAGATGGGGTGTTAGCATGGATCATTGCAACTTCAACCATTTCAGAGCCTTGCTCATCTAATTTTCCTTGCTAGGATTGAGATTCATGAGTCCATTGAGATGCTTTTGGTGATGACCTAGTTCTTTTTCAGCAGAGTAGCAGATCATAGTTGGTACACATAGTACAGAGGGGCCTTATCAGTTGGAGACAGGTATATATGGTGAGATCAGGTATATGCTTCTTTGGTTTGATTTTACTTTGTGATGTATGTCAAACACCTATGCTTGTCCTGTTAGGATAATTATGGTGACCTATGCTTATATGTACTAATGCTTGAACTTGTGTTATGACTAATCAAGGTACTTGATGTGAAGACTGTTGCTCATGCCATGCTTGTACAAATAGTAAACCTTAGTGCTAGGTTGGTTCCATGTGTCATTTGTCCCCGTATATCGAATTCATCCATGATTCATTCTTAATCCATGACTTTAGCTTGACCAAGGCTTATGAGATTGAAGATCACTTTCCCCGCTACGACCCCTATGCATGATGGATCCCATGTTTTCTGTGTCTCGGCTCTGAGTTATAATAAAGGGTGTCAGCTAAAACTTGAAGCAATGTGTTTACCATCATTACATGCATTATGTGCTGCCAATCCTATCCGTTGAAATGCAAATCCCTCAAACAAATGCAAAATGTGTCTTTAGACACAACTAAAAAAGGGCTATAAGATAAAATTGTGAAAGGCTTAGAGAAAAAGCAGTGGATAAACAAAGTCTAAATCTAAAGACTGCTGGCCACTATTTGAAATGTAATGATTAATTCCTTACGGAGCCTACGGGTTTTGATGTGAGATGGGGCATGGGACCGCTAATTCAGAGTGTCCCCTAGGATCTCCGCATTACAGTTCTTCTGTATTCAACACAAGGGTCCTAGTAAAGATCCTCACAGAGCTTGTTCTTAGCTTGGATGTGAGCTGTACAAATGTTGTCAGAGTTGAATGGGATCTTTTCAGTTTAGCTTATCCACTTGTGAGACACCACCATCCCCTAATGTTCATCTGTCATGTATATATCACTGTGGTCGTGTGTAATTGTCAACATTCTAAAAAATCATATGATCAAAGTCAGCGACAAGTCATTGCCCCTTAGCCTTAACCTTGTTCTCCATCTTCACCCAACAATAGCACATTGTTTACACTTTGTAAGTATGGCATGAACGAGCAGACTTCCAGAAAAGTTGCAAGATTGTTCAGAAGCACATGTATATCTTTCTGACTATTATTATTATTGTCACCATGATTATGAATAACTTGACTTAAGCTTGATTTTGATATACACCATTGGAGCATTTTTTACCTTAGATGCTTGCAGGATCATTTCAATGCAGTATCTCACTTTCAGTTTGGGTACTTTGACCTAGTCAACCCAATTGACCAAGTTAAGCACGTTTCCCAAGGTAGTGACTCAAAAAACATGTTCTATATTTGTTCCACACATGCCCAGGACTTGCGGTTTCAGTTTTGAGAGTTTGGCCCCGGTTCTCTTGATAAGTGATTATCATCACTTTATTATTGGCCAAATGATCAAATCTTATTACATATGGTAGTGTTTTTGGTTCTCCTAGAGCAGTGCAGTGTTCCAGGGGGTATGAGTAGTCACTTATACCATTCTTCTATGTCTCCAGATCATCAAGAGTAGTCGGTTTGCCCCAGTTCCCATCTTGGACAGAGTTATGGTGATTTTATCATTTTCTAGAGATTGTACCAGCAAAAAATAAACTAGAAATCTCATTGAGAAAATCGATTTGGCCTCTTGGGTCAAGGGAATGGCTTGGAATTTTGGCAGATGACGTGTCAGCATCTCAGACAGTCCTTTAGCAGTTTTCAGTCAGTCGTTGTCTGGATTATTTTGTTTTTGCTCAGTCAGTGAAGAAAGCCCCCCAAGGGGCGCCCCCTCAGCTTGGCTAATGATGTATTTTATTGTTATATCATATGATTTGAAGTTGTAAAGGGGCCTAGGGTGAATTAAGCCCCTAGTGACCCCCTCCTATGTATTGTCATGTCACATCTTATGTTATAATGTGACTTTCACTTTAGAGAGGCGTCCTTGAGCAAAGTGCACCCCCTCTTTTGACTTGCTCACTTGATCTATGTATTTTTGATCTCCACCGTCGAAGATGTCTTAATCTCGACCATCAAATGATAGTTAGTTAAAATGTGGGCACACTCTAAAACTATTTAAGAGAGGTGACCCCCTATTGTAGGGATGAGCCCTGGCACCAGAATATCGAATAAAGAGATTCGTCTTGGATTACTTTCTGAGTTTTTGTAAATGAGTTGATGATTGGCATTGCTGTGCTTCTGTACTGAGTTAGCTTCGGGATAGATCTTGCATATTTTTCCTTTACCCATTTCATCTGTAGGAAAGGAGGCGCGCTGGGGAAGAGGGCACATCTGTGGGGAAACTCACCATTGCCTCGACTCTTGGGTGTTCGGTTCAGGGTGTATCTATGAATTTTTACTTCTTGTTCTTTCCTTATTCTGTAGATCTCGTTCATTTGTCTTATAATTTGATTTTCTTTGGCTTGGTAGGTTGAAGGGTGTGCTAGGGTGATTGGCTGAAGCTCAACAACATCAAGATCTTTTCCAAAAATTCTCATTTGATCAAGAAAGCAACATTCTTCATCACTTTTGAGGTCATCTACAAGATCTAGGTACGTCTCACAGGTATATTCTCCTTCTTTTAATTTTTGTATGCATTGCCCATCACTGCTTTTATTGAAAAACTGTTGTTTAGACTTAGGAAAAATTATCGGATCGATTTGCACTAGGAATCTGCAAATTCGATGATCTGGGTTTTGTCAGCCATTCTTCCAAACTTCCTCTCCCTTGTATGCGTCAGCCACAGATTCCATTTTCCCACTCTCAGGCACTGACCTCTAGGGGAGAAGGCACCCCTCTCTATCTGGTTACCAGTTCCTCTTGCTTGTCTTTCTAGTTTTTGCTTAGATTTTGGTATATTGTCAAATCTTACATCCAAGTAGATGCGTTGAAGGCTTAATTTCATTATATCAACCTCGTCTTGGGAATTTTCCATATTCTTGATTAAATCCCTCAGGGTTCCGAGATTGATCATTTGAACAAACACACCAACCCTAGATTTGCTTTAAACTGTTTAAGTCACTGATCCATTTCGTTCGAGTAACATTTCTACAATCATTAAGCACCTGTACTCGAATATTCCTTGACTTGTGGCATATCCCTGAAATATAGGGTTCTGGGTTTCCAACTCTCCCCTTACGTATTCACATTTCTGGGCTTGATATGGTGATTAGCTATAGATCTGTACTTTCAGGATAAGATCAGGTCTCCCCCATTGTCACTTGGGCATTCAGTGGCATAAAGCGAAGGAATCCCTAACCGACGTGACAACCATCCATTCTTTGGGAGTTGGGGTTTTTGTAGGTCACGACTTTGGTTTCCTGTCCCCTCTGTCATCGTGTATAGGATTACTCTATTGGGGCAACTACAAGATTCGTGATAACATTTCTGGCGTTGTTGCCGGGGAGGTAGATGCTTACCTTGGTTCATTACACGTACCTCTAGTGTCTGTGAATGCGTTTACCTTCATATTCATTCATATCACATCCGATTTTAAATCCAGTTGTTGCATTTCCATTACTTAATTCAACACGATCACTGTATTGTTTCTATATCTCTTACGACATTTCATTTTGGTGAACACGACAATTTGTTCACCTGGCGACACCACAACGCGAGTCCCCTGAGGGACCTACCCACGAGTATAACCTTCGAAGCCGAAATTACCCTGAAAGTTCATTAACGTACATTCGTAATCATAACAAAAATCTTAAAGATCAATCTTTGAATTTCTTTTGGAGGGTGGTTAATTCACCACGATAAATCGCAGATAACCCTCCCAAAGCTTATCAATCAAGTTCTATTTTCATTTAACCCAATTCTCCAACTCGTAGTTCGAATTCTCCTTCTCCTCTGAATAGTCCCCCTAGAGTAAACACTCCAATGGCTAACACCAATTCTCCTGCAGGACGTAGGCGTTTCGGAAGCCGAGCCAGGCCATCCCCTTTCGATTTCTCACTGATTCAAGGTGCTCCTCATGACATGCTTGAGAAGTATTTTGATAAACTTCCCAAATTCCTATTGAAGAGCACATTGAATCAGTGTGGAATTACATGGATGCATACGGGCCGAAGCTGAAGATGTTTACATGGGTGCCCTCAAAGCATCATTGGAAGGAGATGCTTGAGGTTGGTTTGATAGATTGCCTCCAGGATTGGTAGATGGGTATGATACCTTTACTAGACAACTCGTAGAAGATTGGTCATCCAAGCCAGACAATAGGGTCCTGCTTAATCAATTATTTCAAGTCAAAAAGAAGGAAAATGAGACCATCCATGAATTTAATGTAAGATTTGACAACCTAGTCTCAAATGTTCCCCAAGATTTAAGACCAACAGAGCAAGCTATCCTTATCCTTTATTTGAATGCTTTTGAAGGATGGTTTGGTCTGAACCTTAAGGAGAAAAGTCCTAATGACCTCAAGACTGCTCATACCTGTGCTAAGAAAGCATAAGCTAACATAGCTTCTATGGGTAAGAAGAATTTCTTGGATGCTTATGCTTTATCTTCTTCTCGTAGTGATCCAAAACCCAGAAGAGGCAAGGAACCTGTTATAGAGGAGAAACCTACTTTGGAGGCGATGTTCGAAATGATGAAGAACCTCACATTATTCACTAAAGACATAGCAAAAACTAGGGAAAATGAACGATATAGAAATTCCTACGGCTCGAGACCTTATTGGAATACCAGAGAGGGCCTGTGGAAGACAAAAATAGACAGATCCCTAGGAGAAATGAAGAGATTAAGAATGTGAACCTATGCGAGGACCCTGAAGAAGAGCCTAAAGTCTTTGACCCTAAGGATCAAGGCATAAACTTAGTTGAAGACTTCACTGATGAAGTGTCCTTTTAGAAGAAGAGGATTTTAGTAGTGTCCTTTTAGAAGAAGAGGATTGGGAAGAAGAAGAAGAAATGTTGTGTACAACAACGCAACCCGCCACTCAACTTTACCAACGCAGAAACAAAGAACAATACATTACACCTTTTCTGGACAAGCATATAATCTTAGAAGAGTAAGAATTGGAAGGACATGATCTTTGCGACTATGACTTGGGGATTGACATAGAGCAAGAATTGCATAAAGTCATGCAAAATGTATCCCTAAGTGAATTAGTATAGTTGCCCTCAGTCAAAGATCAAATTCAACAATTTTTTGATAATATCCCAATAGCAAATGCTCCTGAGATTGTTTAGGAGTCTTGCCATATCTAGAGCGTTAGAGGTCAGGAGGTAGAGATAGATCCTCTTATTCAGATTCACATTGCTGTTTATGAGAGAAAGAGTGGAGGACACCCTTCGTTCTATCTCACGTTGCAAATCAACAACCTCTTACTCCATAACTACATGTTAGACTCGGGAGTCGTTATGAATGTTATGCCTCTGGAGCATCATGAAATAAATGGGATTAGAAGTCACTCGTCCGTATGGAAATGTTTGTGGAATTGATTCTAGGAGTGTCCAAGCATCTGACCTAATAAAAAATTTGAAGGTTAACTATTTTCTTGCCCTGATTTAAATACCACAATGGATGTAGTAGTGATTGATCTTCCCCCTGTGTACGGCATGTTGCTTTCTAGGAAATGGCCTGCTGGGCTAGGTGGATACTTGATGATGGATTTGTCATACGCTTGCATACCCAATTTTGACAGGAATTTGATAAGAATTTGTAGGGAGCCTTTTATTGATGGATATCTTGAGTCCTACGAAGACAGGTTGAAGAATACTTATGGGAAAGGTAACCTGGGCGTTGAAAGAATAAACATGGCAAGAACAGATGATGACTATATGCCTGTTTTCTTTATAGGAGTAGGTAGTTCTGATTCTGAGGGGATGGATATGATGTTAGGTTTATGTAGGAACTTATTCACCAACAACTGATAGGGGAAATTATGGATAGTAATGTTGAGATTCTTTTTGAGACCCCTAATCATGTGTTGACATACCAGCTGAGCCTTCAACAATTACAAGTTCCCCACTCTACTCCCTATTACTTGTCGTGTATTTGAATTGGAGCCTTTCGACCTAACAAGTACTTGTCCATTGTGAAAGTAGACCATAATAACTGAAATAGATAGTAGGTTCTTCGTTAACCCTGGTACATATAATACATCTTTCACCTCCGTAGGAAATCCTGACTCTATTTAAAATTGAATAGATCCAACCCCCTCTACTACACACTTGTCATCATTCCCAAGCTCCACATGTAGATTTGAGTCCTCTTGTGTAATATTGGTGAAGACATCTCACATCCCCATCATGTGATGAGAAGCCCCATTGTCCACGAACCATGCATCCTTTACTAAGGTGCCAGAAAGATAGGAGACCAATGAGAATTCTTTCTCAAATTTTGTAGCGAACTCACTCATCTGTGTGCCTGTTGTTGCTGCAACCCATGTCTTACTCTTGCCCTTCTTTTTGTTCGGACATTGACCTGCACAATGGATAAACTTGTGACATTCAAAGCACTTGACTTTGCTCATGTCCTTCTTCCCATCCTAAGTACAAGTCTCTCCACTTGTACTCTTCTTGGCCTTCACTTTGCCCTTCCTTTCATGACTTGCAAGAGAAACATTTTCCTCATCATCACCGTTTTGTTGGATTCCATGCAGAGATTTCTCTCGAATATCCTCTTGGATGAAATCATCCCATAGTCTCTCCCAACTAGGCATATTTTCTTGTGCAATGATACCTTTGGCAAAAGGAGCCCATGGCTTGGTAAATCTATTCAGGGCCCTTCTTAGCAACTCTTCATTTGTCACTGTCTCACCAACTGCGCCCAGCTTGTCATGAATCTGTTTGATCTTGGTGAGATAAGAAGTTATTGTATCTAATCTAGACATCTTGGTGCTTCTCAGTTCCTCCTTCTACCACATCTTCCTATTGTGGTTATTACTCTAGTACAACTTCGTTAGAGCCTCCCACATTTCCATGGATGACTACTTCTCGAACATATGAGGGATCACATGATCCTTCACTGCATCTAGAATGATCCTCCTGACTTTTACATCCTTCTTGGTACACTCAACCAGTTGTGTAGCATTAATAGGAACGATTTGAACCTGATTTGCAAATTCCCTATTCCCGTTCTCCATTAGCACTAACTATCCTCTCCTTCCAAGGATTGAAGTTGGATGTTGCCTCCAATAGGTCCTCGAATCTGACTTTTTTCCCGTTCTCCATTAGCACTAACTATCCTCTCCTTCCAAGGATTGAAGTTGGATGTTGCCTCCAATAGGTCCTCGAATCTGACTTCAATTGATGTCATTCTGTCCAATCAAATAACTTGACCAAATAATACTTTTTTTGTGTGTTTTATTTTGTAAACCCTTATCAAATGTGATTTCCTTCTTTAGAGTCAACCTTGATCTAATACCATGTTAATTATTTACACAATATAAATTCTGATGTCCACTGTCAATATTTGTTAAACTCAAAAATTTTAAACAGGAATACTGATATTTTTAACCAATAGTGCAACAGAAATAAATAGGAAATCATTCACACATTTGACATAGTTATTTTACCTTGGAAAACACCAAAGGGAAAAAACAACATTCAATGTTCTTCTTTTATAGTTTTACAGAGAAAATTAGGAACTACAATTAGGAACCTGTAACTCGGTCCTTGAGAAAATCGATACACTGGAGAAATCACACACAAGGAAAATCATTCCTGCATCACCCTATATGGCTTCCTACGTCACTCGTACGACCCTGTGTCACTCGTACTACCCTGTGTCACTCGTACGACCCTATGGCTTCTTTATTTATCTTTCAATAATGTAGCAGTAAGCAAAAATTTCTAGTCACAACTTTTCTCAACCAAACGATTAAAATCAGCCTCGAAATTTGTGCCAAAATCAGAAATGTCAAAGCCAAAAATTTCTGTCTGCAACCTCCTCGATTTTCGTGCTGCTACAGGACTGTACGAATGTTGTGCGGACAGGCTGTATGTCGTGTACTGTACAGTTTTCCTTGTAAAACAAGCTCATTGAAACTAGAGAACTTTTGCCTAGAAATTCATGCCCACCTATCTGCCTTGATTTTCGTGCCCTATATGGACGAAAAAGTACTGTACGGACAGTACCGTACAGATGCAATAAATGCTCTTAATGCTGCCTCGATTTTCATGCCCTCTGAACTGCTTTACCTTCACCTAGAAATTCATGCCAGGAAAAATACCTCACCTGCGTTTTTCCTCTTTCTCAGAAATTCGACTCTCTCAAAATGCAAAAGTGCCTCCTCACATGGAAAAATTTGCTTTTTAGGTAAAAATGGGTGGGTGAGTGAACGATCATCTAATCCAAGGGCGCATATTAGATTAGATGAGTGGTTGGGATAAAATCACTTTTTTCCACAAATTAGAAATTAATTCACTCATTTTTTAAATTTTTACTTAAAGTACACTTTAATCTCAGAAGGGACATGTGAAAAAGTCAAGCAACCAAATATACGAAAATAACTCACCGTAGGATTTTTTCCTGTGAACATCTCCTCAGAAGTTTTGTTCCCTAAGGCACGATGGGGACTCCTGTTCTGAAGGTATACAGCTGTAGTACATGCCTTTGTCCAAAGAAAGAAAGGAAGTGACTGATCATGTAACATGGCTCTCGCTGCTCAAACAATAGATCGGTTCTTCCTTTTTGCCACTCCATTTTGCTCAGGAGTGTATGGTACTGTCAACTGTCTTTGAATGCCCTCCTGTCTGCAATACTCATCGAACTACTTAGAGGTATACTCAACCCTGTTATCTGACTTGAGTGCTCGAATCCTCCTCCCAGTCTGGTTCTCCACAAGAGCTTTGAACTCTTGGAACCTCTGCAAGACCTCTTCAGATTTCTTGCACTTTAGGAAGTAGATCCAGGTGTTCCTGGAATGGTCATCGATGAATGTCACATAATACTCAAAACCTCTCAGAGAAACAACTGACATAGGACCACACAAGTTGGAATGTATCAAATCAAGTACTCCTTCTGACCTGCTATCACTGCTTGTAAAAACAGTCTTGGTGTGCTTTCCCAAAGCACACTCCCTGCATACATCACTGTGTGTTGCCGCCTCTTACGCAACTGGGTTAACGCAGCAGAAATCTTCAAGCTGCTTGGTGCATCCTTGGGGGCAAGTCTCGAGTTAGGTACTGTCATGTGCTCCCGACTCCTCCGTTTAGGCTTAACTCCTAACGAAGCCAAGGGGGGTAGTCCCTACCCTAAGAGTTTCTAAGGCTCTTAAGTGTTTTAGTTGTTTCAATTGATTGGGTTGTTTAAGGAGTTAGAAATGAATAAATTGTTGATACAACACTATGCAAAATTATATAACTAAATTCAACAGCATTTCAAGATATATCAATGATCACAATATGACTATAAGCAAAATAGAGAGTACAAGAATTGAACCAGTGCCAATATGGAGTCACAAAACAATGAATGCTGTTGAAAACAAAGAAAATATTTTGCTCGTGTACTTGGTCAATTTTAATTATTAGAATGATGAATAATTAAAGGAAGGGGATTCCCGATATACCAAGTGATATTGGGAATATGTCCGGAATTTGGGAAGAGTGGCTCCGCACGGGAAAATGTGGGCTAGATGGAGTCGTGGGGGGGTGTTCAACACTACACCACAAGGGTGCAGCCTAATCGGACCCCACGGTCACTTTCTAGTGGTTCTCGCTTTCCCTGAAGAATTTACCCACTACTTCTCCAAAATCGTTTATGCCAGATTTTCGTAATGTTTTGGGTAGTTATTTTTATTAAAATGAATTATTTAATTAGATGCGAGAAAATTAATAAGTGCACAATTTTGCTTTTGATATCCCCAAGAGTCAGATAAAGCTGCGAGGGGTAGAGCATCAACAGAAAAGGCAAATGTTTGTTCCAATTTATGAAAGCAAAGTAAAGTTGTGATACAGCCCTTCAGGACGGATTGTGTGCTCGTGTGAACAAAAAATTGTGAGACTAATTACTACGTCTAATAGATACCAGGTTAGTATTTGATTACTTCGAATAAAATTTGTAAATCTTGAAATAAACTTGATTGATTTAAAAGTTGAACTAATCAAATCTAATTTAAACGAACAACAAAATCCAACCCACTTCAAGGACAGATACGGTCTTCCCCCAAATAGGGGAAGAGGGGTGTGGGAGCCGTAATCCCACTTGCTCTTTTATTAATTTGTTACAATGCTGATAATTAAATTAAGGGCTGCCTTTTGACCTTATACTTTGGCTAAAAGGCTTACAATAAATTGTCGGAAGAAAGGGATTGAAGAGGGGGGATTTGGAGATGCTTTGGGAGGCTAAAAATTTGAAAATTTTCCTAGCATTTTCTCTTGACTTGTCAACAAAATACAAAACCAGCAAGCTAATATCTTATAAATTAGTGGATTAGCATAGAAATACAATCAAAATTTTACACCTTAGTATTTGCGAAAGTTGAAGGAATTTAAACCACTTCAAATATTAAGAGATTCACTAGATCTAAGCTTATGATGGTTAAAAAGAAATGCTTTTAGATCTAGTTAAGTTATCAAGCTAAGAAAAAATCTAAGCTTGCTTTTAAAGGTAACAAGAAAAAGATTTAATTTTTTAAGGATGAAGAAATAGCCCTCATGCTTGGCTAGAATCTTTGTGAAGACATAGAAGTGCCTGAAATGCAAGAAATGTTAGATCTTTAAGATAAAGAATGAAGGAAAGAAGGGATGCAACTGAGCTCCCACTTCTCCTTCACCTGAGATAATCTGCAAGCTACACACAAACTTTGATCAAGTGAGATCCAATCTAGTGCATTCAATCAAATGAATAGAGAAGAACACAAGTAGTACCAACTACAAAATATTGCTTCTTAATCTCAGATAACCAAATACAAGTAAACAAATTAATACTTCAAATGTTTACTCAATAAACCATAAAGGATTTTTAAGCTAGAAATCAGATCTACAAAACTTGTAAGAAATGAATAATAGCTTCGCTAAATATCACCTCGATTAATTGCAGCATTCACATCAACAAGATCTTAACACCATTTAGACCTCCAAAGTCTTGACTTTTATTCAAAATCAGAAAAAATAATGATCATTACAATAGCAGAGGTTACTTGCTTTATCCAAATTGAAGAGCAAGAGCCTTGCTTATATAGAAAAATAGAGGAGAAGAGGGTGGTGCATTCACCAACTTGGCATGAGCTTGTAAAATGGAAACAATTTAATACAAAAATGACTCATTCCAAAACCAAACCCAACTCATTTCCACTTTACCTCTGCTCTTTCCAACACAACCTCCACATCTATCCCTGCTTGTGAAAGCTTGGAGAACATCTCTCGAGCACCTGTGATGCAGGGGCATAGACTGCCTGAGTGAGGCATAGACTGCCTGAGTGAAGTCATTTAAGACTTCAATAGGTCAAGGAGACTTAGGGTATCATATGTTTGTAACTTGCTTTATTTTGTCAAGAATGTTGAATAAAATGGATAAGGATACTAGATCCTCTTCCAAATGTAATCGTTAGAGTAGGTTGAACAATTAATGCATTTCTAGAATTTTAGCAATTAGTCAGTGATCTGTAAGTGAGTCAGTTAGGGTTAGTAGAATTGAATGAAGATTGTGTTCCTTAATAATAGGATCTGTAAACAGAACTAGAGGTTTATTTAATGCAGATTCCAATTATCATTGGGGGGATCTTTTTGGTAGCTTAAATAGAGTTTAGGGTTTGAATAGATCGAAAAGAGTTTGATGTTAGATCAAGGGAGGGCTTGGAATTTGATTCCTGGAGCAAATACAGATTTCATTGTAGCGAAATCTTTGTAAATTGATCAATGCGTTCAAGCTCAAGGTTTATTGATAAATAGAGATCGAATTTCTACATGCATTGTGTTTACAGAACTAGTTTCTTATTTATACATAGAGTATTTATATCAATGCATACAATGTGAATGAATGATTGTTTTGTCCAAGTTTCATTGAGTATAATCTTGTGAAATTTACGTAATGTAATCATGCCCATTGAAATTCAAAGTAATTGATTGAGGTTATAGTTATTTTGCACTATTGAAGGCCGAAAATTGATTTTTATTGTGCCCAAGATTAAATTCACCCACAGGGAAAATTCTAATTAAGTTCATTGATTGAAATTGAAATTAATTTCATGCTTGAATCCTTTCTTGAAAATATATTGATCGATTAGCTAACTGAAGGAAGAAGTATGTTGATGAACATTGATGAACATTTCAGACAGAAACCAAGTTTCTTCTTGCGCAGAGGTATTAGAAGTTTTATACAAGTTAAATTGATGGTCCCCGAGTGTTTTGAAGATTGATCGATGATGGGGAAACCTTTTATTGTTAGTGTGATAAGCCTTGGTTGTGAGGCCCGCTCATGTGCAAGACGTGAAGGACTCAAGGTAAGCACTGTTGGATGGCAGGGATAGGTCTTGAAGGCGTGGGCTTGGGTCACGAAGTTTAGGTCACATGCACTCCTGTCAATTGCGATGGAACCTCTAGGTAAGGGACTTGTTGTTAATATTGTCCAGCATTCAAGTAATTATGTGTTAGAGCTATTACAAAGGACGTTTAAACTTGAGCAAGGTCACTTGTGATCGTTTGGACATTGTGATTAAGTTTTGCTAATCGCCATGGTATTGAGGGCTGAGGTACTAGGGGCTAAGGAGAAAAGTGCATAGTTAAGTGCCAAAGATAGTGGAAGTAGAAAGAAGCCACCAAACTAGTCACATGCAATTAATTTAACTCTGTCTATTTATAATTCTAATTTGCACATGAAAAGGATAGGCCCGAGAGGCAGATTTTTAATAGTTTTACCTTTATGTGAAAGACATAATCTAAGGTAAGTGTATTGGTTCCATCATACTTGAAGAAGATCCTCGTATGATTGGCCTTAGAGGAAAATAGGTTAGCAACCTGTCATGTGGCTTGAAGCTCCATTGTCAATATACCACGTGCTGGTGATGGATGCATTGAAAGTAAGACCAATCAACAAGGAATACGCCCTCTCAATATCAATGTCTGCACCGGCGATGATGGATGCTCTCTCTCTATCAACATGCCTAGCACATAGAGAAAACTCTCTCAAATCTAGCTGTAAACTCCTCAACCTCTGCTGAAGCTGTTGTTTGCTACTTCTTCTTCTGTGGGCATTGTCCAACATAGTGCCCAAGCTTCTGACAAGCAAAGCACTTTACAGTGCTCAAGTCCTTCTTCTGTTCATCCTGCTGCTTATCCCCACCCTTCTTGAGGCCCTTCTTGAACTTCTTCTTTCCCTTGGTAGTCAAAGCCACATTCTCCCCATCCTCCCTGCTAGTAGAAGAGCTGCCTTGCACAAGACCTCTCTGGGTCTCCTCTTGAACAGAATCATCCCAAATCCTATCCCAAGTAGGCAAGTTCTCCTTGGCTACTATAGCCTCCACAAAAACAACCCAAGGCTTTGCAACCCCATTCAAAGCTGTCCGCACTAGCTCAGAACCAGGAACAACCTTCCTTACTGCTGCAAGCTCATGTCTCACCTGAGAGATCCTAGTAAGGTAGGAAATCACTCCAGCTTTGGCCATCTTGATACTTTTCAATTTCTCTCTCAAAACCATTTTCCTATTTTCATTTGAGCTTTGAAACAAGCTGGTCAAAGCATCCCACATCTCATATGCACGAGTTTTACTAGAAATGTGTGGGATCACATGATCTTTAACTGCATGTAGAATAATTCTTTTGGCTTTAATGTCCTTCTTGTTGAAGGCAAAAAGTGCTTGTGCATCGGTGGAAGCGGGAACAACAATAGGATTTGCTGTAGTATTGTGAACCACTTCATCCCATAACTCATTTTCCTCTAATATAAGCACTAGCCTATCTTTCCAAGGGACAAAATTCCCAACCCCATCAAGCCTATCCTCCAACCTAAGTCCTGTTGCCGTTTTCTCTGCAAAGTTCAAGTCTCAACAAGGTGCTGCCCACTGACAAAAGAATTCACTGACAGTTTGAAATTTTTCACTGTGTAAAATTCTTGTCTTTCTCTTACACAGCTCTGATACCATGTAAAATTTTTCAGCACTCTCCCAACCCGGTTTCAACCTCCATTTTAAACATTGCTTAATGCCCAACCCAATTTATCTTTCTGCTGCAAATTAAGTTATTTCTCACAAACAATATATGACTGAAACACAAGAAGAATCTTCACAAATTTAAAGAGCAGCAATTAAAAACTCATTCACACATAACAAATCAGACTCAGGAATTTTGGTCAAATGACCCAGGAAAAACCCCAACCTCCGGGGAAAACCTGTGAGAGAGTAATTCTTTATTTATCTTTCAATAATATAGCAGTAAGCAGAAATTTTCAGTCACAACTTATCTCAACCAGACGATTAAAATCAGCCTCGAAATTTGTGTCAAAATCAGAAATGTCAAACCCAGAAATTTTTGTCTGCAACCTGCTCGATTTTTGTGCTGCTACAGGACTGTACAGACGCTGTACAGACAGGCTATACGGCCTGTACTGTACGGTCTGCCTTGAAAAACATGCCCACTGAAACTGAAGAATTTCTGCCTTGAAATTCATGGCCACCTGTCTGCCTTGATTTTTGTGCGCTGTACGGACTGAAAACTTTTGTATGGACAGTACCGCACGGATGCAATAAATGCTCTTAATGCTGCCTCGATTTTTGTGCCTTCTGAACTGTTGTACCTTCACCTCAAAATTCATGCCAGGAAAAATACCTCAGCTGCGTTTTTCCTCTTTCTCAGAAATTCGACTCTCTCTCTCAAAATGCAAAAGTGCCTCTTCACATGGAAAACTTGCCTTTTGGGTAAAATTGGGTGGGTGAGTGAAAGGTCATCTAATCCAAGGGTCCAGATTAGATTAGATGAGTGGTTGGGATAAAATCACTTTTCTCCACAAATTGAAAATTAATTCACTCACGTTTTAAATTTTTACTTAAAGTACACTTTAATCTCTAAAGTGCATTTAATGCTCATCTCAAGCCATTAATATAAAGTCCATGTGACATGACTCCTTTTCCTAGTGACTTAGGCAAAAGTTACCAAGGGGAACAACTCCCAAGGTATAAAAATTCAACAAAATAAACCTTAACCATGCCAAAAAATTCAGGTGGAACCGTGTTTTAGTTCCAAAAACCAAAAAAAGCTAAATTTTTTACCTCAATTTGTGGGAGCATTGAGGGAGCGATTGTTTGCTCTTTGGAGTGACCAGAGAGCGATGATGCAGTGCTCTGGGAGTGATGCTTCCTGATCGCTCCCAAGAAAACCGGGAATCGTTTTTCTTCAAGGGAGTGTGGTTTGAGAAATCGCTCCCAGAAGGGAGCGCACTTCTAGAGCGAAGTGATAGGGGGGAGGGCGCTCCCCCACAAAGGTTGAGATACTTTTTCTAATTATGAAAATTATTAACAGAATTATGTAAATGTAAGTTGACTAAAGTGGCTTTTAAGTATGCTGATCTGAGTGATCTTTGTAGCCAAGATGTAAATGTTCCTTTGCTCTCTTGTTGCTTTGCAGTCGTGTAACCAATTTTTGTTTTCATCCTATTTTTCCTCCCCCATATTCACACTCTTCCCTCCTTAGTCAATTTTTTAAAGTATCCTGTGGCTGCCTTCAGCAGAAACTGTTTCTCTAACTCTCATTGCCTTTCTTATAAGTGCTCTCAACAGAATTGTGTCTTCCTCCTGGCAGATGCTCCTAGAAGGGAGCGCACTTCTAGAGCAAAGCGATAGGGGGAAGGATGCTCCCCCACAACATAGGTTGAGATACTTTTTCTAATTATGAAAATTATTATTAACAGAATTATGTAAATGTAAGTTGACTAAAGTGGCTTTTAAGTATGCTGATCTGAGTGATCTTTGTAGCCAAGATGTAAATGTTTCTTTGCAGTCCTGTAACTAAATTTTGTTTTCATCCTATTTTTCCTCCCCCATCTTCACACTCTTCCCTCCTTACTTGGTCCATTTTTCAAAGTATCCTGTGGCTGCTTCCATCAGAAACTGCTTCTCTAACTCTCATTGCCTTTCTTATAAGTACTCTCAACAGAATTGTGTCTTCCTCCTGGCAGATGCTCTTCCCTTCAAGCTGCCCTCCTAGAGTGGTGCTGGCTGTTGCTTTTGTCCCTTATCATCTTCTTTCCTCAGCTATCTAAATGCCTTTTGGAGCCAAACCCTGTCATGTCTACGTTTACTATAATCTCTTGCTGGCACTGATTCCTTTTCCTCCTAGATTACTCACCATGCTTTCTTCAAGCTGCTTGTAATTAATTGTCCTGTCCTTATCTCATCTCTGCTACTTTGTGCATCTTGTCTGCTCAATGCTCATGGATGAGTTATTATTTCATTAATTCCATCAGTAAAAATGGCAAATCCATCTTGAGCGGTAGTAGGTACTAGTTACTTCTTCATTATTTCACATGCGTCAATTCCATTACTATTTTTGAAGGTTGTGTTTTCAATTATTACGAGTTGGAAGTTCCAAAGCAGTGCTTCCTTGGCATTATTTTCTCCAATAAAATTCTCTAACTAATTATATTTCTCTAGACCTAAGGGCAGGCTTATTACTAAGTTAACTAGTCCCTTTGCCATTTTATTTCTTCCCTTTAAACACTGGTGGGATTATATTATCTGAACCATTTTACCCTCCTCTCTCACCTGAATTCTTGCCTTTAGATCCCAGCTCTCTGGTTCCTTTCTATCTTGTAAATTGTGCCATCCAATTCATAATTGATTGTGAGTCTCCTTTGACCTCCAGTGTTTGAAGGCCTTGATGAACTGCTCTACTAATTCCCAAAGTTGCGGAAGAACTTGGCCAACTTGGGGTTTGGAAAAACTCGGTTTAAGACTATGCAAAACATGGGCATTAAAAAAACTCAAAACAAAGGAAATTTTGTGCAGAAAATCTAACAATGACAGTGTTGGGCATGTTTTGCTAAGTTTTGGGTGATTTTATCCAAGTCTTGGCAAGTTTCCAGAGTTTTTGATTGCTGGCAAGTTTCAGGATGAGTTTTAGCTGAGTACACATTTCAGAAATGAATTGGCTAAACTTGGCGTGACTCACGAGTCTTGGTTGAGTCTCACAACAGTGCTACGTCCATCAGGATCCCTTTCACCTCAGCCAGGTTAATAGAGCACTTCACTTCTAAGTTTTTAGTGAATGCTAATTAACAATGAACATTCCCCTTCTCTTTTGTTTCTTATCATTCTGCCACATCTTCCTTATCTAGTTTATTCTTATAGGCTTTGTTATTGTTTAAGTCTTGTCCTCCTGTCTTGGGGCCTCCTTTGGCTCTCAAACCTCTTAGAGTCGTTATTGATCTTCTGAAAAGTCAAGCAGCATGTTTCAAACCTATTTTTCTTGAGAATTTTTTTTCCTTTTATTCTGTGCTCCAAGATTAATATAATTGTTTCCTTTTTGAAGATAAAACAGGGAAATTAAGATTGACGGGGTTAATTTTTAAGTAAAGAAGTAATAACTACTTAGTGAGTCGTATATGAAGTCAGTCACTATGGAAATCATAATGTTAATTGTAGCTATAGCTTTTGTTGTAATATAATCTTGAGTATTTTCTGATTTCTGTAAATATCTCCTTTTGCTTTCTTACTTCAAAATGTGTAGGGTTATTTGCATGCTTGATTTGTGTGAATAAATTGTTGAAAGTGAGATTAATTTTCTGGGACATAATCAATTGTGTTTTATGGTACTTTTGATATGAAGCTTGACTTGGAGAAAGCAATGATGGACTGCCTCTATGCAAAATGTGAGTTCACTATACTGTCTCATGTTTGATTGGGTTACGCGATTATATTGGAGATACTCTTGCTGGACTAATATATGGGATAAATGGCTGATCCGTGATTTTTATATGTGTAATATTCTGCAAGAGTGCTCATAGTTTCATTGTTTAGCTTAGCTCAGTGGTTGATTTTGTTGTTGGATGTTTTGGAAAACTTGGTTACTGTATCAAAGGCTGTTGCCAGCCCTGTACTCTTTTATTGGATAAATTGGTGCAAGTTAGGGAGAGGTGCTTTGTGTCTTTGAAACACGTTGCTGCTGATGCTGTTGTGAAACATGTTGCTTAAGATACTGCTGTCTTGTATAATTAGGTACTCCTTGTATCACAGACTGTGTGATGGCTGAACTTGAAAAGCTGGGACAGAAGTATCGTGTTGCTTTAAGGTAAATCTTAATTTGTTTACATGGACATGATCTGCATATCTCCCTATTTAATGTGACTTGTACTTTTCAACCATCCTCTACACTGCAATCTCGCATGATATTAGCCACTATGAATAGGTTAGCTTGCAGAGCCTATGCACTTGCCTAATATAGTGAACTACCTTATGCAATCGTTTAACACTTTTAGACCAATATATCGGTTTTGAAATGACAGTTACGCTAAGAGTCAACAGCTTCTTATACATTTTACCAGCATCCCTCCGAGTTTCAAATTTACATTTCAAAGATGATAGATATTTAAAACTGTAGTAGCTACTAAATGTAGAATGGTACAGAATTGCGAAGGATCCCAGGTTTGAAAGATTGCCTTGCACACATGAAGGCACTTATGCAGATGACTGCATTGTACAGCGTGTTACCCAGGTAATTTACTCTTGAAAGTACTTGCCTGTTTTCAACTTTTCTCCCCACTGTGGATTTCACCCTCTTGTCAGTGAAATAGGCCTATTGTTTTGCCAGGTAATTTTGTGACTACTTAATTATTAGCTCTTCAAATTGCACTCATGACTATTGTTTTTCTTTTACAAAAGCATAAATGCTATATTGTGGCTACATGTGATCGGGATTTAAAGCGTCGAATTAGAAAGGTAACTTATTCGAACTTTGAGATGATATAAATTACTTGTATATTATAATATTTCTACTGAGTTAATGATATATTGAAGTTAATTTGCAACTTAAGGAGATTACTAATGTAAGTGTTTTGGAGCAGATTCCTGGTGTACCTATTATGTACATTACCCAACACAAGTACTCTATTGAACGTTTACCAGAAGCAACAATTGGAGGCGGTGTGCATCTGCTCAACTTTTTGTATTTTCGTTTAAATTTTTCCTTAAATGTGTTGTGTAGTCTTTTGTTGCGTCTTTGATAGATTATTATATAAGTAATGGTCTTCAAAAGTTCAATGTGAGTTCTAAGTTATCTTCCTTTGTTCTGTATCAGCACCACGATTTTAGAGTTGATGCTTGATATCAGTAAGGTGACATAGAGCAATTCCATGAGGGTGTCTCATTTTCGAGAGCACTCCCACTCTGCACTGATGGTCAGACAACAGTCTGAACAAGATAGCTCCTTGTTCAGATATTAATGTCCTGAAAACTTGAAGCATAGCTTGTGGGTTTTGTTATTTCTTTGTAACTCTCAGTGCAAAGAATATTGGAAGTGTTGAGGTTATTATTCCGGAAATGTTCTTTTATGTGTTGTCAGCACATTTTAAAAATTCAAGCACAAGGTCCTAAAGAGTGTATTGTACTCAAGATGTTGACTTGGAGATTACCATTGCCCTGATAGTAAAAAGTTGATACTGCAGCAGTTTTGAAGCTCACAATTATCTAATCTATTCACAAAAGGCATTTGAATTTCACATCATTAGTCTTTATTTGATTTTAAGAAGTTTGTGTACTCTTATGGGTGATTCTAATCCCAACTTTTGATTTTATTATAGGTATATAACACAACATCATATGTATAATGCCCACAAGTTGTAGTGATGTCTATAATTTTCGTGCATAAGTGAAATTTCATTTTGAGTTATCCTTTTAAATTTCAATTTTATTTTTTCTCTAGTGCTTTCCCCCTTTTCTCTTAATTTTGTCGAATTATTTTAGCAGAGCACCCTTTTTCTATGTTTATTGAAGGAGATTGATTACAAAGGCCTATATGCATATGCTATGAAAACGATCACATTGAAAGCTTTTGGAAATGGGAAAATATTATTTAAAAATATGCATAATATCAATGTTTTAACTTTTTTTTTGCTTATACATTGATAAATCTTCAGGTCAACATAGTGCCAAATTATGGGTGTTTGCTTATATAAATAATTCACATCCTCCATTTTATAGATGACTGGGGCTTCTATCTCATTTCAGATGAAGAGGAACCGTGTTATTTGATTTTTTTTCTCTCATTTGGTTGCTTGCTAAGCAGCTAGACATCCCTTTTTGTTAATTGGAGCTTTCTAGTCAGAGTTGATCAGACCAAGGTTATGGCTGTCAATCTCTAACTCACTTTTCAAGGATAAACTATTGAAGTAATGACCTCCTAGACATATTTGGGAGTTTTTTTGGGTCACAGCTTATCTGTGCATGACTTGCCATGGAAGCTCAGATACTATTGTTATTCTAAGTTCTCTGCTTTAGACGACAGTGCTTCTTCCTCCATTTTGAGATATCGAGTCAAAAACCCATTTTTTGATATGTTGTATTTTCTCCATGTTGCAAGTGCGTGTTCCTTCTACCCTGCTTATCTTGATCAAAGTTTCAATTTATATAATATCCAGTTCCCAGAAGCGGCAGACTCTGATTCAGACTAATTGGTGCATATCAGTTTGGTTGAGACTGGTCTGGTTTCAGAAAAAAATGAACCGGGACTGGTTCTTGTTCAAACTGGTCCGACCACCTCTGTTCCAACCTGCGGCCCTGCCAAACCAAAAGAGGCATGGAAATGTAAGAAAATACAAAAAACAGTATTCAAATTTTAAAGAGTTGTATTTAACTTGTGGTCCCACCAAACCCAAAAAACACAAAAAAACATGTATTTAACTTTTAAAGATTTGTATCTAACTTTTACTTAATTCTTTATGCTTAATAACTCAAATTTGACATTCAAAGTTAAATTGGGACCTCTATTTCAGGATGTTTGGGGATGGGCTCAAACCCATGGGGTCTCACACATAGAAGAGAAGATAGAAACTGGGGTGCTTGCCAATGTTCAGTGTATATTTAAAATTTGACCTTGTACCCCTTCCTCCTGCACCTCACGAGCTCAGAATTATAGGTTTCTAAGATTGAAGCCTAGATGGGAAATTCGCTGCTCAATGGTGACAACTGATTGAAATGTATATGATGTCTGACGGTGCCAACTGATTTAAAACTTCAAATGGAAGCGCAAATCTTGAAACCAGCCACTGAGAAAACAAATTTCAGATTGTTGGACTCCACCTGGGTCTACTAATGGGCAAGACTTCAGATGGATATGTACTTGTTTGATTATAGTATGATGATTTTTGGACTCTAGGCCATTGTCGCAGAGCTTTAATTACACGTTTCAGAGAGCTTATATCTTGATGTCATTTTGTTATATTCACCTTGCATGCTTATATAGATGAACAACAACAACAACAAGGAGAGACTGCCATAGAGACAACTCTATTTTGGCACTAGTGTTTTCACCGGAGCGATGGCACTAGGGTTTCTCGGGGAGGCACCAGGGTTTTTGCAGCCATGTTACAGGCTCTTGGAATGGTGTCTTAGCACTATTGTACTTTACTTGTTGGTTCCTAAGCTCTGCCTCCTCGTGCCCCTTTTTTCCTACCTGGCGCAGTGGCTCTCCTTGGAGACTTTTCCCGTTATTTCTTTTGGGTCTTTGCTTTGGTTTTGTTCGGTCAGTTGAGACGGGAACCTTTGACCCTATTGGTGCTTTCTTGTCTGATTCTGTTGGACTTTCCTGAGCCTTTCACGGGTTTTCGCTCTAACTGTTGGGCGACTTTTTTGGTGGAGAGGTACCGACTATTACTTTCATCATTATTTTAGCTACAAAAAGCGCAGATTCTGATGGGCTTTCGCTCCACGCAGGCTCGGTTACGCTTTGTCTCTGACCAGGTACTTTGCTGTCGGCACTCCTTTTTCCTTTTACTGTTTATGGGTTTCTTTTTTCAGGATGTTTTTGGGTCCTTTGTTGAGCCGCTACCCACATGGAGTCCACCCTCTGTTGAAGAGGGCTTAGTACCAACCATGTAAAACAAGTGGGAATTAGGTTTTCTTTCTTAGTTTACGCCTTTCCTGTCTCTGTTTTGCGGGGTTTCTCGGGTATTTGTTGGGTCTTTGGTGTATTTTTTAAGGCGGTTTACCCCTACTTTTTCCTCCCTGCATCGTCACAAGGGTTGATGTTTCCAGGTTGCACTATTACCAGTTTATTTCTTATGACCACTGTCGAGGCTTAGCTTGTGCTTTTGCTGTTGGGGCTTCGGCCGTTCTCCTGCGGTTTCGCTGTTGTTTGCCAGTCCTTAGAGGTTTTCTTCCTCGTTTCTTGCTTTGTCTTGGAACGTCATGGGAGCCTCTGATGTCTGTCAGTCCTCCAAACCCCCTAGGGGACAGGACCACTGGCCCTCACGCTCTACTTCCTTTCCTCACTCCCGTAGGAAAACCAAAGTCTTGAAAGCGCTTGACGCTAAATGCATATATGTGGTTGGAAAAGACGTGATGATGGATAAGGTTTCTGAACTCTGTTGTCGGGCCCTTATTGGGCGTTTGGAGTATTGTTTGCAGAAGAAAGAGGAATGGGTGGAGTGGGCCACAACCAACTGGAAGCCCATTCTTAACTATATCCCTACCATCAGTCTGTTAGCTAATAAATGGCTTGTATTTGTTTTTATTGATGATGTCGATGCCACTCGTATTTTGAACTCTCTCTGGACTATTGAGAACGGATCTCTGGTTTTGAGTCGTTGGCACTCCACCTTTGACCCGCTTAGGGAAAGGGTTGTCAAGAGACACCTCTAGGTTCTGTTCCCTGCTTTGCCGTTTCCCCAATGGAATAAGGATTTCTTGATAGGCATTGCCAACACCCTTGGGCGTTTTGTGGATGTTGAAAAATATTTCCACCTCATCCTTGATAAGAGGATGGAAAAGGTTCTCGTTGAGTTGGATGTTTTGAAAGGACTCTTGGCTGAAATTGACATTTTCTGCAACGAGACTGTCATTACTGAAAGGTTGGATTACATGAACTCTCCCTTCAGGTGTAGTTATTGCCATGAGACTGGTCATCTGAGGAACAAATGCTCCTCTCTCCTGCATGGAGTTTCCTTAAACAGAGGCTTCTCTTCCTATGAGTCCCCTTCCTCCTTGTCGGTGGCCACACCCCTTGTGGCTTCTACTGAAGCTCCTTCCCCTGTCGGCCTGTATCGCTCATCCTCTCCCACTCCTTACGATGACCTCACAAAAGGGGAGCTCCTTTACGTCAAGGACGTGGAGACTATTGCTAAGGCTTCACTTCCTCCTTTTGTTAACTAGGGATAATTTTAGGGGCGAATTTTAGCCCAGTGGGCTATTTTTCCATGTTTTTCTTCCAAAAAAGATTCGCCATTTTGCATTTTTTGAAGCCCTGTTTCGCCCAATTTTGATGGGGTAAAATTTTTTCATTGTAAAAATTGCCAAATTATTATATAAACAATATAAAATCCTTGGAAATTAAAATATTTTTTGAAAAATATCGTCAATCATTTTATAGTTGGCGTTTTAAGAATTGGTAATATTCGCTAACATTTATACACTTTTAAATAAGTATAGTTCCTTAAAATCATCCTTGTCAATGTTAACCCTCCTCTGGTTAGTGCTACTCCTCCTCTACCTTGTCATCCTTTGGTTTCGTCCCCTCTTGCTCACTCTACACCCGCCTCTGAGTCACCCCCTTCCTTTATCCTAGAGGATTCCCCCCCACTCTCAAGGAACTCTCCTCCCTTAGAGTCCACAGCTACTATGAGTCCTACTTCCTTTTCCTCCTTGGACCCTTCCCTCCTTAAATCTCTAGCGATTTTTTTTGGATAAGTCCCCTGTATCCCCCTCCACTCTCCCACTGGATTCGATCAGGTTTGAGAATGTCACTATCTGGAAGTCCCGGAAAAATAAATCCTCTTCAGGCCCGTCGGTGGAGTTTGGCCCTTCTGGACTCTACACACCACTCTCTGCCAGGATTAAGGCAGCTGCTAGATCCTCGAACTCCCCTCACCAGGTACTTAGAGCAAAGACACCTGCTGATTAGGTTGATCAATGAGAATTCTCTCCATGAATATCTGAGGGTTTGGAGGGCTTACCAAACAAAAAGCCCTTAGGTCATTGTTCTCTTCCTTGAACCCTGACATGATCTTGTTACAAGAAATTATGTGTGACTTTTATTTTGCTTTGGGTTTGTTCTCAAAACTGAACCTTGGTTGGGAGTTTTGTGCCCTTGACTCCCTTGGTTGTTTGGGGGGCCTTCTCACAGGTTGGAACCCCAAGATCACTCGCTACAAAGCTTTCCACTCTTATGCTGGCATTCTGGTTAAGGATAGATTTAAAGGCATTGACTCTGTTTACTCTATGATAAACTACTATGGACCCTACTCAAACAAAGTTTTTTTCTGGGTAATGTCTTGGCTGGGGGTATATTTGACTTCCCCAATCTCATCCTGGTTGGGGACTTGAATTTCACACTCTCTGACGTTGAAGTCTGGGGGAGCAATGCTCGCTTGGATCATATGGCTCCCTACTTCTCACATCTCCCGTGCTCCAATAATTTGGTGGACTTGGCACCTCTTACACCTGGCCCTACGTGGAGGAATGGTCGTGTAGGTTCTCAAGGTATTAGCAAAGGACTTGATAGATTTATGGCTTCTCAATTATTGATTCCTTCATTGGACCATTACCGATCATGGATTACTCCATCCGAGATCTCTGACCACTTCCCTATGTGTTTGGAATGGAATTTTATGCCTTCTTGTCATCTTTATCCATTCAAATTCAATAGGGCCTGGTTATTGGAAAAAGATTTCGGTTATATTGTTCACTCCTAGGAGCTTGATGTTCCCTCCTCCTGTGACCCTATGTCTATGCTCACTTCAAACTTAACAGACTCAAGGGCATGATAAAAGCCTGGGAAAAAAGGATGGTTCTGGCTAAGGCAAAGGAGACATCCGAGATTGATTTGGCTATTCATGAACTCCTTTCTGCCAGGATCTCGGGCATTTTGACTGATAGTGAGGCTGCTCAACTCTCACTATTGAAATCTAGGGAGGAGGATGCTCAACTCTCACTTCAGGTCTTTTTCACTGTGTAACTTGGTATACAAGACCATTTCAAAGATTGTTGCCATCAGATTGAAACCTTTCTTAGACAAGTCTATTTTTGCTAACTATTTTGGGTTTCTCCACAATAGACAAATTATTGAGCCAGTGGGCATCACCCAGTAATTATTGCACTCCATCAAGGTTAAAAAACAAAATGTTATGTTGCTCAAGCTGGATTTGTTGAAAGCTTTTGAGTGTGTAGACTGGACTTTCCTTAGACTTGTCTTACTGTAGATTGGTGTTCCTGTGGACGGTGTTAATTGGATTATGGGGTGTGTCAACTCCTCAAATTTTGCAGTCTTAATTAATGGGACCCCTTCCAAATTTTTTTCAGTCTCGAGGGGTATTAGACATGGCTGACCCCTCTCCCCACTCTTCATTCTGGTTATTGAAAGCTTGAGTCTTCTTATTTCAAATGCACAAGAAAAGGGGGATATTACAGGCATCAAGGTCTCCTCCAGCTTTCATTTGACCCACTTGCTCTTTGTGGATGATGCCATATTATTTGGGTTAGAGACTCTAGAGGAATGGCATGGTTTCAAAGAGATTTTAGATCTCTTCTGCTTTGCTACTGGTATGAAGATTAGTATTGAGAAATCCTCCTTTCTGTACAATGAAGTGGATGAGGTTACTAGAGCCAAGATCTTTTCTCTGTTACCTTATAAAATGGATCCTATTTTTGTCGGGTTCAAATACCTTGGATATTACCTTAAACCTTTGGGCTACTGTACAAATGATTGGCGCTGGATCTCAAAAAGGTTTGAAAAGAGGATCAGTAATTGGACGTACAAACTTTTATCTCTTGGTGGTAGACTGATTCTGGTTAAATAAGTTCTTATGGGTTTCGCTGTCTATTGGCTCACCTTAGTGCGGTTCCCCAAGTCTATATTGCATTGTCTCAGACGCTCTATTTTCAATTTCCTTTGGGGAAATGTGGATGGGAAATACAAAATGCACCTGGTAGACTGGCATACTTTATCTAGACCATATGAGTTCGGAGGCTGGGATATCAAGAACCTGGATTGGTTCAACTTATCTCTCAGACTTAAAAGCTGTTGGATGGTTTTGCATGGTAAGGGTATTTGGTCTCACATTATTCAGTGTAAATATCTTAAAAATCAGCCGGTGGAAAATAGGCCATGAATTCAGAAATTCTCTGTTCAAGGAGCTTCATTTATGTGGAATGGGTTCATCATATCACTTACTTGGATCACTAGGTATTTGGGTTGGAAGGTTGGAAATGGCTTGAGCATCAGAATTGGAATTGACCCTGTGGCAGGCTTAAACTCTTCTTTTGTTCTTCCGGAGGATCTCAGAGGTTACTTGGAAGATTGTGGTATCACATCACTTGTTCATGCTCGTAATCTCGGTGTTGGTGCCTCCTCACAATCATACTGGCTTACTGCTGAAGATTTGGATGGCTTACTGCTGAAGATTTGGATTTGGGGGGTTGTTGGAAAGATCTTTGGACTGATTATATCAGTGGCTTATCTCATGGTTGCATCCGACTTGTTGAGAAATAAGACTCATTGCTTTGGATGTACAATAAGGCCACGGGTATGGTCGATGCTAAGCTGGCCTATGAACTCATCTCTTCAAGTTCTCTTTCTGCCCAGCCTGTAAGTACTATTAATCTCATATGGAAATGTAACATTCCTCTTAAGGTGACCTGTTTTATATGGTTGTGCTTGACAAATCGTATTAAAACTTGGGATAATTTGATAAAAAGGGGATGGTCAGGCCCCAACAGATGCAGTCTATGTAAGTGTGGTGAAGAAACGGTCAACCATATCTTCTCTACTTGTCCTTTCACTCGTTTTATTTTTAACTGTCTCAAATGAAGAATTGACCGGTCTTTGGATTGGAATGAACCCTCTTTTGCAGAGAATTTGGAATTGTGGTTCAGTAATGAAAAGCAGTTATTCCATCTCCCACTCCTCATGACATGGCAATTGTGGATCACTAGAAACAGAGTTATCTTTGAAGATCACACTCCGGATGCAAATGTTATTTGTCACAGCATTATGCAACTTCGATCTTTCCCTGTGATCGCTCCAAAGCATAAAAAAAAGAGAAATATTGGGCAAGCACCTGTTTTGCAGTATCCATCTGGTTTTTTGATGGCGTCTTTGCTAATATGATTGGGGGTGTTGGAGTTCACTTGATGATCAGTCAGGGGCATTAGTTTAGCATTAAAATGGGTTGTGGTCAGAGCACCAATACTAGATCTGAATTACTTGCACTGCGGGCTCTGCTTGTGTTCGCCAAGGATCTTGGTCTACCTTATCTCCATGTATTTGGTGACTCAATTGCTATTATCAACTGGGTTAATCAAAATGCAGCTCTCACTGCTCTCAATCTGGATGGGTGGTGTCATGATATCAGACTTTTCGAAACTTTCTTTCACCATCTTGACTTCCAGCATGTATACAGAGAATTCAATGTGGAAGCAGATGGCTTATCTAAGGAGGCACTTACTTTGGCCTTTGGCCTCCTTCATTACACAGAATTCACTGAAGGTGAATGTGTTGGGAATGGATCAATTCGGTTTATTAGCTTTGAGCTGGCCTACTCCTTTCTACATCTTTGATGTATTTTATTCATGAGTATGGCAGGATTGAGTATCACATCTTTTTGGATGGTTGAGGTAGACTCTGTTCTCCTCCTATTTCAGTATGGCAATCCCATAAGTGCCTCCTTGGATAATCTATGTATGGTTTTGCTTGCATTTTCTATAGTCATCCTGGATATCGGAAGGTGTATGGAGGTTATCCTATGTTACTCCATGGACTGAGGATTGATGTTGGAACTGTTGTTCCCTCGGTTATCTGACATCTTGACATGTAGCTGCATCTTTTTTGGGGGTAGTATCTCTTTGTTGAGGTTGTGATTCCCTACTTTTTGGTTTGGATATGTCTATTGCAGAGAAGGTCCTCTGTGCTGTAAACAGTTACCTTTGATTCAAATGAATAACAAAGAACATCTATTTTTTTCCTGAAAAAAAATATAAATGAACAAAATTTACATATTTGGTGTATAGTTTGGATTCATATTGGTACATATGAATATATAATTTTTTTATTATTAAAATTTGAATATTGAATGTATTTTGTATACCACTAGTTATTTTCCCAGTATTTTCCTGGTTCTAGTTTTGATTCAGTTCCATTTATGATGACATTGATAACACCATATGGCCATATTCTACTCTAATAAACAGAAATAGAGATCAACCTAGTCACCTTTTGGGGGTCTATCGCATGCTATTTTTGGTACTATGTTTGTGCTATTGGCGCACGCGTATTGTAGTATGATCATTAATGTGTACTTGAGATATCTCTGAATCACGGGGTGGATCTGTATTCTAATGATATTATCTAGAGATACATGAGTTGTTCCAAGATTTCCGATTGGCTTCCATTGTTGAGTCTGTAAACGCAAGCCAAGAGTTAAGCTGTTGATTATCAAGATAAAACGATAAAACTCTTTTTGAAATTTGTTTTTTCAGTCAATGTTTATGGGACATTGTTAGTTGAGTAGTGAGCCTTCTACCTGGTTAGATGCCTTTTCTTCCTGGCTCTTAGCTTAAAAAAGAAAAAAATGTTCATTTCATTTACCATGTCAACAACTTTTTCATACATCAATATTGTTGAAAATGATGTAACTTCAAAAGATATTCTTGTTGTACTTTCGGGAAATATTCATATTGTAATTGATCATGTAAAGACCTTAAAAGAATAAATGTAAACACCACTTGTAAAGTCGATTCAGAAGAATCCAAAAGAAATATTAAATAAGTATTATTTAATGTCTCCTAAATGAAGTTGGCCTAGTCAGTTAGAGAAGTCGGTCCCATAAGGAAAAGTCACTCTAAAGACAAGTATAAATAGGGGGGCACAGTTCTCATTTGGTACACACACTCACTCAAGCAACTTCGCTAGAGAGAGAAGATTTAGTTCGCTAGAGGAAGAAGAGAAGCTGCTTAGTGAAGATATCTTATCTTATCTATTCTTGGGATCTTTGTGTGAAAGAGCTTTAACTCTTCATTATACTGGTTTGACATTGTACGTGCTGGATGAATCTATAAAAGATAAGTTGTTGGGTTTTCTTCCCTTTAAGGGTTTCCCAGAGGAGAAGTATTTGTTGTGTATGTTGTGTTTATCTATCTTTCATTGATCCTATTTCTTCTTATTATGATATAGTAGAATTTGTTTAAAAATCTAACAAAACTACTATTCAATGGACGAAACAAGTTTTCGTTTTATCTTTTCCACTTAGGATCAAAGGAGTCACAATCGTACTTCACTTAGCGAGTCACTAATTGTACTTCACCTAGTGAGACACTTAACTCCCCTCTCCCTTCGTCATGGGGGCATTTGGGTAAGGGGAAGCCAACACTCTGTTTGCGTGTTAGGTCGGGTAGTTTTGTATTGATCTCTTCTCTAGCATCAGAATCCCGATCTTGATCATTAGCCTGGTCACTTTTGAGTCGTATATTTGGTGGATTCAATTAGGCTTGAGGGTTTCCACTCGAAGACTAATGGGCTTAGTAAAATGGGAAGTAGTTCTTTAAAGGGGCAAGTATAGTGATCAACTGGTCAAGTTAAGGTAACCAAATCAATGTTCTAACCTGGGTCTGTTCGTGAAAGCATACTTACCGCCGCTGAATGATTGGTTCTTGAAAGCTGGTAATGATGGGTACGTGTAATCTGCCTTCTCCCCATGCTACGGGAAAGGCTTGTTTCCGTCCCTCCCTCCTTGCTTTCTTCCTTGCTTGCTTCAAGTGTAAAATCTAACAGCTATTCTAATAATTCAATCATGGTTGTCTTTACACAAGAAATCAACCAAATAATGATTTTGATTTGTACATAATTGCAGTTTACTTCTATGTTGATGAAAGAGACATTTATAGGCACCTATATTTGACCAGAGTATGAGAGTTTGATATTTGTTGATAGTGGTATGCCAAAGCATTTTCTAGTCGTAGAAAGAATGGATATAATAGGATTGTTTTCCTTGAACCACTAAACAGGTGCAATTGTCTGTTCATTGAAAATATCAGTTCGCAGTTGTGTGCTAAAACATTTTCAGTAATAGTAGAATTGATGAATCTCATAGTAAAATGTGTTAAACTACTATTGACAATTGCAACTTTGTTTATATTCAAAGTGATTATTGAAAATAATGAAATAGGGTTTTAGGATATTGTTGGGTATGTGTTATATCCTTTGCATATTGGTTGCATCACATTATGATTCCTTTCTGTCTAGTGTTTTGTTGTATGCGTGAGCATGTGCATGGTGTAGGCTTTGAGGGTCGCAGTGAAGGAGAGGGGGTGTGTTGATGTGGAATTTGGTGAGAGGTGTTAGTCTTGAACCATAGGGTTGGGTTGGGGTTTGTGGCATCATTTCAAAATTTTATTTGAGTTATTTTTTCAGAAAATATATAATTCTATTGATAAAGGGATCATTAAGAGAATTTTGAGATCTAAATGGATCTTTGAAACAAAAAAATGTACTATCAAAATCAACTTCAAAAGACCCAATCACATTTTAGAAAATTGTATCATCTTTTTTTTGGTTGAGATGGAATTGGTCGAGTTAAAGATAATTTATTTGTCAAATTTTCGACGGAAAATTTACCTATAATTGACTATGAAAATATTGGAAGTAAAATACCCATAAATTATTTTCAATATAGTATAAATATATTTATAAATACTTTTAAAATAAAAATACATTATTCAAATATATTTTCACATATAAACTAATAATCATCTTTAAAAAATTCAAATAAGCTAAATATGTGATTATTCCTATTTTGAATTTTGACATTATTTATATGAAAATGATATTAGTGGCTTCAAATAAAGTAAAGATGTGATATCTTGTATCTTGAATTTGCAATTTGAAGTTTGATATTATATGAAATGTTATGTAACAGTAACTGCTTATTTATCCTTGCCTGCGGTAGGGTATATATGTAATCAACATATCATTGATCGGGTATTACTTAACTGTTGACTAAAAATTTATCATTCTTTTTCAATATTAAACATTATAATATATAAATATATATATTTTAAACATATTTAAATTATAATTATTTTATATATGATTGGTTATATATCAAAAATGTCTTGTTATATTATCATTGCATTTCTTTGACAACTTTCCAAGTCATTAAAATAATAATACTTAGTACACGTGTTATATAATAACGCCAAACAAATCACACCCTATAAACTGAACATTAAATGCACGATCGTGGGTTTTATAAAGAACAGGCATATAGAACATATATTATATTTATCATTTGACAATCGCTTTTGTAAAACATAATCTACAAACTAACACATACATATATTTCATTTTATATTTGTCATTTGGTAATTATTTAACACATAACGGGATGAACATATATTGTATTTTTCATTTGATAATTGCTTATGTAATATGTTATATCAAATTTAAGTGATTGCATGTACTAATAAATTTTGATATTTGTGCCACACCTCCATATATACATATTGCCTTTTTACTATTATTTATACGTTATAGAAAGTTCATCATTTTTTTCTTAATTTATATTTTTAAAATATATTTAAATTATAATTTTGTTAAATATAATTGGGCAATACCACTAAAGCTCTTATTATGTAATCATTCGCAATTAAAAATGACATTCAATACAGTCTCTTACTACTATACCATGAGTGAAAGTCAACATTCAATATAGTCTCTTGCTACTATATCATGAATGAAAGCCATTGGACCACTTTTGTCCTGAATTAGGACACGGTTATTATTATATTCGAATCATAAGAAGATTATGTAATTGATAATAATTTATTTCGTGTCCTATAATGAATAAACACAAGTTACATCATTCATTGAATGTTGAAAAGCATGTATAAGGTTTTAAGGTTATAAGCTATTCCATACGAACAATTAGACATATGGATATATAATATTATATAATATAAGTATATATTAAAATTTGTATTTTTAATTTCAATATTTATAAAGTAAAATAATATTTTGTTTATATTTTTTTTCTTAATTTGATGATACATTAACTTAAATTTATTATAAGAAAATATACTTTGTCAAATTAGGTTTGAGAACAAAAGATTGTTATTCTTAATCATCAAAGCATAACATGTTAAAATTTTTATTGTTCAAAATAAAAACACTTATGATTGGAAATATGTAGATATTGAATTACACTTGAGTCAAAATAAAAAACATAGGTAGCAATTTAATTATCCTCAAACTAAGTTCAAGGAACAAAGTTATTTATATCATATTATTTTTTATTATCTCTAAAATAAATGATATCCACTATATTATTATGTTACCTATATTATATTTCCTTTATTATTTTGAAATACAATTTAGTTATTCTTAAACTAAGTGAGAGCGACTAGCTACTATGTATCACTTGTTATATCATATAGAATTTGTGATTTAAAGATATATGCTTTTTATATATGATATTTATGACTCTATGACATGATAAATAAAGTAAACATGTGATAGTAAATATGTGATATTTTGTATTTTGAATTTTGACATCATATGAAATAATATATCATAGTGGCTGCCATAAATTATATGTTTATTATATCATATAAAATCTGTGATTTAAAAATATGTACTTTGTATATATAATATTCATGGCATATATAATATGATATAAGTTTATTATATACTAAAGCCATCAATATGAATTGCCATAAATTTTACAAAGCATATATGTGACATTAATTCACAAATTATGAGTATTCAATTTACTTTATACTCAAGCCATATTAAAATATATTTATTTTAAATATAGAGAAAGTGATATTGAATGTTAAATATGTAGCTACTATTCAAAATATATGAAATCTATGGTTTAAAATGAAATCTGTGATTTAAAATTATGTGCTTCTTATATATGATATTCATGGCATATATAATATGATATAAGTTTATTATATACTAAAGCCATCAATATGAATTGCCATAAATTTTGAGAAGCATATATTCATAGATTAGGAAGGTTCAATTTACTTTATGGTAAAGTCATATTGAAATATATTTATTTTAAATATAGAGAAAGCGATATTGAATGTTAATATTGTAACTATTCAAAAGTATTTTTTTAAAGGTATTTGTAGTGTTTTTTTGGGTTTATTAAACATTTTTTTAGTTCAACTTAACCATAGTTATATTGATGGAAGTGTAAGAGGTGACTTGTAAACATACTTTCTCTACAAAATGACAACTTCATAGTTTTTATATCTTTTAGGAGACCCATTTTAGACCACAAAATTCCCCTATTGTGGGGTCTTAATCTTATATGGGTTAACAAATTCGAGTTTTGGATGTTGCAGAATACCCAAGTATTATATTTTGAGTTATTAAGAAAAAATACAATGACAAAGATAGAGGAGCGACTCACTGGTTTTTCTTGATTAAGGGTTTCAAGAGTAAATCTCTATGTATATTTGTGTCATTGTTTAATCTTTATTTTGGTTAATAATCTATATGTAGTATTTCACTTCAAAGGTTTAGAACATACAAATATTCATCTCTAGTATTATAAAAAATAAAGCACAAAAATACTAAGATCACAAGAGAAGTTGGAAGATAAAAATACATATTAGATTAATGAAATGGAGAGAGTACATCCATTTATGGAATGACATAAACCCAAAGGTATAAAACCATAACTGTATAAACCCTAGAATGACTGGAGTATACTTCAAGTCATCGATAGAGCATTAAAGCATGAGCTAGACTACATAAACAAGTGGCTTTATTAGTATGCTTAAATATATAGTTTTGACGACCATTATGAACACAATAACCTAACATATTCCCTTAATGGGCATTTAAAAACCTATACCAAGTTTGGCTTTGACTTATACATATTTATTTAGGCCATGGCACTAGGTGAAAAGTCTACGCGATCTAGTTTTGAGGTTGACAATACTTAATTTCAACCTCTCCCTTTTCTACAAGACTTTAAATGAAATGATAATATGCATCAATATAGTTGGTTTGCACATGGAAGACAAGGTTCTTTGCTAGCTTGAGAACTCTATGGTTATCACAAGAAAATATTGTGGGATCATCTTGATGGTCTTGCAAATATGTAAGCATTATTATAAGACGAACTAATTCACCTACCTTTATAAACTATTGCTCCAGATTCTGCCTCTGTAAAGGAAAATGAAATTGCATGTTTCTTGGTGATCCAGGGAATTACACGGTAACATCCCCATGCTAAGCCTGATTTTGACTCCTGGAATGTATTGAATTAGGTTATGGATAGATTGCGTATGTGTGGGTATAATGATGAGAGTCAAGCCAAATATGCTAGTGCGAGTTCCTAGTTTGGAGCCCAACTCCAAAGTTTGACTAATGAATGGATATGCAAGTAAATGATGCAAATACACTTATATGGATTGTTTGGTAGGATTTCCATGGTGAACTCTAGTTATATAAATATTATGTTGGAATGAATGTAGTATATAATGGTCATGTATGGTTGTGGAATGAATAAGAGGGGCTATGATTCTACAAAAGGGAAAAAGTAAATGGAGTCTATGGGAAAGTGAATCCACTATTGCCAAGTGTCAGCCTTGAATCTCTTTTCCATAATGCATTTTATATGAAACCATCATCCCCATTAGTTTATAAAACCAATCATTGAATGCATGTTAAAGTTCGGTAGAAAATTCTTCTCATATAGTTTATGGATGCGTGTGTTAAGTATAATTATGACGAGGAAGTGTAAGAATCTTACATTCCTCATATTAGAGGTAATGCCAACCATAATGGATTCAAATCTCTCATTGTTATTCCCTCATTCAATCTAGCGTTCAATCTATCATTTTCATGTTCATGCACTAGATTTCACATGTGTTATTGTCCATTATTAACCATGAACCAATTTGGAAATTGACCAAATTAGAGCTCTAAAGAGGAGATTACAAACCTTGGAAGAAAGAGAAATGACTATAAGTGCGCATGGACATTAGGGAAGTGAAGAATTTTTCATCCACTTTGTATTGGTTACTCTTTGATGCTTGAAAACCAGGCATCTCTAGTAGGCAATTTCCATAAAGCATACAACAGGTTGGGATTTTCTATCTATACATTGAAGAAAACCCAAGGGTAGATAATATTTCCCAAAGAACTATTTCATAGAGAAAGGGAAGATTTTCTTTTTATTGCGTGGGGTAGTGGAAGAGGCTACCATCATTGTTTGATCGCTAGATGAGATGTTTGTAATGCATTGCAGTGAGCATATTGGCTAAACATGAGAGAAAATGGGTTGGGTTGAGTAATCTAGAACCTTAAATCCTGGTTTCTTTTCCTTGGTGGTCTCATGGCTTAAGTTGGGGGTGGTCTATGAGTTGTGTACATATAGTTGGGTGGGGAATTGCTTTTACACAACAAATTTTTGAGCTTTCTACTTTCCAAAGATAATTGTTCTATTGTTGTTTACGCATATGCAAAATTAATGCTATTTTACATTACAGAAATCAATGTATTTGCATGTTGAGTTTGATTATGATTGAATTTGGTTATGGGAATTTGGTTGTCATGAGATTCCTTCAATCCAAGCTTTTTTATTTTTGCTGCATTTAAATTACTGCACATGTATGCATTTATTTTAATTTTGGTTCTCTTTAGGAGATTTGTTTTATTACTATTGGGAAGATATAGTCTTTGTTGGAAGTTGAAAGCCTTATTTTGTGGTTACCCATTCACTAGATTGAAATGTTGGGCGGGGATACAATTGTATGGTATTAGAGTTCAACTTCAAATTCTAGACCAAATCTTGGTATTTTTTAAGAAAGCACGACAATCATCATGGTTGTGTGGTTGGACTAAGAAAATTTGGGCATTTGGAACGTTGCATAACAAATATGGGTGAATTGGGCATGTTCAGTTCTAGATCCATTGAATGCTTCCACCCATATCTCTACTTTCATGAATTTTTATGTAATAAGAGAGAGTGCTAAATGATAGGAACCTATTTGGATCTAGGAAAATTCAATAGATTCTCTCAAGTGAGATCAATGGCAGAGAGGATTTACAAAATCCTATGTGCATTTGATTTATTGGATCCCTCTCTCGTTTCCATAGATGATTTTTTTTCCTCACTCAACACTTCTAGATAACTAGTATTGATCTTCTATGATATTGGCGTTTGTTGTAATTCTTCCTCTTGATAATCATTGTTATCAAAATTGCTTGCTCATGAAATTTATATCTCTTTTACTTTGGATTCAACCCTTTTCACCTTGGATGATGAGTTTTCCCTTGGGGATAAGTATCCTTGTCATGGATCTACAGTCTGCCCAATTTGTTTTTTAGAACATGGGGGTTTCCCAACTTTGCTTTGACACCTAAGATCATGTTTCATTTCCATGCTTTGGTCGTATGGGTTTGGACAACTTGCACTTATTAAATTAAGAGTATGCCTATTTTCTCAAGGTTTTCCATTTACTTCACCTTAGACTACAAACCATCAAATGCTACTAACTCTTACTCAACCCTATTCATTCAATTGTCTGACGTGGGCCCACACACAAATTTTAAAAGACATCCAAACAATATTTATACTTTAACAAGATTCAACGCTTTAACCAATACTTCAATTAGACAATGCCAACAATTAACCAACATAAAGCATCACATGAAATAGAAAAAAAAATTCACATGCACATGTAAATGAGACACACAAGGCAGATGCCTTAAACTATATTTATGAGAATAATGTTATGCTTTACAACAAGGGAGGGATGTCACTTGCTTGCCATTCTTTTATAGAAGTACAAAGAATGTAAGGAAAAATAACCTTCTACCTATGCTTGACAATGCTATACAAACCAACCCCTGAAACCTGTAGATGTTTGTAGCTCAAACGTGTATTTTCACATGGATTTGCGTATACCCTGTGGAGATCGTCATTGGTACCACTCGAAACTTTGGAAATTTTCTTTATTAAGTTAATTATTAAAGTGAATTCCATTTTAGAATTAGTTGAGGTTAATTTAATAAAATGCCTAAGTTTTTGACATTAGTGATTTAAGTTAATTAAGTGAATCTCATCCTTTGATCTTAAGTGAGGAAGAGCTTTAATCTCAACTATTGATTACTTAAGAGGTTAGGGTTTTTCGTTCATATAAATATTATAAAAGGAATCCAAGGTGAAAGGAGAAGACACACAACACACAAGAGACACTCAAGCGTTGAGCTATTGACTGATTTTGGAGAGTGAAGAAAGAATTTTATTTTCCAGCATTAGTAGAGAGAAGGTAGTAGATAATATATTTTTTCTAGGGGATCGTACCACTTATGTAGAAGCTCTAGGTTTTACAGGGGTATCCAAGCAGACTATCTAGCCAGGCCGTATAGCCAACTGTTTGTACATGCACACTTGTGGTCCATATGGGCCATTTATTGGCCAACTACAATCGTATAGGAGGAATCAGGATCCATAAATTTGTACGAGATGTACAGATCGTACAACAGACAACATGAATCCACACAAGGATGTACAGAACGTACAAACCTGTATAGAGGTTGTACAATCCATGCAAGTGTAGTAAGGAAGAGACAAAAGAATTAGAGAAAATTTGAAGTCTAAAATGGGCCTCCTAAGGAAAATAATAAAATAATAGTTACAACAATAAAATAATGTTTATGAATTTTGGAAGAATAGAGGAAAAACTATTTTTTTTCTTCATATTTTTAACATATCTCCTTGTGGTTTTACTCAATTTTTGAGCATGAGCACTCATTGGATGTAATTAAATTCCACATCCAGCGAGTACCCACACTCCATACTTTTGATGGACCCCACCCCACGAAAAATGAGAAATACCTTAAAAAGTGTTACTTTCAAAGTAACATGTTTTTTTTCTCTAGTTTTTTCTCATTTTTCATAGGGTCGGGTTGATCAAAAGTATGCAGTGTGGGTTTTCGTTGGATGAACAATATAATTTTGCATCCAACGAGTGAGCCTGCTCAAAATTTAAGTAAAACCACGGGGATATATGTTGAAAATACGAAGAAAAAAATAGTTTTTGTTATGACAAATATGTCAAGTCAACCATTATGGTTGATTTTTTCCCTGAAATTCTATTGGTTTGATCTTTTTTTATTTTTATAAGGCCCATTTTAGTTGGCTCCTTTTTTTATGAGGCCCATTTTAGACCCCAAATTTTCTCTAATGATTGAAGGTTTCTCTATTGTAAATTTGTAGAAGACAATTTTTTTTAGTGGGGCAAATTTGCCAGGTTCATTGGTTGTATTTTTCTCAGGCCGTTTTCCCAATTAAGAATCCCTTGTATGTTTGGATTATTAATTAATGAAAAACATATTTGAAGAGTATAAAAATGACATATATGTGTTTTTATGAGATCTGTTTCCATTTCTTTTGCTATTTAAATTCTGTTAATTATTCCAAGAAGTATAAACAATTCAGTGAGTTGCAATTTAAATTTTAGCAAGGAAAATCACTAGGAAATTATTTATCTAGAGCCGAGGTTAGAAACATTTATCATGGTATCATATCTTTCACTTTGAGCGGGAGGAAAATATGAAGTTTACAACATCAAATCTATTAGATATGTGTGACAAACACACATATATAATGTATATCTAGGGTTTACAACAATAGACTCTTGTAGGTGGTTGAGGGAATAAACACACACTAATTATTTTTTATTAGATCTAAGAAATGGAAGGAACCGGTCTTAGAGTTGAACATAGGTTAGATGGAGAATCTAATTTCATATCTTGGAAAGTAAGGGTTACTTTGGTTTTGAAGGAACACGACCTTTGGGAGATTGTGCCGAAAGTTTTTCCTACATTGACAGATCCAACTCAGTTTGAAAAACATGAGAAGGACATCAAATACTAGAGATTGATCCTAGATGCCGTGAATGATCACTTGATTCCTCATGTAGCAGAAAAAACGTTGGCTAGAGAGATGTTCAAATCTCTAGTGCATTTGTTCTAGAGTGACAGCATGAAGAGGAAGATGATTATGAGAAATAAGATCAGGGATGTTTGAATGTCTAGATATGATAATGTTACCAACTATCTCATGAAGATCACTCATATACGTGATCAACTTACAACCATTGGAGAGAAATTAGCTGACGCATAACTTGTTAATGTGGTATTGAATGGATTCACCCAGCCTTGGGAACTATTTGTAAAAGGATTTTGTGCTTGAGAGAAAATTCCAAATTGGAAGAGGCTTTAGGATTATTTCATCTAGGAAGGATTCTAGAGCTAGCAAACAAGGAGGTAGTGATGAGATCTTGGCCCTTGTCAGTAATATAAGAAAGGGAAAATGAAAGGTTCTCAACAAGAAGGGTAACAATGAGGGGAAACCTCAGATCCATTAAAGAATAAGGAATTGAGTAAAATCAAGTGTTTCATTTTCCAAAAGAATGAGCATTATGCATCTCCATGTCCGGAGAAAAATAAATATGCGATAGGTAGCAACATCTGCAGAAACTCACTTGAGTGAATTTGTTGCGAAGTTAAAGAGTGACTTCTCACTAGTTTCCTGCCTTTCCACCAACAAATTTGTTAGGAGTGCATGGTACTTTGACAATGGTGCATCTCATCATAAGATGGAAGCACAAGATATATTTAGCAGTTTGACAGAGATGAACTTAGGGATCCATGTGGATCTTGTTGATGATTCCAAGTATGTAGCGAGGGGAGAATGAAAAATTTCATTCTAGCTTGAATCAGGAGGTTTGTTTGATGCCCATGATGTGCTAATTGTACCAAGATAGAAGAAGAAATTGCTTTCAATATCATTTATGGAGGTTAGGGATTTTTTCATTATCTTCAAAGAGGGAAAACACTCATACATTTAGAGGGAGCTATCCATAACACAATGATGATGATCGATGTTAGAGAGGGAAAATTATATAAGTTGTAAGGGATGTTAAATTTTCTATGCTGCCATAGCTTAAGTCCTAACATGATAATCATTTAATACATTTTCACAATAACAACATAAAGAAGATCATTGAAAGAAACACAATCACAAGATATACAACAATTTAACTTGGGAAACCCTAAAGGGAAAAACCCAACAAAACTTCCTCAAAATACATTACTAGAATGCAATGACTAAAGAACAAGGTCTCATAGAGAGAGAGACCAAACCCCAAGCATAATAGCCAAAACACCAAAGACACTAGTCCTCCTCCCTCTATGTCCTTCCTTTTCTCTCTCTCTTGCGCAATACAAGTGTGAGTGAGTGTGTATAAATGAGGGTGGGAGCCTCCCTATTTATACTAAACTTACCAAATGAAATTTAACCTAACTGGGCCTACCTATCTAACTGACAAGGCCGACCTACCTAGGAAATATCACAATAATAAATATATTGTTCTCTTCTAGGTGTTATTGACTCGACTTACAATAGAGGGTTTACCTCATGACTTTCACATGACCTTTTACATCAGTGAGATCTCCCGAAGGAGGAATAATAATAGTATAAAGTACAATTATAATATTCTTAGAAGTTACATTATTTCAGCACTCCCCCTCAACAAGAAGGGTATTCTACTAGCAACAACAACAACTAGTATGGCTCTACACAACATCATCAGAAGGAGAGAGGAGGCATCATCAACATCATCTTTTGGAACATTGTCTGGTACATCTATAGATCATCGAAAATTTTGAACAACATAATCATATTCAAGACTGAGCTAGAGTATTATCATATGCAACATGGAATTGAGGAATCATCATCTGCAACATGGAATTGGAACATCATCAACAATATGGAATTGGAGCATCATCATCTGCAGCATGGAACTGGAGGATCACCTGCAGCATGGTGCTGGAGAATCATCATCATTTGCTGGAACATCATCATATGCAACATGGAGCTGGAGAATTATCATCTGTAGCATGGAACTAGATCATCACCTGTAACATGGATGTAGAGCATCACCATCATATGCATCAACAAAGAACTGCTGGAACATCAGCATCATCATCTTCAATAAAGAGCTGAAGTATCAACATCTTCAGTATAAAAATGATACATCACTAAAAACGACAGCACGAGGCCAAACCATCAGCATAAAGTCAGAATAAAAACAACGACATCACGAGGCTGGCTTATCAGCATAAAGTTGGAATAACAACAACGACAACACGAGGCTGGCTCATCGAAATAAAGCTGGAATAACAACAACAACATGCGACAGACATAAAAACATCATCATCAATAGCTCAAGGTTGGAGTAACATCATCTATGGTAGGTGTCACAACAACCAACATGATCATTCCTTTGGAATTACAGGATCGTGGACAACACATCTGTGGTACTCGGATGATCCTTCATTTTGAAATTACGGGATCAAGTGAGCTACTAATACTGATCACAACTAACACATACATACACAAGACGATCCTTCCTTTCAGAATTGCGGGATCAAGTCCACCACTAACATCCTGGATGATCCTTCCTTTCAGAATTACAAGATCAAGTCCACCACTAACATCCTGAACGATCCTTCATTTCGGAATTATGGGATCAAGTCCACCACTAACATCTTGGATGATCCTTCCTTTCGGAATTACGGGATCAAGTCCACCACTAACATCCTAGACGATCCTTCCTTTTAGAATTACATGATCAAGTCCATCAACATCTTGGAAGTTCCTTCCTTTTGGAATGACATGATCAAGTCCATCAAGATCAACATTTAAGAAGATCCTTCCTTTTGAAATTACAGGATCAAGTTGAAGGATGATTAGTCCCTACTGAGCTACCTATTGTGATCAGGATACCATAGTATCATCAATACTACTCCCCCTTTTGAGGGAAGTACTTACGTACAACACCAAGCTTGTTTAAAAAGTGTTCAAACTTCACACGAGACAATGTATTAGTCAACAGATCTGCAACCTACTCATCTATGCTCACATATTGGAGATATATAACTCCCTTTTGCACCATGTCATGAATGTATAAGTACTGGATTTCTATGTGCTTCACCTTATCATGGAACACATGGTTCTCTGTAATCCTCATGCAACTTTGGTTATCACATAGAATCACGGTAGAATTCATCTCTAGATCGAAAAAGATATGAAAACAACTTCCAAATCCATTTTGCTTCATAGTCGGTAGAACAAGCTGTAATGTATTTTGCTTCTGTAGTGCTGAGAGAAACACTAGGTAGCTTCTTGCTTAGCCATGAGATCATGCCTAATGCCATAGTGAAACATCCTCCTGAAGTGCTCTTTCTATTTGAGACACTTCCTTCCCAATCTAAATTTGTATAACCATACTTTCTAAAGTCATGATCTCTAGTATAAATGAGACCATAGTATACCATACCATTTAGGTACCTCATCACATGCTTTGCAGCTACCGGGTGAACATGAATGGGGTCAACCAGATACTGACTCAAAGTGTTCACAACAAAGAATATATCTAGTTGGGTATTCGTCATATACATCAATTAACCAATGACCTGTCTGTATAGTGTCACATCCACTAATACTGATGAAGCATCAACCATCAACTTCAATTGTGTATCCATGGGTGTGACCATGGATTTACATTCCAACATGTGAAACCTTTTCAGGATTTCCACTCCATACTTCCCTTGGTTAAGGAAGATTCCTTCTGGGCTTTGCCATACTTCAAGACCTAGAAAATAATGCATCAAGCCATGGTATTTCATCTCAAATTATGCAACGCGCTTCCTCTTACACTATGAGATTTGATTCTCATTACCTAGTAGGAATAAATAATCCACATACAACAATAATATGACATGTTCATCATCCATAAAATTGAAGTAAAGGTTATGATAAACCTTGCTTTTGGCAAATCCCAAGCTCACCAGAATACTATCGATTCTTCCATACCAAGATCTTGGAGCTTGCTTCAATCCATACAAATCCTTATTCAGTTTACAGACATGTTGTTGGACACACCGAGCACACTGAGATGGGGGTGGGGTGAACAATGTGTATAGATTTTGTTACATTTTCAGACCTAGAAATCATCAACAACTTATTCAAAATTATGCAGAGTACGTTCATTATATCAACAATTGTAGCTCATCATCACATTGGAAGCATAGCAAAAAACAATGCACAATATTTTTACGTGGAAACCCCAAGTCCTGGGAGAAAAATCACATAATCCTTTATAATAATAGTTTTTCAGTAACAACTGGAAGGAGACAACAACCCCCTTGTTACAATGACTTCAATTTTCCAGCTACAATTGAAAGGAGGCTACAACCCCCTAGTTTACAAGATACAACCTGAAGGAAGCCCTAACTCCCTAAATTTCCTTGCTCTGTCTTGCCACCCTGATATGAAGATAGAAGCTATTGAACCACGACCGCACTGATCCTATGAACCTCCTAATCAACACCGATACTAAACTGCACCACACTGCTCAACCTGCATCACACTGCACAATAACTGTCACTGTTGACCACTGCTCATCAATTGTTACTGCTGACCACTACTCATCAACTGTCATTTCTCATCCTCTAACCACTTCTCATCAACTGACCAATGGATCACAGCTGTACCAAAAATCTATGAAAAACAATCTATCTAATCAATATGTTGCTCATATCATTCGAATCAGTCAATCTGAATATACCAAACTTCTCACCAAACTCAGTCCACTTAAGGAAAACCAACTTCTCATACAACTCATCCAGTGTGATTCAGACAAACTACTCATAAGGAAACCTATGATAATCTTGTTCAACTAAACCAATCACCTATGCCAAATCAATCATATACTTGTGTTAATATAATCAAGTGCTCTGACAGTCAACCAACCCTTCTTACTTGGACTAGTTCATCAAGTAAGAGACACATTTGAACAACCAAGAGACTTAACATATGGTCAACCAAACTTTGTCCTATCACACTCAACTCAATGACACCACAACTAACCTCAATCATAGTCAAGGAATACTTGAAAGTTAAACATGATAAACCTTAACCAACTAACCTCAGCCAAGAAGATAAAATACTTAACCAACTATGTCAAACTCAATCAATCTCATAAACTCTTAGACACAAAATGATTTTTCACTCCACTGAAATCAATTCAACAAATCAAACAAATATTCACTTACAATATTGTCAAAGGTTGTTATTAACATTCAATAATAGTCTAGCTCCACTTAGGTTAAAGACACAATGATCAACACTTGTCAAACTATTTTTCAAATAAAACACTTAGGTTGATCAAAGAGATCACACACAAGATCTATTACTTACATGTCAACTTCTCATTCAATACTACACTATACAACAATAAAGATAAACACCAATATCTATGCCAACAATATCCAAGATAATCATCAAGATCTATATCAAGATCACATCAATATATATGCCAAGACAACCATCACCATATCCTCCAAAACATATTCAATGAATTCAAATAGATATACCATTATAGAGGCTCACATACTAGGATCAAAGATGGACTCTATTCATGAGAGACATATGGAATCACAAGAGAAACCCAGAAACCCAGAAACATGAACCATACTTTTCGAAGATCACAAGATGAAGAAATAATAGACAAACCAAAATAGACTCTAGATCACGTCATCACATACCCCTTGCAACAAGCTTTCTAACAAGCGAAGAATTTTATTTCTGATTCTGTATGAGAAAGTTATGCTAATTTTAATGAATCTCTTCAATCCTCAAAGATGCCCAAAAATTTCTCCTCCCCAAAGTTTCACACTTTTATCCAAGAGTTTCAAAATACCAAAGAGATACTTTATTGATGAAAAAATGAAATGTTTGATCTTCTATTTATATAGGTCTTGGAGGATTTATTCACATGTCTGAACGACTTGTAGTAGTTTTAATTAAAAATTAATTGAATTCTTTTAGTAGGTAAACCTACTTGTAAAGGGGCAAATTAATACATTAACTTTAAAAAAAAAACTCATTAACCGTAAGAGTTAGGAGACACTCCACATATCAATGGAAAGGGATTGGCGTGGACTATCACCTTATGAAGGGCATATTTTCAATAACATGGTCCTTTACCCTTATTTTCTTCAATTTGTGTAGGACATCGGAATTTGACTAGATAATTTTTTAATGTTTCTTCAAGCACTTATAATAGTTTAATTAACATGCATGAGGGTTTTATGGGATTTATTTGCATGTAATGGACTTCATGAGAGCTTCTTGAACAACCTTGTGGGATCTATCAACATACGTCACCATCAAGGATATCAAAGACATACTACCATTTCCAAGGGCTTCATGACCACATCAAGATCATCATCATGACCAATATTATGAAGGATACAAGGACATCATCATTATAATGAACCAATACCATGTAATTTTTGGTTTTTTTTCTTCCTTTGATAACATAACCTATATCAACAAAGAGCATTATACAATTTTCAATGTTCATCGACCGGTTGATTCCATGTATATAATTACTTTTACTCTAATTTTGAAACTCTAACTATCGTTTAGAATGATGCATGTAGTTCTTAAGCACATGACATTTGGAACAATTTTTTTTTGTCTTTAACAACTACTATCCAATATATTCTATGAATCAACCTATTTGGATGGATGAATGTTCTCTTGCTCTGCATTAATAGTTCCTACATAGAATAGAATGCAAAAAAAGATCTTTGTTTATTAACTTTGTTTAACAACAATCGATGGACCAAACACTAGTGATTTTGGGATAGTCTATACATGTATGTTCTTCTTTTCTGAAATCAAAATGTTTATTTTAGCAATAAAAGCATACAGTAGAAACAATAAATATGCTACATGCAATCTATTTGTTGCTTGGAATCTGCTTCTTTGCTTTTACTAACATGAAATAGAATTTGGAACTTATCATTGTTTTTTATCCACTATTTCCATGGACAACTCGGTGCAACAATGACTTTAATCAGTCTCTGCACAACACCTAGCCATCCAATAAATATACTATAAATATTATCCATGCTAAATTCGATTTTTGATTTTGAATAGTAAACAAGGCATGTAGGATGACAACCTATCAAATATGTCACAAGGTAAATACCTATAGATATTAGAATACTGTCACAATGTAGTGTGCATATGTTCTTCTTTGTTTTTGTTCTTTTGCAATCGTGGTTGAAATCCATGGACATGTTTTTTGCCTCAATAGACTCTATGTTTATTAGAGTTCTTTAATTTGAATCATATACTTTCTACCACTACTTTCTCATATCCAATTCCACAATCTATTACTTTATGCATTATGATCATTGAATTCAAACATGGAGCAAGATGATTTGGAATATACAACTATTGGAAACAACTCATATAGTTCTTCCTCAAAGCTTTAACAATGGCTTTGGACATTATTCTAGTCTTCTTGTATCTTGTAGTGTTCCTTTCTAATTTTTGTGCTTCTATCTGTTATAACTAGAATCTTATATGCCAATAATTATGCCATCTCTGTAAAATCACATTTTCCTTTAGCAACCACTAGTCTTTGTAATACATTAGTTGGCTAATAATACTTTCCATATGTTCACAAAAGAGCTGACTGTAGATCAAATATTGCAAACAACCTTCCAACCATTGTTTGCATATCAATTTTGTGCTTCCATAAAGAAATCATTGTTTAGACTATCCACAACATTTTTGTTCCTTCAAAATGTTTACACTCAAGCAAGAAATAAACAACGGTTAAGTAGAAACTAGCCCAGGCGGAAATGTCAGGGACATTGCCACCTTGTGGCTCTTGTTATGTCCCCGACAAGGGATATATATGAATCGCTCAGGTGAATTAATTTAGGAGGTCGGTTAAAAATTTTGGCATTTGAAATGTTTTTGGTATAGTTTGTATCAAAATTTTTTAGAAGGATTATTTAAATTTGATTTATCTTGCTTTCTATTCGTCTATATAGGGTGACGTATGCCTCGAAATTTGTATCCCAAGACCTGGCGGTGAGCTTGCGTAAGCAAAAAATGATCATTTTCAGTCTCTTACCCTGTGGCTCTGACAAATATGATAAATGCTGCTCTGACGCACATTATAATACATGGCATTGTTGCTGAACTTGAATTTTTCATGTTCCCGTTCTAAAAAAAGAGTGATATTTTCTGGATTCTATTGTATTTTTCATTATATTGCATGGTATTGTTACTAAATTTGAATTTTTTCTGTTTCTGTTCTCTATTATTGTGGCAGACATACTGTGGAAAATCTCGGCATGGCTAATTCTTTCTTCATGGAAAGACCCAGTGTTCAGAATTCTGCCCACTATAAACTTGCCTCGAGTTGGAGTAGGTACCAGAAATTGAAGCAGCGTATAAAATATTTTGAATTCCATAGAAAGATCTAGTGTTCAGAACTCTGCCCTCTATAGATCTGTCTCGATTCCGGTGGAGTCCAACATCTCAAAGAAGTCCATTTGAGTTCCACGGTTTTGGACGAGGCCACAATTCTATTATTCCAGGTTTTGAATCTTCCTGTATCTTGTTTTTGTCATTTAGTCTTTAGTTTCTCCACAATAATTTCCACTGGTTTATAGGTGGGAGGTCGCTAATGGCTGGCGAATTTGAATGAGTAAATTACATTTGTTCGATGTTGTTTTAGTTTCTGGTTTTTCAAATTTGAGGTTTAGGGTTCCTCTTATGTGTCTTCCATAAAATCTGTTCAAATTTAGGGTTCGTTTAATTTTTTTACTATAGTTGTCGCACAAGTTAGGAGCTAGGGTTCACAGTCTGCGAGACTCTTATAGCACCCGAGGGTTCTGAGAAAAAAAATATTGGAAATAGATGGGCTTTTACAGCACCTAGAGGTTGTATATTTCATTTTCCTCTCAATGTATTGTGATATTGATGCTTAGGGGCCTCAGAGTTTGTTTTCATTCATTTTCCTCTGCATGTGTTGAGTATCATCAACTTCTTCAATTCGGCCATGTGTTGCAATCCTATCAATGGCAGTGATTCCAGCTTTTTTATTTTTAAAAAGATATTTATTAACGTGTGGCATGTAGAGTTTAATATTTTACAGGAAAATCTGGAAATAAATTTGTCCTATGATTTAATCATAAAACTGGTTAAAGTGGAGTGGTTGTATGTGCCTTGTTCGCAAGCCCCGGCTTAAGATGCCTTTCTTTTTTTGTCAGAAGAAAAAATCAGTCCTTGGTATTCTTTATTAAGAATCAAAGGGCTTTGGTAACAGCCACCCATAGGGGGAATACATCAGCAATAAAAACATCAACAGTTCATACATCATAAGTGTAAACGAAACACGTCTAGAAAGTGTCCGGGGGGAATGGAATACAGATAAATGAGATCCCATCAGAAATCTGCCTCATCATATTGGAGATCATACATCATCATTCCTACCTATCGGGAAACATGGGACCAGAGCTGCAGTCCAAAAGAAGCACTCGATCCATAAACATAACAAGTCTCAAATGTCGCGCTCAAATGAGCTTAAAAGAGTCACATGTGACCAAAAGGTCATCATAATATTCAAAAAAACACCCAGAACCAGGAGAGTATGTGAGTGCTTGTTTTGAAAGACGGTCTGCAATCCCATTATATTCCCGATAGATGTGAATGATGGAGAGATATTTGAAGCTCTTGAGAAGCTTTTGAGACTCCCTGCACCAGTGAAGGAGCTCTGGTGGGGAGAGAGCAGATATACCTTTGGACCAGTGGATGATGACCTGAGAGTCACCATAAATGCGGGCTAAAGGGATTCCCATCATTTGGGATGAGTGCAGAGCTGCCCAAAGTCCAAGAAGTTCTGCTTTTGTATTGGATCCATGTCCAACCCCCAGCGCAAATTCAAGACGGTGATTCTCATTGATATGTAAACAATAACCAACACCTGCTGCTGTAGAAGTTGATGCACCATCAAAGAAGCCACAAGGATAGATCATGAGTGGTTTAGGCCCAATCTTCCTGGCAGATTTTATATTCCTTCCCTTGGTGACAGGCCGAGTGGAAGATGTATGAGCAGCATATAGAATCTGATGTAATACACATAAAATATTAACCTTACAACCATCAAATACAGCTCTGTTACGAGCTTTCCAAACAGCCCAAATTGTAAAATGTGGGATGTAATACAGAGCAGAGCTGTGATGGTAGGAGACAGCCAAATATTTAAAAAAAACTGTAATAGAGTGAGCAGCAGGTGGAGTACGAAGCTGCAATTGATCACATACAGCCTCCAATATACATCTGCAAATCGGACAGCTAGTGAAAATGTGGCTGACAGTCTCAAAATTTGCATAACACATAGAGCATATGCCCGGCCCAATTTTCCCCTTCTTCTGTAAATTGTCCCAGGTGAGAATTTTATTATTTAAAACTAGCCACGTAAAACATCCAATCTTCCTTGGAAGGGGACACGACCAAAGGTGTGAGAACAGTTGACAGCCCGGATCATGAAGATGTGTATTGACAATACAATCATACACAGTCGTAGCAGTGATCACCCCGTTTAATTTATTATATTCCCATATCAGCGAGTCAAGTTCAGTATATAATCTAATGCCATTCAAATTCAGGCAACTGATAAATGAGTTCCACACATATTTCCAATCCCCTTCGAGATATAAATCTTCAGCAGTATACCAGTAGTGATTTGCATCAGTTAAAGAATTATGTGCCTGAACAAGAGTGGAAATGCCCAGATCCTCCAAATATGTTCGTAGATCATCAGGGAAGGGAGAGGAAGTAGAATTGCCCATCACAGGATCAATACCAATCAGAATATCATTACCATCCCCAACTTGCCAAGAGAGGTGGGAACCCATCCAAGGAAGAGTTTGGATAAACCCCCGCCAGATAGCAAATACGCCCCTAGTATTGAACTTTTTTGACCGGAGCCAAGATATGACAGTGGACTGCCTCAGATACTTTGAAATTAAGACTCTATGCCAAAGACTGTCATAAAAAAGGACTCTCCAAAAAGTCTTAAGACGGAGAGCAATGCTAAACCAAAGAAAATTTTTGATGCCCCATCCTTTATATTTCTTTGGCCAAGATAAATCCATCTAGTTAGCAAGATGGTATTTATGAGAATGCCCTGAAGATCCCCAAAGGAATGAAAAGGTAATGCTTCTGAGTTTATGCAAGATGGAAACCGATAAAGGAGCTAAACGCATCCAGTAAACAGGGATGCTGGAGAGAACAGCTTGAACCAGCACCAACCTGCCTCCTAAAGAGAGAAGCTTGTGGGTCCACAGACTGATTTTCTTTTCAAATTTATGTACAATCCAAAGCCAATCCTTGACCCTGTACCCCATGGGTTTGATGAAAAATCCAAGATACTTGAAACCCACAGTGATAGGGAGCTTAAGATGCCTTTCTTGCTCCATGAGGACACAGATTCATATTTATTTCAAGTAAATCTTCATTTTAACTTAGATTTCCTGGGTTTATTAAGTTGGGTTCCTTCTAAACTCCAAAGCACATATCCATATTTAATCCTGGTAAAAGTCTGGATTTTTTTAAGCTGCTTGTTCCTTGGAAGTTCAATCTTTACGCATAAGCAAAATAGAAAGGATTGGACGCTGTGTAAACAGTTGCTTCAGTTAAGGTTTGGGGAAGATTTTGCCCTGGAAGTTGACCATGAAATGGTGCTTATTTGCCCCCCCATTTCTACCCTCAACTTCATCAATCCCCTGGCTCTCTAAACCGCCTACCCGTTAGTTTACCCCAAGCAGTATTATATCCCATGTGGGCCCTTAAAGCGTTGCATAATAACATAAGCTATGCTCTTTATATATTTTATTATGCCTTTCATTATTTAACGTTATGAAGTTTTCAGTATACGGCAGTCTAGGGTCACTACTCGGTCTTCCTCATAATCACCGAGGAGCACTTCACTCTATATATGTAATTATGCAATTGAAGAATTGAGAAATAATTGATTAAAAGGCGATAGCGCTATACTCTATCTCTCCCCGATCATGGCTATTCATTCTTCTAATACAGGGACTTTAGTGGTTATGGCGGTGAGCCTGACTTGTATCCTAGCCTTTGTTCCATTACACGGTGCAGCCATATGAGTGGCGACTCCGTGATGGGATTTTTGGTAGTAGAGTTTCCATCTTCATTCGTATTGGGCTTACTCTTCTGCGCTAAGGCTCTTGCTTGTTCGCGTGGTTATCCCCCCTTCTATTTGTAACTTTTACCAGCCCACAAATTCACTATTTCAACTACGATCGCTGTTGCACGTGGATTCGTTTAAATGTAGCTACCAACCTTACTTCTTGCTTATTTCCCAAGTGAATCCGGAGTTGCTTGTTCCTTGGAAGTTCAATCTTTACTTCAACTTAACCCTGGATTTTAATTAGGCTTACACGTTGTTTTCTCATTGTTACAATAAATAAATTTAAAAAAAGATATATTGTTGCAGTCTATTGTCCTCTCTCTTTTGTGGTTCTTTAATGGGAAACCTTCTAATTTCCAATCCACTAAGTTATTTATTGATTCCCTGGCTCTTCTCCTACATCGATTTCTTAAGCGGTGCCTTAGTTATGCTTATTTAGGGCTTGCCCTGATTCTTTGATGGGCTATGGAGTTGGTAAAAATACAAGAGGCTGATTTTCCGCCTGAATCCGATGAATTGTCCTTTTAAAATAGGACAATGCAGTTTTAAAATGAGGAACTATTTTGACCTGCTTTTATCAAAAATTGTTTGATAAGTGCCCTGTTTTATTTGTCTATGCCACCCAATTTTGGAAATCGTGCACATTAATTTACTTCATTACAGCTCCAAAAAATAATAATAATTAGAAAAACTTCACATTAATTGAGAACAACGACAAGGCCATCCTTCTCAATAACTTTAGTGATTGCTTCCCTCCAGCCTGATAATTTCCTGTCAGTTTATTTCACTTCTTTTTTAAATCTATGTATTAGTAGTAAAATTTTAAAGTATAAGTAATTTAATATAAATATATAAAAAAATTTAAAAATTAAAATTTTAAAAGATTGTAATTTTAAAGGAGTGGTAAATACTTTGTATTTTGTTTTTTTTATGTTAAATTTTTTAATATTTTTATGTTAATTTTTTTTCGATGTGCTTGCATTACCTGAATTGTCTTTATATTTTAATGATCAAATCATTTATTTATTTGAGCTATGTTTGTGTCTATAGGCGCATTATAGATAATAGTTTGATTTCTGATTAATTTGAAAATTTACATTCAAAATAGTTTAACTTTCAATGAATATGTATTTGTAGTTTTTACTTTTAACTAATATGCAGTATATAACTATCTTTCAGTGTATTAACTATCTTTCAGTATATTAAAATTTTTCAAAATTTATAAAATAAAGTAATTATTATTTTTTAAATACGATTATTTTTTAATTAACTAGTTCATATTTTTAATATTTTAGTGGTTTGGTTCAAGTGGTCAAGTGTTGTTCTTGTATTCACAATATAAAACTCTTGCTTCTTGAGTAATTCCTAGGCCACTTCCTCTTAATACTAGCTTAAGATTTCTAATTATTTTAAAGATGAGATGATTTGGATTTTTTTGGTTAATTGTTCAATATTGTTTTTCTTAAAAATAGGTTGAATTGCTGGAATTGCAAATATAAAATACTGAGATTGTATAATAATAGTGGAAAATAAATACATGAAAAATGAATCTATCTTTAAATAAAAAAAATGAAGTATGAGCAATAAAATATAAAATTAAATCTAGCCAATTTAGAATCATGACACAAACATTGTAGATTTAGTCAATTTGGCTGGAACTTAAGCAATGGTCCTCTTTATTCTATTTTATTTTTTAACCCCATGATCACGTAGATATAGACAGTAGATGTGGCCTAAGTAGATATACTATTCATTTTTTTACAATTTTTTAAAATTTAAGGGCCAGATTTGATTATTGCCAGAATATGCTTAATAGTATTCATGAATCATTAATTCATAATTTATGACATTTTCATCATTGAATACAATGGAAGTTTCTTGCCCGAAAAAACATATAGTTCAAACCCAACCATAAGTTTTCTTAAGCCAAAGTTTAACCAAGTGTAGTTTAGTGACACAATTCTATCTTCACTCAAGAAGTTTTGAAGCGGAGGAGAGTCTATTTTTACACAACAGTTTTTGGAGCGGAACTGAATTATTGTTAATCAGTGGGCTATCTCCTTTCTTCCACTTTGTAAAACATTTCATGGTTTGCCCAACTTTTTATAGATTGTAGCTTCATAATTATTAAAAATAGTTGAATAAATGGAATGTCACCTCATGTAAATTATATATATAGTCCGTATATATATATACACACACACACACACACACACGGACTTTGAAAAAATCTATTATATATAATAATATATAAAACTTGTAGAACATGAAATTGTATAGGTGTAAAGGAATTTTAAAATAACAACACCTCTTATAAAAGAACCTTAATTTAGTTTTTATGCTTCTTATATTTATATCTTAATTCAGCTTTTATGTTTGTTATATTTATAAGACATAACAACTACTTATAAAATAATCTTAATGTTTCCTTTATGCTTCTTATATTCATAAGAATTAATCAACAACTTATAGTTTGTGTTGAATGAGAAAATCAAGATGTCACAAGGTTTAATATAAGAGCCACCATGTGGTAATGTTCCAGACATTGCACTTGCTTAAATTTTTGGCACCTACTTCAAAGGAAGATTTGTGAGGTGTGTTGAATTAAAATGGAGTCAAGACATTAGGACTTTCTACTAGATATTTGATGCTTTTGTTGAAAACATGGTAAAACCAATAGACCATATTTGTACTTCATTACCTCTCAATAATCCTATAAAACATGATGAAATAGTCCATAATCAGTGTAATTAAAGACGCAAAACAAAATCCCCCAAAGTAAGGGGATAATTATGTCTAAACTTGCACACTTGTTCAACATAAAGTGTCTGTCAATAAGCAACATAATTTCCATAATTACATTCAATGAGAAATTGGAGATACCATAGTTTTATATAAGCAATTTACGAACTTTGCCATAACCAATGTTAATATAAATAATCACAATAGCAGGGATTAAAAGATACATCAAATATAACGTGGGAGTGGAAAAGCAACACCTTGAAGTATCATATTTCTGTAACGTTTGTCTTATAGCAATAGCAATAGCTGTTAGTGCGGTGACATTGCAACCTCGTGGCGAGCTTGCGTAAGCAGAAAATGATCATTTTCAGTCTCTTACCCTGTCGCTCTGACAAATCTGATAAATGTTGCTCTGACGCATTGGAAACTCCTCTTCCTCCCTGGCAGATTGCATGAATTCTTTGCCCGACAGTGTGTAGAAATTTGCATGCTAAGGTTATATTCAACATTAATCTAGTTCAAATATGCTCTGGCTCGTGGTATCATGGTTGTTTCAGTCGGCACTGAGATTATGAAAACCCTTCCTGAACTGAACGCAGCAATCTCATATCGATGTGGTAAAGCTAGAATTAATCCGGATATAGGCAAGCTCCACAGAATCTATTTCCGTGCAACTGGGCATTGATATTTGCACAGTTGCACAACTTTGTTGAACGTATAGCGTTTTCATTCTTTGAAAGTAGCACGATATTTGTTAGTTTGGGTTTTCGAATTTCAATGGTTGAGTTGACGGTTGCGGCATGAACATCGCTGGTGTGGTTTTATCTTTAATGGGGTCCAATCTTTTTATGACTCAACTAGTGTCTGATTTACTTCAAAATGACCTGAGAATGCTTGAGATTGAAGCAAGATCCGAGTTTTGAATTGTGTTGAGCTTTATGAATTTTTGTTCAGGATGTGCATTTGGATGAGATTTTTCTGAGGCAGAATGGAAGTGGTTTTTTTTGTATGAAATGGTTTGAAAATGTGCGAGACTTGAGGAGCACTAAAGATTTGTTTTAGAATGATCTTTCTTTGGTATTTTCTAAGCTGGAATGCGATATTGAGTTTAGTATTAATTGTTGTGCAAAATTATAGACTATTGGAGCTTTTAATCATTGGGCTGAGAGGGCCGAGCTTCTTGTAGTTTTTCCAAGGGATTGGGTTTGGTAAGGAATGATATGAGATTGCACGAAGTTTGGAAAATATTCAAGAATTGTACTAGAATGAGCCTGGATGTTCTTGGGTTTGGTATACATCTGAAGTTTCTTTATGGTTTTCCGAGCCAGAATAGTACGAGGTTTTGTGTAAAGTGATCTGAGGATTCATGAGATTCAAGATTTCAAGATTTGCAGTTGATTGTCAAGCAGTTTCTGATTAAGTTGCAAATCAAGGGATCTTGTGTGATCATGTGCTATATTGCCCCGAGAGGAATACATATATTGATCCAAAGATGGAATTTAATTCATCGGTAGACCACTTTGACAGACTCTCAGATTCACTTCTGCTACTTGTATTCAACAAATTTGATGATATCAAGGCCTTAGGGCGATGCCGTGTGGTATGAAAGAGGTTTTCTACTATAGTCCCGCAAGTACATAATGTAGTAGTTAAGGTGGACTGTGTTATATCCAGTGAAGAAACCAACCTTAACAACAGTGGTAAAAATAGGGGGATATGGAACTATGTGATGAGAATCATGATGGGTGGCATTGTTAGGCCATGGCAGGCATTGCAGCATATATTGAGCCCGAAAAAATCCACAGTTACCGACGTTTCCTTTGAATTTCCTGGAGGGGAACTGGGCATCGAGGATGGAGTGTTGCTGAAATGGAAAGCCGTGTTATTCTCGGGGCCTCTTCGGTCTTCAATCCCGCCAAGGATAAGAGAGACGGTAACTGTGACTCAGAGAAATCATCTCTTCTCCAAGGTAAGGGCTGGTCCGGGCTCTTGAAATCAATAAGGTTTTGTTTTGTGCTTTTAGTCTTTAGTGCTAGTATGTGAGGATTTCTCACTAAAGCTTTGTTCTTCCAGCAATTTTTGGCTAGTTTTGGTTAAATTGATGGTTTGTGGTTGATTTTGGGAATAGCTGGTCTGGATGTTTCAATGGGATTAGATAAGTAAGTTTTATTTGATCAGATTTAGGAAATAATCGCTTCTTCTCTTGCAGTGATAATTTCCTTTAGTTTTAGGAAGCCATTTTATTCCAGTCTTTCGCTAGATTCTGTTTGGTAGGCAATTTTCTGGGCTTATGGGAAAATCTATTTATCTGGTAAAATAACCTTTGATCACATGTTCTGCTTAAGGCCTGCCATCTTTGCGTTGGTTGGGATGTGGTTCAGTGATAAACCAATAGGAGTTTACCTCCAGTGGCCCAGGTTAGTTTCCAAGATTTTGGTGAAATTGCACATCTCTCATCTAATTGGTATTTTATCCAGAGCAACACTTCCCAGATGATTGGCCCGAGTCTAGCCAAAAAATGGGGAGTTCCTGTGTAAAATACGACCATTGTTCAACTTTCAAAATTAGACATTCTTTTGCTAATTTATGGGTGTCAGTAACAAAATGGAAATCATTGGTTTTAGTTAGCTTTGATCAGTCTTTACAGGTCAGCTTGTACAGGTTTTGTGAAGGTAATAATACGGTATACCTGCTTACTTGGTAGATTGACGTTCCACTTCAGCCGTAGTTTCTCTTAGGTTTTCTAAATCGGGTAGGCATTGATCAGCTTCTGGAGATTTTATATTTTATTGAAAGTAATTATTATTCTCTCTTAAAAGTGTTAAGAACAAGGAATCCTTATCGAGGTTTCTGACATGTACTGTATTTTGGCTTTTTGTAGCATTTTCTGTTAGGGTCTAGATAGGGGGGAGGTTTTATTCTGCTTCTAGAAAGTCATGTTCTTTGAGTGTGTCATGGGATCTCTGTTATTTGTTGTTATGTTTCAGAACAATGGTTTGTTATAGAATTAGCATCATTACATTTGGGTTTATCTCTTGCGATCTATGCTTTTAATCATTAACAGTGTGTCTTAGCTTTATAAAATATATTCAATTCAAACTGAAAAAGAGTATTGATTCCTATGCAGAAAATGGGGCTTCAGAGGATGAAGACACTGGGAACATTCCTGAATCATTTTACACCAATGGAGGTCTGAAACTGAGAGTGGTTTGGACCATTAGCTCCCTTATTGTGGCCTCTGCAAGGCATTTTCTTCTTCATAATATCATATCCGAGCATCCCACCCTGGAAAATCTTATTCTTACTGATTCAGATCGGCAAGGAGTTTTATGCATGAACAAAAGTCAATTGTAAGAATTCCGTGATAAGCCCTTTGCAGCCTTTGCTTCATCTAACAGAACTCAAGTGCCTGCACTAAACATGAAGCTTTGGTATGCCCCATCTCTAGAGCTCCCATGTGGAATGGTTTTGAAGGGTGCGACCTTGGTCTCAATTCACCGTTGTGAGTACCCAATCTGCAAGGAAACTGATGGATTTTTGGCTGGATCATTTGAAGGACCATTCAAGACTACAGCCAGCCTTCTTGCAAAGAGGAGGACATATCTTCTGGAGATGAATTCATTCTAGGCCTCTGAATATAGGTGGTTAGCTGTATTGTTCCAGTATTCTCAATGAAGATAATTGAGTTTGTTTCCATACATTCAAGAAATCTGTGAATGAAATATCAGTTGACATCGGAGTAATTGGATCATGCCTTCAAATTTGGTGCTTCCATAAATTGTCCAAATGGGTAAGCTGGCCAACCATTCTGATCACCAATGAGTTTAAGTGGGGATGCTGTTACCACTGCCCTTTGCTTTACAATTTGACCAGTCCACTTCAATCTTTTTAGAAGTTTTCATCAGTGTACTTTTCAACCCTGCATTTCCACTTTTTGTCACTAATATACCAAAGTAAGAATTCTTGATGACCATTTAGTTTGTTGCGAGGATGATAAGAGTCAAGGAATTATAATTTGTGTGAAGGCCATTTTTTCTAATCCCTAATGTGTTTTATCATGTGAGGTAATGTACCAGCTGGCTTGAAAAATACCAACATTCTTGTTGCCGTGCAAGGATAAAATTACACAGGACAAGTTGAAGAATTTGTTCTCAGCAAGATTAGCCATAGTTTACCTTTAAATGTTTCGGAGTATTGGAGGACTACTGTTCACTGAGCATCTCTATCTCAAAAAGTACCTTCCCTTTATCTCAAAATGTATGTGTAAATTTTAATAAAAGACTGTGCTTGTAAAGTGTAATAAAAAGTTGTCCACTAAATTCAGGGTGTGGAAGCTGAGTTGCTATTCAGTGGTGCCAAGCAATAAACAAATACGAAATATTTGTCACAAATTGATAAAATTGTAGATATCTCTTGTTCTACTTGTCATTTTTGTTAGCACTTTCAATTAAGTTATAACGCGGAGGTCTCTTCTGCTTGTTTGTTTGTTTGTTTGGTTCTTATGGGTTTTCTCAATGTTTTACAACAGGACAAACAATTACAAATAGTAATGCAATACTCAATTAGAATGACAACCCTATTTTGCCACGCGTAATGATCAAACTCAAATCAGACACATTGATATTCATATAGCTCTCCCTTTCTTAACTTATTCTGTTCTATTCACACTGAATGTAAATGACTATTTTCAAGATAAGGTCACGTTCTTGAGCCCTTCTCAGACAAGGTACTAAAAGGGCTTCCTTAAGCTCAGGTAACGTCCTGGTCTTAGATGAGGAAATTAGCTCTGCTCAGGTAAGCTACCAAACTTACCTTCCTCTCTCTTGAGGGTAATAATGAAAACCATGGTTATCATTGTGGGAGGAAATGGGCTTCTCCTTTTATCCATTCACCTTATCCAGGGTTGACAATTGATCACGTGTGGATAGATCATAGAAATATCTGTATTTTATATTCAACTAGTTATTATAACAAATAGAAAAGGAGATACATATTTTTCTTTAGCATCAACTGTAACTTTGTGCTTATTAGGATGAGCATGGTTGATATGGTATAGGAGGTTCACAATATGTAGGCATGATTGGTCTCCTGGCCAACGTTGGCGAATCGGTAACATGGGCTTCTGAATCCTCCTTGGTATGTGCACGATATCTTGGCTGAGATTGAAAATCATGGCTGTGGAAGCATTAGTCATTGCTTTTTTTTGTTTCTTTTGGGCAGTAGATTTAATATAAAAATGCAGGTGTAAATCAATAGTTGATAATGACGGGCAATGAAAAAGGTTACCCTTCATTTGGAAGATTGAAGTTTTGTTAAACCTTCTTTGTGGACGGGTAAATTCCAAAATTAAATTTTTTTTTGACGGGTATTTTTTTTGAAACACTTCTGGGATGGGTTAAAACCCTTGGGAAGGGTTGGGATGGGTTCAATTTTGACCGCTGGATCTGAGGCTACCATGGCTAGTGTGTTTGTTTTTAGCTTCTCCATGAACTTGAGTGGCTAGAAATCTTTGAAAAATCCATGTACGGTGACATTTATAGTTGTAAAGAAATGATGACTCGTTTTCAAGTTGATTTACCTTCCAAACTGTCTTTTCACCATTCTTAACAATGAGGAGGTCATTTCAACCTAAATGTTGCTTATTAGAGATGCACCTAATCATTTGTACTCAGTCACAGCTGACTAAAGCACTATGAAGCTGAGATGTAACACATTGTTAAGCATTAAATTCTGCTAACTCTTCTTCCATTGTAATGCAGTAGGATCTTGTTCCTTACTTTGATACCTTGAATGCAAAAGGGTTTTTTCTTCCTATGGTTGGAGTTCAAATGAGATGCAGCACCTCTAAGATTTGCTTATTATGCAAGTTTTTAGACAAATCATAGTATAATTTTAGGTTTTAACTTTCTTGTAGTTGACTGTTTTTTAAGTTTTAACTACGGCTATCTCTATGGTATGTTTTAGTATATTGAACCATGCTCTGGAATTTTCCTACAATTTTGTGTGTTAAGATGCCTGATACTTTATTTTCTTCATGAATGTTAAAACGTTCTGCAGTTTATCTGCTCAAAAGTCCTGGAAGGTTAAGTGCTTTGTCTATTTATTAGATTTATTCATGTGAATCAACCAAGAGGCATTGGCTGCAAGCTAGCAAATAAGAGTTTATTTGTAAATTTAGGGTAAATTTGGGGATATCTGGTCTGGAGGATAAGAGTGCTCTATTTTTCCACCATTTTACTTTGGTCTGGCTTGTCGTATGAAATGCACAAATAAAGAAAAAGAAAATATTTGCAACTAATTACAAGGTTTGCATCCTTCAAAGTTTGTTGGTGCTCGTTGATATATTGCTGGATCGCCAGGGATCATGTTGTCATTCGTATTCTATTTTTAATATGTAAAAGGAAACAATTCTTTTATGAAGTTATAAAGTATTATTTGTCTTTGGCTTTGGATTTAAAGACGTTCATATCAAGTGGGTCACTGTATATTTACAAAAATCAACTTATTTTGATCTTTCTTTGATATTTAAATCTTTCTTTTGATTTTTTTTTTATATCTAAATCTTTCTTCAATATCTAAATGCAAATTGACATCTAAATATTTCTTCAATATCTAAATGCAAATTGACAGAAATACTTAAATATCTATTTATAAAGAGTTTAATTTAATTTTGAATTAAAATTTCTTAATTTATTCAAATTATTTTGTTATATTCTTTATTTTAAAATTCAAATTATCTTGTTATATTCATTATTTTAAAATAAACTCCTGAAATCCTTCTAGAAATCTCCATATTCATACAAATGCTAGTATACTTAATTGCATAAAGGTTCATGTCCAAGAAAAGACTTCAAAGTTAACAGGGCATTATATTCTTTGCTTGAAAAATTAAAATGGGCATTATATTCTTTACTAATGGAATCATCTCGTTTGTTGAAAAATTCAGGTCAAAAACTTCCTTCTGAAAGCAAACAGGTCTGGTATCGAGGGAGGGATAGTGGTGCTCTTTTGACAGTTCTTCTGCCAGGGCAGGAAGCCCTTTAACTCTCTATGGATTTACCAAGTCTATTTATTTACGAAGTAAGTATGTCTTTAATCACCAAAGTAAGAGAGAAATAGTCCGAAAGCAAGCGGTTGGTTGGGTTTTCGCCAAAAGACTTCGAGAGATTTTAGTGATGAACCAAACCCCAAACCAAACCCATTTTTTCTCCCAGAAATATGTTGCTTACAGCTGGCTCGATCCTTCACCAATAATTCGGGGGTAAGGACTGCATAAGGGGTTTACTTTCATAAAGGGTTGAAGAGAAGACCTTATCATAAAATGTGACAAATATAATTAGATATTATATATGATGTTGTTATTATTATTATTATTGTGTAAAGAACCTTAAAAAAGACCATCAATATTCTTTTCAACATGCTATTAAAGATATCAATGGCTTGGATTCTCCAAAACCCGACTGTGAAGTGATGTCACCTGCTTACATGCAATACATAGCTTTCTCGGTTGACAACTTATTTTTATTTTTTCATACCACTTGTCCACCTCCTAATGCAGATGTTTACCGTTTCTGACAAGCATCATTAAAGTGGAGATGCAAATTCCATTCTGTATTGATTTTCAGGCAGACATCCCCACAGCTCAGGAGAACAACCAATTTTGAAATGTGATCCATCGTTTAATATGTCATTATGGAAATAATCCGTGGCAGTTGGAGCAGTCTCTTCCTGCCTTGAAAAGATATGCGGTGATACGTGGTAGTCGACAGGCACCTTAAAATCTTCACTCAGGACGAATTTCATTCAATTATACCAAATTTAGTATTCCAGATTTATGATCCAGGATATTAGAGAACCATGATGCTGGCAATTAATAATATGATATAAGATAAATAAAATATATTAAAACATTATAGCCAAGCATTAAATTGGTAAAAGTGTCAAGATATTAAACTAAGTGTCTCAAGAAAACTTGCATTTCTTGGTATTTGAATTTCTTGGTATGTGAAGTGTCGCGAGCATTTGCTTTGAAGAAGCTCTGCTATCATTGTTGTTGTTGCTTGCCAGAGAAGTATTGCTTCTACTAGTTCTTTTGAATAGAAGATATGTACACATTCTGGTTCTAAATGAAAACATTTACTTATCCACTAAGCTCGTTAGCCTCAGCAAAAATAAAAATTTTAACGGTGTTGAAATACGGGTTTTGGTTTCTCCAAGGTTTTTCATGCCGTTGCATTCTTCTCGGTGCGTTGTTTTGGGTTGGCAAATTTCTAGATTACTTCACAAACAACGCTTAGCATTGTTCTCTTGCGGAGCTAAAAGCATTTGCTTCTCCACTCTGTCAACTGGTGGTCGTCCTTGTTGAAATCTGTCTGCGGAGGTTGGGTCAATTGGTCTTGTTTTCCCTCACGCTTGTGGCTTTTGCACATGTATTTCGTTTGCAATTTTGTTGGACAAATGTGCTTGAATTTGTTAGTCAAAGCTTTTTTCATGGCCAAATTTAACTGCCACTTTTATTGGGGATAGATCCACTGTCGTGTATGTTTTCGATATCTGCTTCCATGTGACATGGTTGGTTTTTATTATCTCTTCTTTTTTGTTTTCTTTGATTCTAGAGAAAAATGTTGGTGTTTTCCTAGTTTTTAGAGTCTGGTTTGAATCTTGATTGTGGCATGGATGGCTTGCAATGTCGATAGTGTCTTCGATGCAAGGTTGAAATATTTGATGATATGAGATCAAGATAAAGGTGTTTTGTTGCATTCTCATGGATTTCACATTGCCAAGAATTTACTAAGAGTCACTAAGTTGTGTTTATTTAATTAGAATTTGAATTCTGGTTCAATTGTTTGTACATTCCTGTCTAAATTGTTCGCCTGTTAGCTTTTTCTGTGAAAGAATTTTCCAAGCCTTTTTCATGGAAATTTCTTTTGCAAAATATCACCACTGGCAAACCTTGGCTTCTTTTGCGACTGGACTGGTGGGTTGCTCAATGCTCAATGGTTTCTATCCGTTGCTAGTAACTTGAACAAACTTTTTTTCTCCATTTCACCTAAACCTCGCCTATATAAAGAGTAAATTGGATTTAGGACCAGTCCTCGATAACTGTGCAGTGGGTAGTCTTCATCGAGAATACCAGTTAACTATTTAGATTTTGAAATTTTAAACCTAGTGAAAGGAAACTTTTCTTTTCAATGCATTTTTCATATGGTTAGGATAACATGGGAAGGGCTCCCTGTTGAGATTGCAACCAACCTTTGTTTCTCCTTCCGGGTATCTTGTAGTTCCCTCGTTTTAGCTTTTAAGGGTAGGAGAAATATACATCCACATTTTTCATGCTTTGTTTGGATTGCCATTTAGCTCTTTTATGTATTGAATAGTTGAAAAAAATATTATACACATTTGCATTGTTAGATAATTTAGTAATTTAGCTGCAAATGGAATTTTGTTGGTAGGAAGTTGAAAGAAATCAAAAAATTATTATATACAATGTATTGTTAAATAATTTAGTAATTTAGCTAAAATGACCAAGAATAGTGTGAATTTGGTGCATTCTCAAATTTGATTGCCAATATAACTTAATTGAACTTCAAAACCTCCTTTGCCTACAGGTCAGTACTCCTCTTTTCTTTTGCTTGTCTCATTAATTGATATTTCCTTCAATAGAGTTCATAATGTAATGAAAATGGGTCCTTCACCTACAGGTCAACACTTCTCTTTTCTTTTGCTTCTCATTAATTGATATTTACTTCAGTAGAGTTCATAATGTAATGAAAATGGGAATTTTATGGTGAGCAGCTTCTACCACCACAACCACAAAGAGCACCTCAAACGTATCTGCGAAAATGTTGCCAGTGGTTGCTTTGGTGTTTGTGGCACTGGCATCCCCTGTAGGATTAGAGGGTCCCTAACTCTCTTGATTAAAGAAAATAATGGGATTTGCTATGTCAACGGAAGAGTTGATTGAACTCTACGTGCCTCCAAAAATTGAGGGATTTTCTATGTCTGTTGCAACTTTGGAGATTTGAATCTGTTTAATGTCTTTTTGGGATTGAGCGAGTCTTTTTTGGATCTTTGTATTATGCTTTGATAATGGATTTGTTTCCAATTTTAATTTTTTTATCTATAAAGATTACATATATTTACAATTGATCAGGTGAATGTGGAATTGATTTGATAATCGGATTGGAAATTGATTGGTTTCAATTTTAACTTTTTTATTTATAAAGATTACATATATTTACAATTGATCAGGTGAATGTGGAATTGATTTGATAACCGGATTGGAAATTGGGTTAATTATTGAGTTTATCACCTGAGTTGGACTATCGATTACCTGATTGTTTTCCTAATTTCTTTCGATCATTGGTGATAAAGCTAACTGAGTAGATTCCATGTTTATTTTTACAACCAAAATGAGAAAAATAGAACAGTTCTAATTCTGTCATACTCTATGCATAATGAAAATATAACAGTTGTAATATTATTATGATTTATTTCAACAAATATATGAAAATTCAAGATTTAACCAAGTCTGGACGTAAAACAGGTATCTCATGAAACCAAAGAATGGTTGGAAACGGAGTTGTGAATTAAAATTTGTATATTTTTAATATAATGTCTGATCCGTATAAACTGTCCGATTCCACACTGGTAAACTGTGCTGATAGATATAGGTAGAATTTTTATTGTAAAGAAGTAAAAAAGGTAAAGTTTCAAAACTCATTTATTAAAATGTTTTGTAATATAAAAACTTTAATAATTATTCCTTATAAGGTAAAGGTTTTATGAACAGTGAGCTTGTTTGTTATTGAATAAAAATATTTTCAATATTTTAATGGATGATGAAAATATGATAGAATATTAGTATTTTAGTAACTATGAATATTAATATCATAATGTTCTGACTCTATAACAAGGTTATAATTAAGTTTTTTTGACAATTAAAATATAAAAAATAATATATATTGATTTAATTATTTATAAAATTATAATATAAAAGAAATAATAGTCAACAAATTTAAATTAATTTTACCTTGATACTCATACAAATTATATACTAATAATTTTTTTGGATGGAAGATCAATCCATTCTCTTATAAGATTGTCTCTAATTGAAATTGTCTCTAATTGAAATTACTAGAGATCTAATATCCATCTCTAAATTTAGATATAATTGTTTTTATTGCAAAAAACTCTTTGAGTTAATTGTAAAACTGATAGCAATGTCGGGGACATTGCCACCACGTGACTCTTGTTTTGATATATAGAATGCACCATATCAATAAAATTGTAAAGTGAATGGTAACGGGAGTCTAGAATCATGGTGAGTATATGTAAGGTACAATCCATTTACTACTTCACATGTGGTCATTCACCGATTTGACAAGCATACTTTAATGTAGAACGTAAAGCCTTCTAGGCAATGAAAAGTTGAAATGACGAGAGATGTATAAATATACTTTCAAATTAATTATATGTGTCTGTTCAAATTTTATAGTTTTAACTATTTTATTTATTTATTTTTAAGTAATTCATTACAATAGCATTGAAATAATAATATGCCATATACAAACTTATATTATATAAAGTTTAAGTTATAAATTTAAATATATAAAGTTATTTTAAGTTTACCATATACAAAGTTATAATATATAATTTTATTAAATTTATACTTGAAAAGACAGTTTTTATTAAAACTCGACAAGTGGATTTTTTTGTAAGTAAGAAAAACATTATATTAACTTCAGAGAAAATTACACAGCTTCCAAAAAATCCCTACCACATACAGCTGGTGAATCACATCTCCCAGAAAACCCCATGAGACATACAAAAATATTCCTGCAGAAAGACAGTCTAAACTTCTAAGTCTACCCTCCACAAAACACCCCTTGTAGTTCAACCAAATAACTCTCCCACCACTACTATCTCTATTTAAACCGATTATACAAAATTCGCTCAACATGAACTGAATTCGACACAAGACATAAAATACCAATGCTCAAAACCCACATGGACTAAGCGTTTTCCTCAGGAAGACCACCGCTGTATCCAAATCTACGTCGCTTGACTGTCCCGCATGAGGAGTCGGAGATTGAATCCCAGGGGCTTCCATAATTGCATCCATGTTTGCATTCAGCCTATTAGTCTCAGCATGATTCTCTTTCCATCATTGCACCGAAACATCATCAACCTATTCCTTTTGCATGCGCTCCCGTAAGACGTGTCCCATTAGGTTCTTCATAACCCATATTAGTGCAACTATCTTCTCGTAAAGGCTAAGATGAGAAATATTATTCTTTGGGTCCATGATCCAGTCCTCAATCACCTTTATCTCAGTTCGCAGGCTATCCTCATATAATTTCTCCAAAAGGCTTGCCTTAATTACCTCAAGGTGGTTTTGTACCTTCGTGAGGATCCCCAATTGGTAATACCTCACCTCCCATGCATCTCTCTTATACGCCTAAGTATTGTTTCGATGGGGGCCTAGTGGAGACCCACTCCAGGATTTATGAGTCGCTTTTCCTTTGCCTCCCCCCACCATGATTTTACACATCTCCATATTCCAAAATTCACACAGTAGACTACCCTTTATGTTCCACCACGTTAGCAACATGCAGAGGAAATAATTGCCACGATGATGCATGAAGGAGGTTATGTAGGGAATATATAACAAATTTCCACTTTTAATAATGATTTGGGCATACCCTAGCTTATCTTAGTCGTCCTCATTCCTTTCCTTGCCAATAAATCCTCTAAAAAATGCTTAGATCCCCCACCCTCCAAATTGAGTGCAAACCTTATGGAAAAACTCACCAAAATGACTCCACATACGATCGCATTCGTGAGATTTAAAGGGAGCGGTATAGTCCATCTGAATCCTTGTTTATCCCTGGAGGATTTTCTTCATATACCAGACCCTATTTTTGGGTGTATATTTTTTGTGCGTGTCATGAGGACCTAAATTAGATTTGTCATGAGACATTTGGGTCTCGCACTGGGCCTCAAGCGTCATGTCCATTAATTCTTCCCACGCTTCTCCAACTATCGTCCCTCTCGTATATGTGCCAACATTCACCAAGGAATCCACCACCCCATTACCTTCCCTGTGAACGTGGTAGAATGAGATGGCCCTTACCCTTCTTAATAATTCTTCCAAGCACTTTATCCTGTACTCCAACCTCCATCTCAATGAGACTTTAGACCACTTAGTGCCATTCCACCATTATGATAACTAACTTTGAATCACCCTACATGACCAAGGGTAACTAATTCCGCTCCTAAGAAACCCAGATCCCATGAATAAATCCCTCCAACTTTGCAATATTATTTGTCTCATAAACAGATCGATCATATAAGAAGGACCACATTTCCCCATTATGATCTTTGATTAGACCACCAAAACCTAGTCCCCTGGGTTTCCTTTGGAAGTTCCATCAAGTTCATCTTGAAGAATACAAGTGGTGGGGCCACCCAATAGTTAATATTGGAGGATCCAAGAGGGAGAGCCTTCATTATTCCCCAGTAGAAAAGAGAGCCTTGAATCCACCATCCATGAGAATCTGAGCCTCAATCTTTGGAGCTTGTCAATCTGCCTCATCCCATGATCCTAATCGTATTGTTTCTAGCATTTCAGAATGGATTGACCTCCAAGATCTGTCAATGGTTGTCGAGGATCCCATGAAGCTCCTATGATTCCTTTCATTACAGGTTCCCCATATAATAAAACTCAAGAAAATTTTCCATAAATGTTTAACAATAGGATTTTTGAAAGGCTCCTTCTGCCAGTTCCTTAGAGTAAGGTCCAACCTTCCCCTATTTTTGTTGTATCGATAGAAAGCTTCTGAACTTATGTACCAGAGGTGTCTAGTAAAAGGGCACAAGTCCAGAAGATGATCGAGCGATTCCTCAGCATCCTTGCAAAAGAAACACTGATAAGGACCAAGAAACCCCCTTCTCATCAAGTTGTCACTAGTTAAAATTCTTCTTCTTAAAGTTACCCAAACAAAGGTTGAATTTTTTGGCCATAGCTTCGTCTCCCATAACCCTTTCTAGACTGGGCATGCCAGCTCTTGAGTGAATCCCCCCTCGATTTTATAATCCTGTTTGATTTAAAATGATCCTTTAGGAGTCATACCCCACCTCAATTTGTCTTTATCATAATTTATTCTTATACAACGATCCTGTAGGGCTTCCAAAGCCCTAGAGGCTTCCTCTCTCAAACCTACTTGTTCCAACCAATTTCTTTGATCCCATTTCCTAAACTCTAGGGTTTCATTCCCCCTCTCCCAATAGCCCTGAATTTAGTTATTTGTCGTTCATAATCCTCACAATGATGGTGAATATGGGGTGTGTTAAGGGACTCTACCAAACTCGAGAATTATTGCCAGGCATCGTCCCAAAAGGGCGTTGACTCCTCATCCCTAATTTCTCTAAATCTATTTTGCTGAATCAAATTTCTACCTTTTCGGGCCAAATTCCAAATCTAGGAGCCTGTTCTATCTTCGAAAAAGTGAATGAGATCGTGCTTATCCCAACCCAATGCATATTTACAGTTCCATAACTTAGCCCAAGGTTTGACTTAATGAGATACCAACCTCCACCAGAATTTTGTGCAGCTTACGATGTTCATCTTTTCTGGATCGCATAACCCTAGACCCCCGTGTGCCTTTAGTTTGCACCAAACCTCTTATTTTACCAGGGCCCATTTCTGTTGGTCACCATCCCAACTCCAAATATATCTTCTTTGGAGGTTACAATTTTCCTTCAGGATATCATTTGGAGCCACCATACTGGAGAATAAGTAAATGGGCATTTCATGGAGAAATGACTTGACCAGGACCATCCTACATGCTAGATTCAAGGGGAGAAATTTCTAGCTGGACAAACACTTCCTCATTTTGTCTAGTAAATTAGTCCACATCACCTTATGAATAATTGAATCCACCAAATGATCTCCTAAATATTTTCATGGAACGGAGCTCCCCCAAAACCATAGTATTCTGCAGATATTGAATCTAGTAATGCACAGGGCGTTGAAGAAGAAAATTCAAGACTTTCCTTCATTAACCTAAAACCCAGATTATTCCTTAAACTCTTGTAGGAATCCCTTAATAGCTCGTGCTTCTTGGACCGAAGGATGACCCATCAACATTGTATCATCCACAAACTTTTAATGAGTTTGGACCTCGACCCTAGGGTGCAAATTCAAACCACATATCCTTTGGTTAGCCTAAATAGCTTTAATGTACCTTACCTTATATTCCACCATAATTATGAAGAGGAAGGGGGATAACAAGTTCCCTTTCCTAATTCCTCTTGAGGGTTTGATAAGACCGGCCATAACCCCATTGATAAGAATTGAAAAAAACACAGTGGAGACAAGCTTCATTATCCATTGAATCCATTCTTCTCGAAATCTAAAATCCTTAAGAACCTCTTAGATGTATGTCCAGTTCATTTTTTCATAGGATTTTTCTATATCCAGCTTAATCATCATTCCCAATATTTTGGTGGTTTTGAGGGAATGAATGACCTCATGAATCAATATGATCTCGTCCACTATCTATTGGCCCTCGACAAACCCTGATTGCTCAGGGTATATTAGAGATGGAAAGATTGGATTCAATCAATTAGTTATGACCTTAGTAATAATATTGTATATGATAGTGTATAAGGATATGGGTCGAAAGATCCCAGGAGAATCAACACCCTCCATCTTAGAAGTAAGGATAAATTTGTGTTGAAAGTCGTAAACAATTTTGAGTCCTCCTTGAATCCTCAACAATTTGTTATACTTTTTCCTTAACAATGTCCCAGAAGTAGTGGAAAAAATTATCCGTAAGTTCATTAGGTCATGTATCCTTACCAACACCCATTTGACCCACTTCCTCTTCCACATCCTTCATTAGGATCAACTTCATCAATAGGTCATACTGAGCTTCAATGACCAGGTTAGGGATGTTTCTGGTTATAGACTCGATCTCCTCTCTTTTGTCTGGACTAGTATCCTCTAGGATATTTTGAAAGCACTGAATCAATTCCCTTTCTATGTCTTCTTTATTTTCCACCCAACCACCATGTTCCTTCCACAACCTTAGTATGTGATTTTGGGAGCAATTCTAGACAATAGTTCAATGGAAAAATTTCTTATTTCTTTCCCCCTCCTTAGGTTAGTTCACCCTGGATTTTTGTTTCCATAGGATTTCCTCCTTCTTTTCCCTTTCTTTTGGCTAAGCAAGGACCCTCCCTTCTTCCTCTTAGAGAGAAAAGGAATATCCCTCCCTCATTCCTTGTATTTGTTTGTTCTCCAACCTTCCTTCTAGGTGTTCCTTGTCCTAAAAAATATTACCAAAATATTATTTGTTCCATTTCTTGATTTTTCCTTTAAGAGTTTTTATATTTTTTCTAAAACTTAAACACACTTTGCCCATATTTCTCCCCAGTATCCTCCCACCATTGATGGAATTTGTTGCTGAAATCTGGGTGGCTAAACCAAAATTGCTCAAACCTAAAGGGATTCTTGAATTGAGACCCCAACCCACACCACCACAGGAAAACTGGCTCGTGGTCTAATCATGCTGAGGGTAGAAACAAGGATGAGACATCGCTTCCCAAATCCAATATTGATTCCTAGATTAAGAATCTATCCAGGCGAGAGGCATTAAGCCTCTCTCCACACCTCCTATTATTCCAAGTGAATATATCCTCCCCCAAAATTATATCTTCCAATATCATCTCTTCGATGGCCTCCCAAAAGAGAATTCTTTCCCTCTCCATCCACCCCTACCTCCTTTCTTATCCTCTATGCAATGATCATATTAAAATCCCTCCCCAAGATTCAGTGCCTCCCACTAACCCACTAATGGATTCTACATAACGATTCAATGAATCCCACTTTCTATGGGGGAGCATGAGGCCTGTAAAAATTTGTCAAAACCTCCCTAATAGAAGTACCCACAATGTGAAACTCCACAGAGATGGATCACTGGGATGCCAAAAATAATGTTAAGGATATATTCTCTGGATCCCACAAGATCCCCAATCCCCCCTGCAGCCCTAGATGCATCAATCCCTACTCCATACTTTGTCCAAACTTTCCTTCCAATTGTTAACATATAGTCCTCGTTGCATTTTATTTCTTAGACAAACATTACTATTGGTCTTTCCATCTGAATCTTCTTCTTCAATTTTTTTTCTTTTTAGGGGCTATCGAGCCCTCTTATATTCCAACTTATAATATTCATTGATAACTAAATAAAAAATTACAGTCCTAAAGCCTCCTTAATGGTAGGGTACTGACCTGATTCAACCAACCTTAAGCCGAATTTTTCTGTGCGAACTCTGTTTGAATTTCATCTTGATTTCCTACTTGTCTTCACAAATTTCCATTTGTTGTCCTTTAGGGTTCCAACCGCAATGCCTATTGGTTTTGATGGCATTGGCCTTCATGATAGCTTCCTAAAGTAAGGAAACTTGTTCCTGCGAAACAAAACCCTTTCCCTTTCTGCAAAGACCTTCTCTATTCCTTCTATATCTAGCTCTCCTAGGTCCATGTTCTCTCCTTCTTCTTCTTTTTCCATCTCCAGATGGATCATCTCTTGATCTTCTTCCTTGTCTTCCTTCGCTCGTCCTTTCCCAGTCTCTTCTTCCTTTGATATGGGGTTTCCTATTTGTTCCTCTATTAGATATGGAATCTCCTCATTCCCATCCTTCTCTCCCAATATTGCAAATTTATTGGCCACAACAAGACATTTGTTGAACTTCTGAGCTTCCTATCATCTTTCTCCCCTCTTCTTTGAATGAACCCACGCAAAACGATGACCATCCACTTCTTTGTTTTGGTTCGGTTGAGGGGGTGGATATTTATGGGGGTAATATCTATAGATATTTCCATATTCATGGCATCTCTTACAACAAAAGGGGATATTCTCATAGTCCAAGGCTTGCCTCCATTATTCATCCCCCGAAGAAAAACCTATGTCCTTTGGTAAATATTTTGTGAGATACATATACACACATGTTTTAGCATAGGCTGTGTACCTCTTAGCCTTCTTTTGCTTAGAAATTTTGACAAAAGTTCCTAGTGGATTAACTATGTCTTCTAGTATTTAAAGATCCCAGTATTCCCCTGGTAGAAATTACATCCAGATCCACAATGGTGTCGTTCACATATCTTCTTTCTTTGGATTGAACCTCTCCTTCCATGGTCTTAGGAAAATTCCAGCAAAGTAGAAAAAATAAGGCCCTCCATCTAGCACTCAATTTAGATCCTCCAGACTTATAAAGATATAGTGAAAAATCCTTTGGATCCCAGTTACAGATCATAATCCCCCCTAGGTTTCCAAGTAGAGTTTTTCCACGACACTAGGTATTTTTCTGATGGTAGCATACCAACAAAATTTCCATTCAACGTATGCTCCTTCATATATTGGATTCGATCTCTTAAGCTGGTAGATCGGATTTGTAGTCCCAAAACTTGGTTATCCCTAGGAAAGCAATTTCCATATCTACCTCCTTGTTGATTGATTCTCGTTCTGACAAGTGGCTTATCACTTATCACAATAATTGTGATTGTATTGTATTATCACTTTTCATTATAATTGTGATTATATTAAATATATAGTTACTTATTTATTTAGATTCTTATCATGTTCTTGTGAGCACATTACCAAGTCACACTTAGGCTATCCATATTACATTGTTTTTATTCTCTTGAAATGCAATTTAGTTATCCATAAACTTAGCGACATGTAATGCTACTATGCCGTCTTGTTAATAAAATAAAACGTTTTTTTAATCTCTTCATCTAATGAAACATTTAGAGATATACATTTATTAATATTATTTGAAATTAAATTATTCATATAAAAGTTATTTTTATATGGCATTTTCTAAATATATGTTTTTTAATTTAAAAAACAAAAATCAAAGAAAATCGTCCAAAGGGCTTGGATCCATCAGTGAGGAGCGAAGAGTTTCTCACGGGTGGGAAATGTTCAATTCCCGTGAGGGCCTAAACCTAGATCCATGGGGGAACCTTGAGGTAGTGGTTGAACGTGTGGTTCCACCAAGAGAGATTGTATTAAATAATCTTATGACCCATGGACACATAAATGGATCAAAAACCACCCACATGTTTGTTGGATTATTGGAAAATATTGAGAGGGGGGGGGTTGAATTAGTATTGATAACTTTAAAAAATAAAAACCACTTTTAATTAATTTAGTAACACACATGATCAACAAAAATAACATAACACAAATTTATCATGGAAGCCCAATTGGGTAAACCACCAATACTTCCTATTACTGCAAAATTATATTTACAAATAGTTTTTTCCTGCTTCTACAGAAAATGATGGTAATACACCCTATTTACCCCAGCAACTACTGGAAGGAGGATATGGCCCAATTTTTTATCAGCTACTACTGAAAGGATTATACGACACCCTATTTACGAGCTACCACTGGAAGGAGACTACGCCCCCCTTGCAGGCCTCTTTCCTGCCCTACAGCCTCCCAACCTTCCTTATATGATAATTTGATCTTTGACAAGTATACATCAATTGATCTGTCAATTGAATTTATAGAACCCCTTATTTGAAGGTTTAAAGCATGGTTTATATACCCTCAAACATATTTCTTCATCGAAGAGTTACATATCTTCATCATGACTCTTCACATACAAATAAGCTAATTTGAAATAACTTCTTTGTTTGTTGTTTTTAACTCTTGTTTAATTTATCAGTCACAACCTTTCGCAGTTGTTTTTCTGCAACGTCCTTTCTGCAATAGACCTTTCCACATTCAGCTTTCCGAAACGACCTTTTCCGCAATTGCGGGTTGCGGATTGCGAATGTGCACTTTGAATTTTCTCGAAAATTGCCTTTGCAATTATCTTTTCGCAACGACCTTTATGCAATCCTAAACTCCTTCCTTCCGCAATTGTGAATTGTGGGTATGCATTTCGAATTTTCTCAAAAATTACTTTTGTAATTCGTCTTTCGCAAATCCTGTGAACCATCGATCGCTTTGCGGAATACTACTTGGCCATTGATTAATTATCTAACACAAAACTTCACTTTGGTGCTCCAGAATGTTATTTTCCATGCACATTTAATTTGTAGATCCTTTTCTTTTCGTCGATCTATTCTTCTTGATACAATCTGAGCTATTCAACCTTTGCTAAATGAGTTGATTGAAATTCCATGACCCTGCATCTATTAATTAGAGGATCGATCAACCCTGCATCAATTAATCAGAGGAATTTAGTTTGATCTGAGTTGATCCCCTCATTGGATCCTCTCATGTGTCTTTCCATCCTCATCACATGTGCCATCACTTTCCCTGCCATCGTGTTATTACTGAACTCCTTTTGACATCAATGAAAAATTCATTCAACATTCTCCCCCTTTGGAATTGATGGAAACATTAAATCATTCTCCCCCTTTGACATCGATGACAATGTTTCCTTTTGAAAACTCCCCCTGTCAACATATCTCCCCTTGACAAGCTTCTTTTTCTTCCTCTTCCCCTTTTTAATGTAGGGAGATTACTCCCAACTTATGCCTAAAATTATCAAATGCTTCTTTGTGCAGTGGATTAGTGAATATATCAATAATATGTTCTTTAGTATTAATATATTCCAATCTGACCACTTTTTGAGACACTTGATCTCTTAGAAAGTGATATTTTTATCGGCATGTGCTTTGTTTTTGAGTGCATGACATGATTATTCGATATGCTAATGGCACTTGTATTGTCACTATTTATTGCTATTGGATTCTCATACTTCAAAAGTAAGTCTTCTAATGTCCGCTTCATCCAAATGACTCGAGTACAACATGATGCAACAACATTATATCCAGTCTCTACTGTATATAGTGCTATGGAAGATAGTTTCTTGCTTAACCATGATACCAAACAATTTCCCAAAAAGAATGCTGCTCTACTGGTACCCTTTCAGTCATCGACACTTTCTTCCCAATTTGTATCAATGAATGATTTTAAATTGAAGTCTTGACATTTTGGGTACCATGAACCATAATTCACATTGCCTTTTACATATCTAAATATTCTTTTTACTGCAACCACATGTGTTTCTTTGGGAGCTGATTAAAATCTAGCAACCAATCCTACAACTTGCATTACATATGGTCTTGTAGTTGTTACATATAATAGACTGCCTATCATAGATCTATACATGGTATGATCCACTTGTAAGGACTCATTGTTATATTTTTACAGTTTAATCAAAATGATTTAGGATCTTATATGAGAGAACAACATGCACATCAATAAACACAAGAGACAAGAGACACAAAGATTTTCCTCGGGGAAACCATAAAGGAGAAAACCCCGCAACTTCCTCAGAGATAAAATGAGCACCAGTAGAAAAAGTAAAACCCAAAAGAATAAAGATGATCTTCGACAGCTACTCTCTCTCTCTCACTTGTGCAAGTTAGTCCTCTCTCTCTCTCATGCGCTATTGATGAGTGAGTGTGTGTGTTCAAATAGAGAGTCTCACTCTCTATTTATACCTAATTTCCACTTGACATTTTCCCTACAGGGCCAACTTCTATAGGAGAGTCTAATAACCCTAATATAAATCAATTGAGGGGTCTAATGCCCTGACATACAATGGAGGGTTAACCTCAATCAATTTACATGACTTAATTATATTAATGACTCTCCCGATCGGAGGAACAAACATCTTAGTTGGGGTACAATGAAATACAATATGAAATATACAAGTGAATACATTTTGAAGTTACACATACATCAACACTCCATCCTAACTAGGAATGTATTCTCTTGACAAATTTCATCAACACAAGTCTTCGTCACTATATCATCATTAAAGATGGATCATCATCATCATTGCTGTTGAGAAAATGGTGCTATCTCTAAAATCTAATTTTCATAGGAAGTTCTATAGAGCCAACCCTTTTTCATGCTGGATATAGGCCTAGCCTCCATGTAGGTATTCATCATATCTGCGAGCAAGCCATCAAGTAGGTACATCCCAGGACTTATTATATGCCTCTTGCAAAACCCGCATGATCCTACTGTTACCTCATCATCTTCATATCATCTCATCATCACACGAAGCACAACCCAGATACACCTAACATAACACTTACATCCATCGACATGGGAGGAAAAACCTACCACGATTCGGGAAAGGCTCAACATTTACATCAATGACCATGGGAGGACCAACCTACCACCATTTTATAAAAGATTCAACATTTACATCAACGACCATGGGAGGACCAACCTACCACCATGTTATAAAAGTTACAACATTTACATCAATGACCATGGGAGGACCAACCTACCACCATGTCAGAAAATCTTGACAATTACATCAACGACAATGAGAGGACCAACCTACCACCATTACAAAAAATCCTATGTGTATCTACGTCTTCCAGACTGATCACTTCACCTTAGAAGGAAGCTTGATCTGAAGTACACCGAGCTTCTCTCTGAAGTACTCAAACTTCACTCTGGCTAGCAGCTTGGTTAATACATTGGCTATCTGCTTGTCAGTCGCAACATACTAGAGCTTCACTGCTCCTTTCTCCACCATATCGCTGATACAACTTCACACAACTTTGGTTGTTGCAATATATACAAGTGGCATCCAACTAGAGATCAAACACATCAGATAGTGGCTTCCTTATCCATACCACCGAACAAGATGCGACATACTTTGCTTCGGCTGTACTTAGTTCCACACAGGACTGTTTCCTGCTAAACCAAGAGATCACACCTGATCCCATACTGAAGCAACACCCCGAAGTTCTCTTTCTATAAATGGAACTCCCTGCCCAATATGAATCCACATAACCCTCCAGGTTAATCTTCTGATTCACATCATACTTGAGCCCATAATCAATTGTACCCTTCAGGTACCTCAGAATATGCTTTGCAGCAATCAGGTGAACATGTCTCGGATCTATCAGGAACTGGCTCATTGTGTTCACAGCAAAGTAAATGTCTGGTCTCATATTCTTCAGGTACATTGAGGATCCAATCATCTGACGATACATCGTGGCATCAACAGAATCTGATGAAGCATCACTCAATAGCTTCATGCTCGATGCCATAGGTGTGGCCATGGCCTTACAGTTCATCATCTCGAACCTCTTCAGGATCTCCACTGTATACTTCCCATGTCCAAGGAATATTCCACCCAGACTCTGCCACACCTCCATGCCTAGAAAGTAGTGCATCATACCCAAGTCCTTCATTTCGAACTCGACAACAAGCTTCCTCTTCGTGTTAGCAATCGACCCATCCTCACCTGTCACAAACATGTCATCTACATATAGTGAGAGTATTACTGGGTTCCGTTACTCAACCTTGTAGTGAAGGTTGGAATCCGATTTACTCTTGGTAAAGCCCAAACTAGTTAGGAAGCTGTCAATACTATCGTACCATGCCTTGGGTTCCTGTTTCAAACCGCACAAGGCCTTATTCAATTTGGACACATGAGTCTCTCTGTCATGTGTCTCAGATTTGAGTGGTTGCTCCACATACACTTCCTCTTCCACTACACCATTCAAGAACACGGTCTTGACATCCATCTGGTGTATGTTCCATTTCATCACTGCAGCCAGAGAAAGTACTATTCTGATGGAAGTGTATTTGGCTATAGGTGTAAAAGTTTCTTCATAATCTATCCCTTCCTTCTGGGAGAAGCCATGTGCCACAAATATCGCTTTATATTTCTCTATGCTGCCATCTACAAGATGCTTGATCTTGTAGATCAACTTCTAAATCACAACAGACTTTGCTACTGGTCTTGGGACCGCATCCCAGACATCATTCTTCATGATCGACTAGGATTCTTTGATCATGGAATCCTTCCATTATTTCTTCTCACTTGCTTCCTCATAGTTGGAATTTTTTTTGTCAATGATGTCACACATCAGGGCTACATAACTGGAGTATGGCCTACGTCTCTTCCTTTCTCTGTGTATTCCTTCCAGAGTGCCATATCTCTCTACATCTAGGATAACCTCTCGTACCCATGTTGATTTTCTCTTGGTTGAATTCTTCTCACGAGGTGGATCTACAAGTTTCTTAGGTTCTTCTATTTCTTGATCTTCTTCAAGAGTTTCTTCATTCATTGTTGTATCTCGGATCCTGGGTACTTTTGTTTCTTCAATGTCTTCAACAAGTATCTTTTTGGATTTGTGATATGCTGAATCTTCGTCGAATGTTACATCCCTGCTGATGTTGATCTTCTTGAATCCTGGGAAATATATTCTGTAAGCCTTCGAGCTTTCACTATATCCCACAAATATACCCTTCTTTTCTGAAGGATCTAACTTCGTCCTCTTTTCTTTCAGAATGTTGTGTACACTGAGACAGAGTACGATTCTATACATACACAAATTCCCTACCAGCTTCTGCCCATAGATGCATATGAAGATCCTAATCATGAATTATTTCCCTTGCTGCTTCCATAATTTCTCTATTCTTCCTTTTTGCAACTCCATTTTGTTGTGGATTATATGGAGTGGTCAACACCCTTTTAATCCCTGACTCTCTGCATAAATCCTTGAATTCTTCTGATCTAAATTATCCACCATTGTCTGATCGAAAGGTCTTTATTTTCTTCTCTGTATGGTTCTAGATCAAGGCCTTGAATTTCTTGAACTTATTGAATACTTCATCCTTTTTCTTCAAGAAATATATCCGTGTCTTCCTAGAAAAATCATCAATAAAAGAAACATAATATACATACCCACTCAATGAATTGGATGACATCAAACCGCATATATCGAAGTGGATAATTTCCAATATTATTTTTTCCTTGCTCTCGCTACTTGGAAATGTCTTCTTTGTGTTCTTTCCCTTTGCACATCCTTTGCAAACGCCTTCATGCTTTGCTTGGATTTTTGGAAGAACTTCAACAACTTTGCTTGCAAGTGGTAGTGCCCTATAGTGCACATGTGCAAGCCTTCTGTTCCAAAGTTCACTTGGCTCTACTGAGTTGTGGACCAAAGATTGTTCTAGTTGGCCCTTTAATTTGTATAATCCTCCCTCTTGCTCTCCAATCACTACTGCATCATCTATGGTCTTTCCCTTTGGCCACATGAGAACTCGGCCATCTACAAATGCAACCCTCATACCTTTTGCATCCAATGCATATATGGAGAGAAGATTCTTCTTTAGTCCTGGTACAAACAAGACATCTTTAATCTTCATAGACTTTCCAGAGTCTAGCTTATAGGAGGCTTCACCACTTGCTTTTATAGGATACTGGTAGTCATTCCCAATTTTCAATTTGTGGGGTGACTCATGTTCGGATAGATTCACAAAGGATTCTTTAAATATCGTCATATTCTTGGAATCCCCACTATCTATGAGCCAATAATTGCTTCCATGTGTAATAGTTCCTGTGAGGGAATAAATCAAAACATACTCTTCATCACTTGAAGAATATTCACTTTCTTCTTTGCCTCTCTTGCTGGGAGGTTCATCATCCTCTGCAGTGTGAACATGATGTCTTATTTTTTTCTTCTTCTTCTTGTGAGAGCCACCTTTATTTCTAGGACAATCTCTGGAGAAATGTCCCTTCTCATCACATGTACAGCATATGACATTAGATAGATATCTGCTAGGTATTTTGGGGTTATCTTTCTGATTTTGGTGATGATGATTTTCTTTCTTGTGATGATAGTGCTCGCTTTTGTTATTCTTGGTGTGTGTTGTGAGAGCTTGATATTCATTTCCCATATTTTCTTCTTGAGCTACGATTCAAGCTTCTTCTTGTGAGCATTCCTCCCATAGCCTACTGAAGGTGATTAAGTTTCTTCTAGCACAAAATCCTTGAATAAAGGAGTCCCATGATCTAGGGAGACCATTCAAGGTGGTCATCATAACTTGTCCATTCTCTACGTCTTCTTCCACAACTTGAAGTTGTTCTTTGATTTGAGAGACCCTTGTAAAGTATGATTGTATGGTCTCTGCATTATGGATCTTTACATTCTTCAACTGATTTCGTAAAGTCATCTTTCGATTTATATTATTTCCTTCAAATAGCTTGGTCAAGGAATCAAACATCTCTTTATGTGTATTTAAGGAAGACACATGTGGTATAAGGTGATACATTATAGAATCAGAAATAATCCTCTTGGCTTTGACCAAGTTCTTCTTGTGTAAGGCTTTAGCCTCATCTCCCTCTGGAACTGGAACCTCTCCACTTATGTAGGTGTCCAATTCATTTTCTTTAAGAAAAAGTGAAATCCTATACTTCCATGCTCGGAAGTTATCAACTCCTTCAAGCTTCTCATAAAGCTTGGCGTGATGAGACATCTTTAATGAGAACCTGAAATGGAAATACAGAAGATTTAGATCTTACCACTTTGAGATGCACAGACTGGATCTGGAGCTGATCTTTTACAGTATTGGTATTCTGGTCTGGGGACAAGTTAAGGTTTGAATTTCTTGAAGTTTTACCCAACCATAAATTTCGATCTTGGTATCTAAATTTTGATTTTTAGGAGAAGAACAATCCTATGCTGGGCTTACTCAAAAATTCCACTTCTGTGAAAAGCCCTAATTTTCCGCAGTAGTGACATGCCAAAAAATGAAAATGCCTAGAACCAGATTATGCTTCGATAGGAAGATGCACTCTTCAAAGGAGAGTTAGCCTAGCCTCCTTTTTATTGATGACTTGTGGAGAGAAACCCGAAAATTAAGAATCCCTAGCTTCCGCAGTTGCATAGTGTCTTCTTCTCAGGTTAGCTATGACAGAATGTTATATTTTTACAGTTTGATCAAAATGATCTAGGATCTTAACTGAGAGAAAAACATGCACAACAATAATCACAAGAGACAGGAAACACAAATATTTTCCTCGGGGAAACCATAAAGGAGAAAAACCCTCAACTTCCTCAGAGATAGAAGGAGCACCAATAGCAAAAGTAAAACCCAAAAGAATAAAGATGATCTTTGACAACTGCTCTCTCTCTCACTTGTGTGCGATAGTCCTCTCTCTCTCTCATGCACTATTGATGAGTGTGTGTGTGTGTTCAAATAGAGAGTATCTCTCTCTATTTTATACCTAATTTCCACTTGAAATTTTCCCTACAGGTCCGACTTCTCTAGGAGAGTCTAATAACGCTAATATAACTCAAATGAGGTTTCTAATTCCCTGACATACAATGGAGGGTTAACCTCAATGAATTTACATGACTTAATTATATTAATGACTCTCTCTATCGGAGGAACAAACATCTTCGTCGGGGTACAATGAAATACAATATGAAATATAGAAGTGAATACATTCTGAAGTTACAAATACATCAACACTCATCATTTTTGCTTAGTTTCCAACCAATGATCATATGAGTATTCACAGGCTTGGATTCTTCCATATTAAACTTCTTAAGCATACCTTTGATGTACTTGGTTTTTGAAATGAAGATTCATTTGTTATACTGATAGACTTGTAATCCCAAGAAGAATGTTAATTCACCCAACATTGACATTTCAAATTCCTTCTTCATTTCAGAAACAAAGTTTACACTTAGTATTTGCATATTGCTTCCAAATATGATATCATCAACATAAACAATAACAATGATCATATTCTTATCTTCAATATTTATATAGAGATTAGTATCAGTGGATCCTCTTTTATATCCCTGTTGCTTCAAGAAGTTATCTAGCCATGAAAACCATGCCCTTAGGGCTTGCTTGAGACCATAGAGTGCATTTTTTAGTTAGAAAACATAGTCTCTATTCTCTGACAAGAGAAAACCTTCAGGTTGTTCGATATAGACTTCCTTTTCTAGTTTCCCATTTAGAAACACATACTTGACATCCATTTGATATACTTCAAATTTTTTATAACATGAAACTGCAAAAAACATTATGATTACTTCAAGTCTTGCTACAGGTGCAAAGGTTTCTTCAAAATCAATACCTTCCACTTGAGCATATCCTTTACATACTAACCTTGCTTTGTTTCTTATCACTTTGCCATTTTCATTTAACTTGTTTTTGAAGACCCACTTGGTTCCTACAATATTCTTGTTTGCAGGTCTTGGAACTAGTTCACAAGTTTGGTTCTTCTCAATTTGATCTAACTGATCCAGGAGGATATTGGTGGCCACCCACCTATTCCACTTGGATCCCCACCATTGTTTCTTTTAGTTTTCCAGTTTCCTTAATTGTAGCACAATTTACTATTTTTGGCAGTTTTCGGGTCCTAAACTTCCGGAGCTGTTTTGTGGCCCTAAACGATGTTTTTTTAGCATCGAATGGGATGTTTTTTCGGCATCGAGTGGTTAGGAAAATATGAGTCCATTCTAGACTTGATATTTTTCATTTATGGATGTAGTCCTTAAATAGATATTTCTAACGATGTATCATGCACGTTAAATGGAGCTAGTATGCCAAAGTTACAACCCCGAGAAATTGATGTACCAAGTTACCCAACGGGGCCCACATTTTGGAATTTCACTTCCTAGGGTTAGGTTTTTGGATGTGTAGGGTTTCCATTATTTCTCAATAATATATAGGCCTTCGAGCCTCATTGTAAGACAGAGTTCAAAGGCATATAGCTGCAACATCTCTTCTCAGAGATAAGCTACCAACACTCTAGCTAGTTTATTTCCATTCTGTATGCAAATAAGTTTCAGTTCTTTGATTAATGAAATGAAGTGATATTTTTGCTACATATTTGTTTCTATGGTTGTTTGTGTATTCTATTGCATTCCTGCATAAATCTGGATCAGTGGTATTAGATAAATCTACTCTTTCTAGAACTTCTTTGCATGTCCCTAATGAGGGCAGGGTATAAAGAGTTAGGGCTCAATCTGGTTGAACCTTTGCAAGATCAACCTCGCAAATCCTGATGGTCTCCCATGGGAGATGAAAAGAAAGGCGAGGGTGCAGAATATCCTATCAAAATGTTGCTCGAGGAGGCCGTTTAAAAACAAAGGAATGCGATGATGCATAACTTCGCCCAGATCCTTCAAAGACTTCCCACTAGTAGCGCATCTACATCTAGCAGCCACTTTGGAGGCACAACCCCTTTTAAGGTACATGTAAACTTTGACATTCCCATATTTGATGGCCGAATAGATGCCGACACCATAGATATATGGTTGAATCTATTAGAAGGATATTTCTTGGTTCATGACTTTTTCAACTGGGAAAAGACTACCTTTTCACTACTCAAAGCCGCTCCCCATGTCAAGGACTGGTGGGAAACCTACTGTGAGAGAAAGGATGAGGAGGAACCCTCTTTGTTCTCGACCGAACCCACTTGGAACTCTTTTCCAGATGCCATAAAGTGACAATATTATCCCGTGGGGAGCTATGAGGACAAGTACATACAATGGACTACGTTGCGGCAACAAAGAGATCAAGATGTGCATGAGCTGACGAATCTATTCCATACCCTGCACACCAAGTTGGGTATCAAAGATTCAGAGAAACATTTGGCATTGAAGTACCGCAGTTGTATGCATAGATACATTCAGGAGGAAATGGGTTTCCTCGACATATCCTCGCTTAGTACGACATACCGGTATGCTGCCAAAATTGAGCAAAAATTCAGACAGAAAAATAGAGACTTTGGATCTGTGAATCAGAAGCAAGCGAAATGTGCCTCCAAATCGTAGAACCAAGAACCAAGGACACAGCCAAGGCATGCTGACTCAAGACAAATTTCCAAATCCATAAGAAAAGAGAAACACTGCAAAGCCAAAGAAGGAAGCAGGAAAGTAGTGCAAGTTCCACAAGAGCCCAGTCACAACACAAGTGAGTGTCGGGCCAAGCAGTTAGTGGTGGCTGAGATAAAGGATTTTGAATCAGATGCATACTCTGACAATGAATCATAACCCGAGAAGGGGAATGATAGAGGGAAGAATATTATCGATGCAGAGCCCAATGCCACCGTTGCCACCACGAAGATCCAAAAGGAAGAACAAGAAAATTCAGAGGAGGAGGAGCGTCTTTTCCACTCCCAGATATGGGTAAAGGGTTCCTCGCTACAGTTCATTGTTGATAGTGGGAGCCAAAAGAACCTCATTTCAGTAGAGGTCATGAAGCAGTTGGGCTTGCTGACCATAGCACAGCCGCAACCGTACACCATCAGGTGGCTTCACCAAGGACTGGATCTCCGCGTCAGCCAGCAGTGTCACCTTCCCTACAACATCAAGCCCTTCACCGATGAGGTATTATGTGATATTTCTCCTCTTAATGTTTGTGATGTATTATTAGGTCAACCATAGTTATGGAAGTGACATGCTATGTATGAGTCCTAGCCTTGTGCTGTTATTGTTACATTGGGAAATAAGTTGTACAAGATACCAGAGGTACCACCTCCTGCTGCTATCTCTTTGGTTACTGCAAAACAATGTAGTAAGCTCATTTCCAAAAATGAGAGATTTGTTTTCTTGATGATCCGCCCTTAGGGTAAGAATAAGATCATGGCCACGACCTCCAAACAGGGCCCCTTCGCATGACAACAACAAATGGACAAGGTTGTGGAGGAGTACTAGGACATATTAACCTCACCCACAGGGGTGCCTCTGCACTGTCAGGTCAAGCACCCCATCGATATAACCCTAGGTGTGCCGCTTCCCAATGGATTGATCTTTCGATGCTTTATTCTAGAGAATGATGAAATCGAGAGGCAAGTCCAGGAGTTGTTGCAGAAGGGTCACATCCGGCTAAGTTCATCGCCTTGTGGAAGCCTGATCATGTTGGTACAGAAGAAGGATGGGACTTGGACAATCTATATTGACTATCGGGTGTTGAACAAGATCACTGCCTGGAATAGGTACTCGATCCCATGGATTGATGATGTCCTGGACTAGCTTATAGGGGAGAAATATTTTAGCAAGATCGACTTAAAGTCCGGGTATCACCAGGTACCGATCGAACTGACCGATGTGGGGAAGACTGCCTTCACCAGCTCATTTGTAGTAATGTACTTGGATGACATCCTGATATTCAGCCATACTTGGGAAGAGAAACTCCACCACATCTGACAGGTCCTCCAAACACTGGGGAAGCACAAGTTGTGTGCCAATTTGTACAAGTGCACTTTTGGCATGAACCAGGTTTAGTATCTAGGATACATCATTGATGAGTGTGGGGTACATGTGGATCCAACCAAGATCCAAGTCATTCGGGATTGGACAGCCCCAACTACTATAACAGAGCTTCGCAACTTTATGGGTCTTGCTAATTTATACCATAGGTTCGTGTTGGGATTCTCTCATATCACTTGGCCCTTGAGTCAAGTCACCAAAGGAGGAGCGAAAGAAAATTTCTTCTGGTTGAAAAATCAACAGAAGGCATTTGTAGAATTGAAACATAGCCTCTGCTGTGCCCGAGTGCTCACATTACCAGACTTGCAACAACCATTTGAGATCGAGACAGATGCCTCTGACTATGCTATTGGGGCAGTCCTTACTAAACAAGATCATCCAGTGGCATATCACAGTGAGACAATGTCCGACACAGTCCAAAAATATCCCACTTATGACAAAGAGATGTATTCCATTGTATAGGCTTGCCGACAATGGAAGCATTACATTTTGGGGAAGGAAATGATCATCCACACAGACCACTGATCCCTGCAGTTCATACACACACAAGGGTAGTTACAGAGTAATCGCTGTCAGAAGTGGTCCACATACCTACAACAGTTTCATTTGAACATCAACTACAAGAAGGGAAGCACCAATAATGTTACAGACTTCCTCAGCTGACCACCGATCGTGGCGATAAACACTGTGCTCAAATCTTGTGGGCACAAGACTTCTGATTGGTTGCTTCTCTACAAGAGTGATCCATAATTCAGCCACACATACCCGATGCTCTTGGAGGGAAACCAAGTTCCAAATTTTCACCTCTAGGATGCACTACTATGTCACATGGGACACCTTTGTGTTCCTTCAAGCGAGTGTTCCAAGATGATTTGGGAGCACACTACAGTCGGGTCGCTGGGAATTTTGGGGTTGAGAAAATAGTGGCAATACTACAGAAGTATTTCTATTGGTTGAACCTTCGACAGGACGTTAGGAAGTACATATGATCTTGCATTTCCTGCGCCATTGCCAAACCGTCCATCAAGAAGAAAGGGCTCTATACTCTATTTCCTACCCCTAGTCGACCTTGTTAATCTATCTCCATGGATTACATGTCGGGCCTTCCTTCTATTAAGCACCACAATGACTGTGTGTTCGTATTCGTTGACATATTCTCAAAGATGGCCATAATTGCGGCCTGCAAGAAGAATATCACAGTAGAAGCCACTACTAAACTCTTCTTTGAACGAGTGTGGGTACACTTTCGGATCCCACAGTCTATAATATCAGATCGAGACAACAGGTTCCTTATTAAATTCTAGTCTAGCCTATGGTCAATGCTAGACACCAAGCTCACAAAGTCCATAGCTTTCCATCCGTAGACTAATGGCCAAACAGAGGTCGTCAACAGAATGATCATACACATTTTTGCATGTACAAGTCAAAGAATCCACGCACATGGGATGAGAGCCTCCCATATGTACAACATAGCTATAACTGGGCCCTCCACAGCTCAACCGACCACAGCCCCTTTCAGGTGGGCTTGGGATTCCAGCCACTATGTCCCATTGACGTAGCCATGCCATTTGCAGCTACTCATGCTGATTCAGCTCATGTCCAGTCTGAAGTTTCTAAGGCAAACAACTTCATTGAGCACATTCAACACATTCGCCAATAGGTTCATGACATATTGGATAGATCGAATGCTAAGTACAAGTAGCAGGATGACCAGCATAGGGTGTAACACAGCTTCCAGGTGGGAGACAAAGTGTGGCTACATTTGTAGAAGGAGCGCCTTGATGGACCCCACCGCAAGCTTCGCTCGCTTTGATATGGGCCATACACCATCACCAAGGCTTTCGGGGACAATGCCTTTGAGCTCAGTATTCCACCATTCCTTGGTCTGCACCCAATGTTCAATGTGGACCACCTTTAGCCGTGCTTTCCACCTCTACTGGACACATAGGACGTGACAGAACAACTCACACCAACAGAGTTAAACCCCGACTACATGGAACAAGCCACAACTGATTGGATTATGGACAGATAGCTCAAGAACACCTTCCAGCAGAAGATCAAGCTATATCGAGTTGTCAAAGCAGGCCAACTTCTTCACCAGGGAAAGTGGCTCACCAGGGACCAAGTTCAGCAGAAGTTTCCTCATCTCATGTAGGAACTCAATGAAATGGGGACCATTGCTTCCTAATGAGGGAGGAATGATACAGGAGGATATTGGTGGCCACCCACCTATTCCACTTGGCACCCCACCATTATTTCTTTCAGTTTTCTAGTTTCCTTAGTTGTAGCACAATTTACTATTTTTGGCAGTTTTCGGGTCCTAAACTTCTGTAGCCGTTTTGAGGCCCTAAATGATGTTTTCTCGGCATCGAATGGTTAAAAATATATGAGTCAGTTTTGAAATTAATATTTTTTATTTATGGATGTAGTCCTTGAATAGATATTTCTAACGATGTATCATGCGCGTCAAACGGAGGTAGTATGCCAAAGTTACGACCCCGGGAAATTGATGTACCGAGTTACCCAACGGGGCCCACATTCTGGCGTTTCACCTCCTAGGGTTAAGTTTTTGGATGTGTAGGGTTTCTATTGTTTCTCAATAATATATAGGCATTCGAGCCTCATTGTAACACATAGTTCAGAGGCATGTAGCCGCCACATCTCTTCTCAGAGATAAGCTACCAACACTAGCTAGTTTATTTCCATTTTGTATGTAAACAAGTTTCAGTTCTTTGATTAATGAAATGAAGTGTTATTTCTGCTGCATCTTTGTTTATATGGTTGTTTGTGTATTATATTGTGTTCCTGCATAAATCCGGATCAGTGGTATCAGAGCAATCTGCTCTTTCACGATCCTTCTTTGCATGTCCCCAACGAGGGCGGGGTATAAAGAGTTAGGGCTCGATTTGGTTGAACCTTTGCAAGATCAGCCTAGCAAATCTCGACGGCCTCCCATGGGGGACAAAAAGAAAGATGAGGGTGTAGAAGATCCTATCAAAATTTTGTTTGAGGAGTCCCTTGAAAAACAAAGGAACATGATGATGGATAGCTTCGCCCAGATCCTTCAACGACTTCCCATTGGCGGCGCATTTGTATCTAGCAACCACTCTGGAGGCGCAACCCCTTTTAAGGTATAGGTAAAATTTGACATTCCCATATTTGATGGCTGAATAGATGCCGATGCCATAGATATATGGTTGAATCTTTTAGAAGGATATTTCTCGGTTCATGACTTTTCCAACCGGGAAAAATTACCTTTTCACTACTCAAAGCCGCCCCCCATGTCAAGGACTGGTTGGAAACCTACTGTGAGAGAAAGGATGAGGAGGAACCCTCTCTATTCTCAGCTGTACCCACTTGGAATTCTTTTCGAGATGCCATAAAGGGACAATATTATCCCGTGGGGAGCTATGAGGACAAGTACATACAATGGACTACACTGTGGCAACAAAGAGATCAAGATGTGCATGAGCTGACGAATCTATTCCATACCCTGCGCACCAAGTTGGGTATCAAAGATTTAGAGAAACATTTGGTGCTGAAGTACCGCAGTTGTCTGCACATATACATTCAAGAGGGAATGGAGTTCCTTGACATCTCCTCGCTTGGTACGGCATACAGGTATGCTGCCAAAATTGAGCAAAAATTCAAATAGAAAAAGAGAGACTTTGGATTTGCGAATGAGAAGCAAGCGAAAGGTGCCCCCAAACCATAGAACCAAGGATAGAGCCAAGGCATGCCAACTCAAGACAACTTGCCAAAGTTGCAAGCAAAGAGCAACACTGCGAAGCCAAAGAAGGAAGCGGGAAAGTGGTGCGATTTCCACAAGATCCCCACTCACAACACAAGTGAGTGTCGAGCCAAGCAGTCACTAGTGGCTGAGATAAAGTCTTCTGAATCAGATGCATACTCTGAAATTGAATCAAAACCCAAGAAGGGGAATGACAGAGGGAAGAATATTATCAATGCAGAGCCCAATGCCACTGTTTCCACCACGAAGATCCAAAAGGAAGAACCAGAAGATTCAGAGGAGGAGGAGCGTCTTTTCCACTCCTCGATGTGGGTAAAGGGTTCCTTGCTACAGTTCATTGTTGATAGTGGGAGCCAAAAAAACCTCATTTCATCAAAGGTCATGAAGTGGTTGGGCTTGCTGAAGATAGCACACCAAGAAGCTGTACACCATCGGGTGGCTTCACCAAGGATGAGATCTTCGTGTCAGCCAGCAGTGCCACCTTCCCTATAGCATTAAGCCCTTCACCAATGAGGTAATATGTGATATTTCTCCTCTTGATTTTTGTGATGTATTATTAGGTCAAACATATTGATGGAAGCAACATGCTGTGTATGAGTCCCGACCTCGCGATGTTATTGTTATGTTGGGAAATAAGTTGTACAGGATACCAGAGGTACCACCTCCTACTGCTATCTCTTTGGTTACTGCAAAACAATGCAGTAAGATCATTTCCAAAATTGAGAAATTTGTTTTCTTGATGATTTATGATCATGGACACGACTTCCAGATAGGGCCCCTCCGCACGACAACAATAAATGGACAAGGTTGTGGAGGAGTACCGGGAAATATTCACCTCACCCACAGGGGTGCCTCTGCACTGTCAGGTCAAGCACCCCAACGATCTGACCCCAGGTGCGCCGCTTCCTAATGGACCGATCTTTTGATGCTCTGTTCTGGAGAATGATGAAATCAAGAGGAAAATTCAGGAGTTGCTATAGAAGGGTCATATCCGGCCAAGTTCATTGCCCTGTGGAAGCCTGATCGTGTTGGTACAGAAGAAGGATAGGACTTGGAGACTCTGTATTGACTATCGGGGGTTGAACAAGATCACTGTTTGGAAGAGGTACCTGATCCCACAGATTGATGATGTCCTGGACCAGCTTATAGGGGAAAAATATCTTAGGAAGATCGACTTAAAGTCCGGGTATCACCAGGTATCGATTGAACCGACCGATGTGTGGAAGACTGCCTTCAAAGCCAAGGAGGGCCTTTTCGAATGGTTAGTCATGCTTTTTAGGCTGACGAATGCTCCCACAACCTTCATGAGACTGATGGATGACATCTTGCAGCCAATCACCAACTCATTTTTAGTAGTGTACTTGGATGACATCCTAATATTTATCCAGACTTGGGAAGAACACCTCCACCACATCCGACAGGTCCTCCAAACACTACGGAAGCACAAGTTGTGTGCCAATTTGGACAAGTGCACTTTTGGCATGAACCAGGTTCATTATCTAGGATACATCATTGATGAGTGTGGGGTACATGTGGATCCAACCATGGTTCAAGTCATTCGGGATTGGCCAACCCCAACTACTCTAACAGAGCTTCACGACTTTATGGGTCTTGCTAATTTCTACCTTAGGTTCATGTTGGGATTCTCTCATATCACTTGGCCCTTGAGTCAAGTCACCAAAGGAGGAGCAAAAGCAAAATTCTTCCAGTTGAAAACTCAACAGAAGGCATTTGCAGAATTGAAACATCGCATCTGCTGTGCCCGAGTGCTCACATTACCGGACTTGCAACAACCATTTGAGATCGAGACAGATGCTTCTGACTATGCTTTTGGGGCAGTTCTTACTCAATAAGGGAATCTAGTGGCATATCATAGTGAGACAATTTCCGACATCATCTGCGAATTTCCCATTTATGACAAAGAGATGTATTCCATTGTACAGGCTTGCCGATAATGGAAGCATTACATTTTGGTGAAGGAAACGATCATCCACATAGACCACCGACCCCTACAGTTCATACACAGACGCTTGCCGATAATGGAAGCATTACATTTTGGGGAATGAAACGATCATGCATACAGACCACCAACCCCTACAGTTCATACACAGACAAGGGAAGTTACAGAACAATCACCATCAAAAGTGGTCCACATACCTACAACAGTTTCATTTGAACATCAAGTACAAGAAGGGAAGCACTAATAATGTTGCAGACTGCCTCAGCTGACCACTGATCGTGGCGATAACCATCGTGCTCAACTCTTGTGGACACGAGACTTCTAATTGGCCACTTCTCTACAAGAGCGATCCAAAATTCAGCCACACATACAAGATGCTCTTGGAGGGAAACCAAGTTCCAAATTTTCACCTCCAGGATGCACTACTGTGTCACATGGGACACCTTTGTGTTCCTTCAAGCGAGTGTACCAAGATGATTTGGGAAATGCACTACAGTCGGGTCGCTAGGATTTTCGGGGTCGAGAAAACAGTGGCAGTACTACAGAAGTATTTCTATTGGCTGAACCTTCGACAGGACGTTAGGAAGTGCATGCGATCTTGCACTTCCTGCACCATTGCAAAACTGTCCATCAAGAAGTAGGGCCTCTATACTCCATTTCCTACCCCTAGTCGACCTTGGGAATCCATCTCCATGGATTACATGTCAGGCCTTCCTTCTACTAAGCATGACAATGACTGTGTGTTCGTGGTCGTCGACGGATTCTCAAAGATGGCCATAATTGTGGCGTGCAAGAAGAATATCATAGCTGAAGCCACTACTAAAATCTTCTTTGAACGAGTGTGGGTACACTTTGGGATCCCATAGTCTATAATATTAGATTGGGACAGCAGGTTCCTTATTACATTTTGGTCTAGCCTATGGTCAATACTAGACACCAAGCTCACAAAGTCCACAGTTTTCCATTCGTAGACTAATGGCCAGACAGAGGTCGTTAACAGAATGATCATACACATTTTGCGCATGTACAACTCAAAGCATCCAAGCACATGGGATGAGAGCCTCCCTTGTGTGCAACATAGCTATAACTGGGCCCTCCACAGCTCAACCGACCACAGTCCCTTTCAGGTGGGCTTGGGATTCCAACCACTATGTCCCATTAACGTAGCCATGCCATTTACAGCTACTAAGGCTGATTCAACTCATGTCTAGTATGAAGTTTCCAAGGCAAACAACTTCATTGTGTGCATTCAGCACATTCACCAATAGGTTCATGACATATTGGACAGATCGAATGCTAAGTATAAGCAGTGGCATGACCAGCATCGGGTGCAACACAACTTTCAGGTGGGCGGCAAAGTGTGGCTACATTTGCAGAAGGAGCGCCTTGCTTGACCCCACCGCAAGCCTCACCCGCTCCGATATGGGCCATACACCATCACCAAGGCTATTGGGGACAATTATTTGGAGCTCAGTATTCCACCATTCCTTGGTTTGCACCCAGTGTTCAATGTGGACTGCCTTTGACCCTACTTTGCACCTCTACTGAACACATCAGACGTGATAGAACAACTCACACCAACAGAGTTAAACCCCAACTTCATGGAACAAGCCACAACTGATTGAATTATGGATAGACAGATCAAGAACACCTGCTAATAGAAGATCCAACTATATCGAGTTGTCAAAGCAGGCCAACTCCTTCACTAAGGAAAGTGGCTCACCAGGGAAAGTGGCTCACCAGGGACCAAGTTCAATAGAAGTTTCCTCATCTCATGGAGGAACTCAATGCAATGGGGAACATTTCTTCCTAACGGGGGAGGAATGATCCAGGAGGATATTGGTGGCCACCCACCTATTCCACTTGGACCCCCACCATTATTTCTTTTAGTTTTCCAGTTTCCTTAATTTTAGCACAATTTATTATTTTTGGCAGTTTTCGGGTCCTAAAGTTCTAGAGCCGTTTTGAGGCCCTAAACGATGTTTTTTCAGAATCGAATGGTTGGAAATATATGAGTCCATTCTAGCCTCAATATTTGTTAATTATGGATGTATTACTTGAATAGATCTTTCTAACGATGTATCATGCACGTCAAACGGAGGTAGTATGCCAAAGTTACGACCTCGGGAAATTGATTTATCAAGTTACCCAACAGGGCCCACATTCTGGCGTTTCACCTCCTAGGGTTAGGTTTTTGTATGTGTATGGTTTCCATTATTTCTTAATAATATATAGGCCTTCGAGCCTCATTGTAACATAGAGTTCATAGGCATGTAGCCGCCACATCTCATCTGAGAGATAAGCTACGAGCACTCTAGCTAGTTTATTTCTATTCTGTATGTAAACAAGTTTCAGTTCTTTGATTAATGAAATGAAGTGTTATTTCCACTACATCTTTGTTTCTATAGTTTCTTATGTATTATATTGTGTTCTTGCATAAATCTGGATCAGTGGTATCAGAGCAATTTTCTCTTTCGTGATCCTTCTTTGCATGTCCCCAATGAGGGCGGGGTATAAAGAGTTAGGGCTCGATCTGGTTGAACCTTTGCAAGATCAACCTCGCAAATTTTGGTGGCCTCCAATGGGGGACAAAAAGAAATATGAGGGCACAAAAGATCCTATCAAAATGTTGGTTGAGGAGTTCCTTGAAAAACAAAGGAACGCGATGATGGATAACTTCGCCTAGATCCTTCAACGACTTCCCATTGGCGGTGCATCTGCATCTAGCAGCCACTCTGGAGGCACAACCTCTTTTAAGGTACAGGTAAACTTTGACATTTCCATATTTGATGGCCAAATAGATGCCAATGCCGTAGATAGATGGTTGAATCTATTCGAAGGATATTTCTCGGTTCATGACTTTTTCAATTTGGAAAAGATTACCTTTTCACTACTCAAAGACGCCCCCCATGTCAAGGACAGGTGGGAAACCTACTGTGAGAGAAAGGACGAGGAGGAACCCTCTCTATTCTCTACCGTACCCACTTGGAATTCTTTTCAAGATGCCATAAAGGGACAATATTATCCTATGGGGAGCTTTGAGGACAAGTACATATAATTGACTACACTGTGGCAGCAAAGAGATCAAGATGTACATGAGCTGACGAATCTGTTCCATGCCCTGAACACCAAGTTGGGTATCAAAGCTTCAGAGAAAAATTTGGTGCTGAAGTACTGTAGTTGTCTGCACATATACATTCAGGAGGGAATGGAGTTCCTCGACATCTCCTCGCTTGGTACGGTATACAGGTATGCTGCCAAAATTGAGCAAAAATTCAAACAGAAAAAGAGAGACTTTGGATTTGCAAATGAGAAGGAAGCGAAAGGTGCCCTGAAACCGCAAAACTAAGGATACAACCAAGGCATGCCAACTCAAGACAACTTTCCAAAGCCGCCAGCAAAGATAAATACTGCGAAGCCAAACAAGGAAGCAGGAAAGTGGTACGAGTTCCACAAGAGCCCCACTCACAACACAAGTGAGTGTCGGGCCAAGCAATCACTAGTGGCCGAGATAAAGGCTTCCGAATCAGATGCATACTTTGACAATGAATCAGAACCCAAGAAGGGGAATGACAGAGGGAAGAATATTATCGATGCAGAGCCCAATGCCATCGTTTCCACCATGAAGATTCAAAAGGAAGAACCAGAAGATTCAGAGGAGGAGGAGCATCTTTTACACTCCCATATGTGTGTAAAGGGTTCCCTGCTACAATTCATTGTCGAAAGTGGGAGCCAAAAGAACCTCATTTCAGTAGAGGCTGTGAAGCAGTAGGGCTTTCTGGCCACAACACACCCACAGCCGTACACCATTGGGTAGCTTCACCAAGGACGGGATCTCTGCGTCAACCAGTAGTGCCGCCTTCCCTACAACATCAAGCCCTTCACTGATGAGTTATTATGTGGTATTGCTTCTCTTGATGTTTGTGATGTATTATTAGGTCAACCATACTTATGGAAGCGACATGCTGTGTATGAGTCCTGGCCTTGTGTTGTTATTGTTACATTGGGAAATAAGTTGTACAGGATACCAGAGGTATCACCTGCTGCTGCTATCTCTTTGGTTACTGCAAAACAATGCAGTAAGATCATTTCCAAAATTGGGAAATTTGTTTTCTTAATGATCCACCCTTAGGGAAAGAAGAAGAGCGTGGCCATGACCTCCAGATAGGTCCCCTTTGCACGACAACAACAAATGTACAAGGTTGTGGAGGAGTACCAGGACATATTCACCTCACCCACAGGGGTGTCTCTGCACTATCAGGTCAAGCACCCCATCTATCTAACCCCAGGTGTGCCGCTTCCCAATGGACCGATATATCGATGCTCTGTTCTAGAGAATGATGAAATCAAGAGGAAAATTCAGGAGTTGCTGTAGAAGGGTCACATTCGGCCAGGTTCATCGCCCTGTGGAAGCCCGATCATGTTGGTACTGAAGAAGGATGGGACTTGGAGACTCTGTATTGACTATCGTGCACTGAACAAGATCACTGTCTAGAATAGGTACTCGATCCCACAGATTGATGACCTCCTGGACCAGCTTATAGGGGAAAAATATTTTAACAAGATCGACTTAAAGTCCTGGTATCACCAGGTACCGATCAAACCGACCGATGTGTGGAAGACTGCCTTCAAATCCAAGGAGGGCCTTTTCGAATGGTTGGTCATGCCTTTCGGGCTGAAGAATGCTCCCGCAACCTTCATGAGACCGAAGGACAAGATCTTGCGGCCATTCACCAACTCATTTGTAGTAGTGTACTTGGATGACATCCTGATATTCAGCCAGACTTGGGAATATCACCTCCACCACATCCGACAGGTCCTCCAAACACTGCAAAAGCAGAAGTTGTGTGCCAATTTGGACAAGTGGACTTTTGGTATGGCCTAGGTTTACTATATGGGATACATCATTGATGAGTGTGGGGTACATGTGGATCCAACCAAGATCCAAGTCATTCGGGATTGGCCAGCCCCAACTACTATAACAGAGCTTTGCAACTTTCTAGGTCTTGCTAATTTCTACTGTAGGTTCATGTTGGGATTCTCTCATATCACTTGGCCCTTGAGTCAAGTCACCAAAGGAGGAGCGAAAGAAAAATTATTTTGGTCGAAAACTCAACTGAAGGCGTTTGCAGAATTGAAACATCGCCTCTGCTGTGCCCCAGTGCTCACATTACCAGACTTACAACAACCATTTGAGATTAAGACATATGCTTCTGACTATGCTATTGGGGTAGTCCTCACTCAACAAGGGCATCCAGTGGTATATCATAGTGAGACACTGTCTGACACAGTCCGAAAATATCCCACTAATGAAAAAGAGATGTATTCCATTGTACAGTCTTGACGACAATGGAAGCATTACATTTTGGGGAAGGAAATGATCATCCACATAGACCACCGACTCCAATAGTTCATACAGACACAAGGGAAGTTACATAACAATCACCATCAGAAGTGGTCCACATACCTACAATAGTTTCATTTGAACATCAAGTACAAGAAGGGAAGCACCAATAATGTTGTAGACTGCCTTAGCCGACCACCGACCATGGCGATAACCACTGTGCTCAACTCTTGTGGGAACGAGACTTATGATTGGATGATTCTCTACAAGAGTGATCCAGAATTCATCCACACATACAGGATGCTCTTGGAGGGAAACCAAGTTTCAAATTTTCACCTCGAGGATGCACTACTATGTCACATGGGACACCTTTGTGTTCCTTCAAGCGAGCGTGCCAAGATGATTTGGGAAGTGCACTATAGTCGGGTCACTGGGCATTTTGGGGTCGAGAAAATAGTGGCAGTATTGCAGAAGCATTTCTATTGGCTGAACCTTCGACAGGATGTTCAGAAGTACATCCGATCCTGCACTGCCTGTGCCATTGCCAAACCGTCCATCAAGAAGCAAGTCCTCTATACTCCGTTTCCTACCCCTAGTCGACCTTGGGAATCCATATCCATGGATTACATGTCGAGCCTTCCTTCTACTAAGCATGGCAATGACTGTGTGTTCGTGGTCGTTGACAGATTCTCAAAGATGGCCATAATTGCGGCCTGCAAGAAGAATATCACAGCAGAAGCCACTGCTAAACTCTTCTTTGAACGAGTGTGGGTACACTTTGGGATCCCACAGTTTATAATCTCAGATCGGGATAGTAGGTTCCTTAGTACATTCTGGTCTAGCCTATGGTCAATGCTAGACACCAAGCTCACAAAGTCCACAGCTTTCTATCCCCAGACTTATGGCTAGACAGAGGTCGTCAACAAAATGATCGTACATATTTTACGCATGTACAACTCAAAGCATGGACACACATGTGACGAGAGCCTCCCTTATGTACAACATAGCTATTGTTGGAATATAATCCATCGGGATTATACGTTATTGTAAATATTAGGAATATGAAGAGACTCTCGGATGTGTGATCCCAAGAGTCATCGTAGATGTATAAATAAAGGCATTCTATGGAGAAATAATAAGAATTCGAGAGTTATTCCACCTGACAATAGTATCAGAGCAATTCATAACTCCTGCTTGTATGCTTGTCAGTCCTGGTAGTTTGGCTGCCAGACCTACATTTTGCCTTCTACTAATTTATTTTAGGATGCTTGCCCCATTAGTCTTCATCTACATGTGTTTTTATTACATCCCAGGTGACAATAATTTCGTGTGTCTCTCTTGCCAGTGCATTCATTGTGTGCGTTACAATTACAGGCATGCATTGAGGAATATCCATGTCTTAGGTACGAAGTAGTCTATTGAAAAATAAATTATTAATTATTTTGTCAATTTGTTGCACGATTTTGAACATTTGCTACCGGAACGCTTGAATTAAATTTGCTATATACCTAACCTGCATCAACGCTTCATTTTCTTATTTGAGAGTGCTTCCACTCTGCTGTATTTTTTACATCCCCATCATACTTCCATTCCACTACATGTTGAGATATTCTCCATACCTATGTTGAGAAGGTTGTGGCATTCTATCTTCACCCATAACCTATTTGTCATAGAAGTCGTGTTTTCTGTTCAAATTTGTGTAGAATCCACATGTTATGAGCTGCGATTTCATGAGGGGATTTATGTTGGAAACTGCTATGGAAGATGGAGTACTATGACCAGTCAAGAAGAGATCTCAGTAATCACAATTGATAATTTCTTGGAGATTGAAGTCATATTGTTGTTGCTGCGATCACTTTGAATACTTTTGGTGGAGAGAGATTTCCCTCTTCAACCGCGTGAAGTGTGATTATGTTGATTGTAGTCGTGATATGCTATTGTAATTCCTTTGAACAACGGTGACGAATTTGGAAGTGGAGGATATCTGCTGTGTCCAATTCTGTGTTGAGTTGAAAGAGTTGAGATGAATGTTGACTGTTGGTTGCAATAATAGCTGAGATCGTTGACTGGTGCTGTTCAAAACCCTATATTTTGTGTGGAGTGCATCCTAATTTTTTATGGAGATGCGTTGAAGCTACTGCATGGAGAGCATTCTAATCCTGTGTTTCTTTGAGAGCTGTGCCTCTCCCTCACCATCACCTGTGTGAGGACTATACATATGCGTAACCAGTGGTATTTCTGTAGACCGTGAAGACTGCGTTGACAAGAAGGCTGCGTTCTTATCTCTTGAAGAAAGCCTGCTTTTCTTTGACCTGCGACCTGCTCCTTTGCGTTGGTGAGAGATTGTTTTCTACTAGTTTGAAAGCCATTGAAAGCATATTTAAAGTTGGTAATGTAGGCTTGAGAGGATTAAGTTTGTATGACAATAGCAGAGACATTGACATTGTTGTAAAGCTTGAGGAAGGTGGCAGAGACTTAGAACTGCACCTTTACTCTTTCTTCTTTTTCTCCTATTATTTTAGTTGCAAGATTCAATCACAGAAGATGCAATCTATAGCATTTGTAGTTGGTGCCACTCTCACTGGGAAAGACACTTATCCAGAATGGTGGAGGAAGATCAAATTTGCCTTCATCTACAATGACCTTTGGGACGGTATTTGCGAAGGCACCACAATAGAGACAGAAGCTGGAGGGCCCATAACCAGAGACCCAGGACCTCCAGAATCCGAGAAAGAGAAGGCCATTTGTAAAACAAAAGACAAGAAAGCTTTAGCGGTAATCACTGCCACAATCAGTGAAGAGGTGAGCCAGCACATATTACCTGCAAAGTCATGTTTTGAAGCACTGAAAACGTTAAAATATCTGTATGATTCACACTTTGAAATGGAAGTTATTCAACTAATGCTAAAACTATTCAGTTTAGAAGTAAAAGACAATGATCCCATGTTACTTGCAGGCTCTGAAATAAAAGCTATCATGCACAAGATTCAAGCCACTGGTATGAAACTAGATCTTCCACTTGCAACATTTGTAAAATCTTTGTATCCTTCTCACTCCAACTATCTTGAGTCGTTGCAAGCAAGTGACAAGTTCAAATCACTGACATTTGACACCCTGGTAGAGAAGATAGCTGACAGAGAGAAAGCTTTTGGTAAGAAGACAACTGAGCATTCTGGAGAATCACTTTGCTTTGCTCAAAAAGCAAAGAACCACACCAAAGACCAATCCAAAGATCATCCCAAAGGAGAAAGTAGCAAGAGAGGCAGAGGAAGAAGAAACTTCAGAGGTAGAGGAGGCAGAAACAACTCCAACAAAAGATTAGATTTGAAGTGCAAGCGTTGTGGAAAGATTGGACACACAGCAGATCAATGTTGGGCTTCGTGGGACTCCATCAAAGGCAGACATAACCAGAATAAAGATGACAATAAGAACCAAGATGCTAGTAAATCTTCAGATTCTGCTCATTGTATTGTTGCACATTGTAATCTTGGTATTAATGAAATGTCTTCACTTTCATCTTACACAGATTGTTGGCTACTTGATACTGGTGCAACATCACACATGACTTTTAGAAAAGACTATTTTGAAGAACTTAATGAAACAATAAATGGCATAGTTTTCTTTGCAGATAAGTCAAGTCTTAAACCAAAGGGAATGGGCACCATTCGGCTGAAGATGCCTGGATTCCCTGATTTCTTGTTGAAGAATGTTCTTTATCTTCCAGAGTTGCATAGAAGCCTGCTGTCCTTGGTACAGATTAGACAGCAAGGCCAGTCCATCCACATGTTTGATGGAATCATAGAAATAAGAAAGTCCTCTGACAACCAAGTCATCATGACTGGATACGAATATGGGAAGCTGCTGAAGCTAAAGGGTTCATCGGCAA
>LPNX010432419.1:162905-199379 GCA_001517045.1 Pseudotsuga menziesii | reverse complement strand
ATGGATGTATCATTTGATTGTGAATTTAATTTATCTGATAACTTTGAACCAACTTCCTTTGAAGAAGCTTCTACTCGAGTTGAGTGGAAAGAAGCTATGCAAAATGAATATGATGCACTCATGAAGAATGGAACTTGGAAGCTGTTTGACCCTTCAGTTGGAACCAAACCAGTTGGTTGCAAGTGGGTGTACAAGAACAAATACAGATCAGATGGCTCACTTGACAAGCACAAAGCGAGGCTTGTAGCAAAAGGCTATGCACAGAAGGAAGGAATTGACTATGAAGAAACGTTTTCTCCCACAGCAAAATGGGCTACCATCCGTACTTTACTCTCTTTAGCTGCTTAGAATGGGTGGAAAGTTCATCAGATGGATGTGAAGACTGCTTTCTTGAATGGAGACTTGAAAGAGAATGTCTTCATGTCTTAGCCAGAAGGCTTTGTTGTGAAAGGAAAAGAACAAAAGGTATGCAAGCTTGTCAAATCCTTGTATGGCCTAAAATAAGCACCTTGCACATGGTATGAAAAATTAACCGAGCATCTTTTGAAGTTAAATTTCAAACATTTTGATCTTGATGATGCAACACTGTTTATAAAGAAAGTTGGAATATCTGTTGTGTATCTTGTGGTGTACGTAGATGATCTTTTGATGACAGGGAACAATGAGAGCTATATAGCATCCATAAAGAAATATTTGAAAAAGATCTTTGAAATGACAGATATGGGACATCTCCACTATTACTTAGGAATTGAAGTCACTCAACATCCTAAGTACATATTCCTATCTCAGAAAAAATATGTTGGAGAACTACTAGACGAATTTTGCATGACAGAATGCAACCCTATCTCTACTCCAATGGAACAGAAAATGAAGCTCACATCAAGCGAAGGAAAAAAATTTGAGGATGCGACCAAGTATCGACAACTTGTAGGAAGACTTATCTACCTTACAACAACTAGACTAGATATTTCTTATGTTGTTGGCATACTTTCAAGGTTCATGCATAAACCTTGTGAAGGACACTGGTCAGCTGCAAAAAAAGTTCTAAGATACTTGAAGGGGACTCAAGACGTTGGACTCAAGTACTCTAAGGTGGATGACTTCAAACTTATTGGGTACTCAGACTCAGATTTTGATGGCGATAAGGAGACAGGAGTATCAACTTCTGGATACACTATGAGTCTTGGATCATCAGCTGTCTCATGGAGATTAAGTAAACAGTCAGTTCCGACAGATTCAACAACAGAAGAAGAATATGTGGCTACAGTTGAATCAACGAAAGAAATAGTATGGCTCAGGAAGATACTTGAAGATTTGCAAGAAAAACAAGAGAACTCCACTCCATTACTGATCGACAATACTTCTGCAATCAAGCTGGCTAAGAATCCCAGATTCCATGATCGAACCAAACACATCAACACAAAGTATCATTTGATTCGACATCATGTAGAGGCCAAGACAGTCCATCTTCGACATTGTTCCACAAATGATCAAGTTGCAGACATCTTCACCAAAGCGCTTGGATGAGAAAAGTTTGAAAGATTCAGAAACATGCTCGGACTTACTAACACCCCTTCGGATTAACGGGGGGATTGTTGGAATATAAACCGTTGGGATTATACGTTATTGTAAATATTAGGAATATGAAGAGACTCTCGGATGTGTGATCCCAAGAGTCATCGTAGATGTATAAATAAAGGTATTCTATGGAGAGATAATAAGAATTCGGGAGTTATTCCACCTGACAGCTATAACTTGGACCTCCATAGCTGAACCGACCACAACCCTTTTTAGGTGGGCTTGGGATTCCAACCACTATGTCCCATTGACGTAGCCATGCCATTTGCAGCTACTCAGGCTGATTCAACTCATGTCCAGTCTGAAGTTTCCAAGGAAAACAACTTCAACACATTCAACAACAGGTTCATGACATATTGGACAAATCGAATGCTAACTACAAGCAGCAGCATGACCAAAATCGGGTCCAACGAAACTTCCAGGTGGGCGAAAAAGTGTGGCTACATTTGCAGAAGGAGCGCCTCGTTGGACCCCACTGCAAGTTTTTCCTGCTCCGATATGGGCCATACACCATCACCAAGGTTGTCTGGGACAATGCCTTCGAACTTAGTATTCCACCATTCCTTGGTATTCACCTAGTGTTTAATGTGGACCTCCTTCGGCCCTAATTTCGATCTCTACTAGACACATCAGACGCGGTAGAACAATTCACACCAACATAGTTAAACCCCGAATGCATGGAACAAGCCACAACTGATCAGATTATGGACAGATAGATAAAGAACACCCGCCAGCAGAAGATCCAACTATATCGAGTTGTCAAAGCAGGCCAACTCCTTCACTAGGGAAAGTGGCTCACCAGGGACCAAGTTCAGCAGAAGTTTCCTCATCTCATGGAGGAACTCAACGCAATGGGGACCATTTCTTCCTAAGGGGGGAGGAATGATCTAGGAGGATATTGGTGGCTGCCCACCTATTCCACTTGGACCCCCACCATTGTTTCTTTTAGTTTTTCAGTTTCCTTAATTGTAGCACAATTTACTATTTTTGGCAGTTTTCGGGTCCTAAACTTCCGGAACCGTTTTGAGGCCCTAATCGATGTTTTTTCGGCATCGAATGGTCAACAAAATAAGAGTTCGTTTCGGACTCAATAGTTGCTATTTATCAATGTAGTCCTTGAATAGATATTTCTAACGATGTATCATGCACGTCAAACAGAGGTAGTATGCCAAAGTTACGACCCTGGAAAATTGATGTACCAAGTTACCCAATGGGGACCGCATTCTGGCGTTTCACCTCCTAGGGTTAGGTTAATGGATGTGTAGGGTTTCCATTATTTCTCAATAATATATAGGCCTTTGAGCTTCATTGTAACATAGATTTCAGAGGTATGTAGCCACCACATCTCTTCTCAGAGATAAGCTACCAGCACTCTAGCTTGTTTATTTCCATTCTGTATGTAAACAAGTTTTAGTTCTTTGATTAATGAAATGAAGTGTTGTTTCCACTGCATCTTCATTTCTATGTTTGTTTGTGTATTATATTGCATTCCTGCATAAATTCAGATCAATAGTATCATAGCAATATGCTCTTTCTCGATCCTTCTTTGCATGTCCCCAACGAGGGTGGGGTATAAAGAGTCAGGGCTCGATCTGGTTGAATCTTTGCAAGATCATCCTCGCAAATCCCGATGGCTTCCCATGGGGGACAAAAAGAAAGATGAGGGCGTAGAAAATCCTATCAAAATGTTGGATGAGGAGGCCCTTGAAAAACAAAGGAATGCGATGATGGATAACTTCGCCCAGATCCTTCAACGACTTCCCACTGGCGATGCATCTGCATCTAGCAGCCACTCTGGAGGTGCAACCCCTTTTAAGGTACATGTAAACTTCGACATTATCATATTTGATGGCCGAATAGATGCCGACACCATAGATAGATGGTTGAATATATTAGAAGGATATTTCTCGGTTCATGACTTTTTCGATCGGGAAAAGATTACCTTTTCACTACTCAAAGCTGCCCCCCATGTCAAGGACAGGTGGGAAACCTATTGTGAGAGAAAGGACGAGGAGAAACCCTTTATGTTCTCGGCCGTACCCACTTGGAATTCTTTTTGAGATGCCATAAAGGGACAATATTATCCCGAGGGGAGCTATGAGGACAAGTACATACAATGGACTACACTGCGCTAGTAAAGAGATCAAGATGTGCATGAGCTGACGAATCTGTTCCATACTCTACACACCAAGTTGGGAATCAAAGATTCAGAGAAACATTTGGCACTGAAGTATCTCATTTTTGTACACATATACATTCAGGAGGGAATGGAGTTCCTCGACATCTCCTTGCTTGGTACGACATACAGGTATGTTGCCAAAATTGAGCAAAAATTCAAACAGAAAAAGAGAGACTTTGGATTTGCGAATTAGAAGCAAGCGAAAGCTGCCCCCAAACCATAGAACCAAGGATACAACCAAGGCATGTTGACTCAAGACAACTTGCCAAAGCCGCAAGCAAAGAGCAACACTGCGAAGCCAAAGAAGGAAGCGGGAAAGTGGTGTGAGTTCCATAAGAGCCCCACTCACAAAACAAGTGAGTGTCGGGCCAAGTAGTCACTGGTGGCCAAGATAAAGGCTTCTGAATCAGATGCATACTCTGACACTGAATCAGAACCCGAGAAGGGGAATGACAGAGGGAAGAATATTATCGATGCAGATCCCAATGCCACCGTTACCACCACGAAGATCCAAAAGGAATAATTAGAAGATTCAAAGGACAAGGAGTGTCTTTTCCACTCCCAGATATGGGTAGAGGGTTCCTTTCTACAATTCATTATTGACAGTGGGAGCCAAAAGAACCTCATTTCAGCATAGGTCATGAAGCTGTTGGGCTTTTCGACCATAACACACACGTAGCTGTACACCATCGGGTGGCTTCACCAAGGATGGGATGTCCACATCAGCCAATAGTGCCGCCTTCCCTATAGCATCAAGCCCTTCACCGATGAGTTATTATGTGATATTGCTCCTCTTGATGTTTGTGATGTATTATTAGGTCAACCATACTTATGGAAGCAACATGCTGTGTATGAGTCCCTGGCTCACGCTGTTATTGTTACATTGGGAAATAAGTTGTACAGGATACCAGAGCTACCACCTCCTGCTGCTGTCTCTTTGGTTACTGCAAAACATTGCAGTAAGCTCATTTCCAAACCCAGGAAATTTGTTTTCTTGATGATCGGCCCTCAAGGAAAGAAGAAGATCATGGCCACGACCTCCAGACAGGGCCCCTTCGCACGACAACAATAAATGGGCAAGGTTGTGGAGGAGTACTGGGACATATTCACCTCACCCACAGGGGTGCCTCTGCACTGTTAGGTCAAGCACCCCATCGATGTGACCCTAGGTGCACTGCTTCCCAATGGATCAATCTATCGATGCTCTGTTTTAGAGAATGATGAAATCAAGAGGAAAATTTAGGAGTTGTTGTAGAAGGGTCACATCCAGTAGGGTTCATTTCCCTGTGGAATCCCAAACGTTTTGGTACAGAAAAAGGATGGGACTTAGAGACTCTATATTGACTATCAGGCGTTGAACAAGATCACTGTCTGGAATAGGTACCTGATCCCAGGGATTGATGACCTCCTAGACCAACTTACAGGGGAAAAATATTTTAGCAAGATCGACTTAAAGTTTGGGTATCACCAGGTACCAATCGAACCAAGCGATGTGTGGAAGATTGCCTTCAAAGCCAAGGAGGGCCTTTTCGAATGGTTGGTCATGCCTTTCGGGAGGACAAATGCTCCCACAACCTTTATGAGACTGATGGAAAACATCTTGCATCCATTCACCAACTCATTCGTAGTAGTGTACTTGGATGACATCCTGATATTCAGCTAGACTTATGAAGAGAACCTCCACCACATCACACAATTCCTCCAAACACTGCGGAAGAACAAGTTGTGTGCCAATTTGGACAAGTGCACTTTTGGCATGACCCAAGTTCAGTATCTGGGATACATCATTGATGAGTGTGGGGTACATGTGGATCCAACCAAGATCCAAGTAATTTAGGATTGGCCAGCCCCAACTACTCTAACAGAGCTTTACAGCTTTCTGGGTCTTGCTACTTTCTACCGTAGGTTCGTGTTGGGATTCTCTCATATCACTTAGCCCTTGAGTTAAGTCGCCAAAGGAGGAGCAAAAACAAAATTCTTCTGGTTGGAAACTCAACAGAAGGTGTTTGCAGAATTGAAACATTGCCTCTGTTGTGCCCCAGTGCTCACATTACTAGACTTGCAACAACCATTTGAGATCGAGACAGATGCCTTTGACTATGCTATTGGGGCAGTCCTTACTCAACAAGGGAATTCAGTGGTATATCACAGTGAGACACTATTCGACACAGTCCGCAAATATCCCACTTATGACAAAGAGATGTATTCCATTGTACAATCTTGCCGACAATGGAAGTATTACATTTTTGGGAAGGAAACAATCATCCACACAAACCACTGACCCCTGCAGTTCATATAGACACAAGGGAAGTTACAAAACGATTGCCATCAGAAGTGGTCTACATACCTACAATAGTTTCATTTGAACATCAAGTACAAGAAGGGAAGCACCAATAATGTTGCAGATTGCCTCAGCCAATCACCAATCATGGCGATAACCACCATGCTCAACTCTTGTGGGCATGAGAATTCTAATTGGCCTCTTCTCTACAAGAGCGATCCAGAATTTAGCCACACATATACGACGCTCTTGGAGGGAAACCAAGTTCCAAATTTTCACCTCCAGGATGCACTACTGTGTCACATGGGACACCTTTGTGTTCCTTCAAGCGAGCATGCCAAGATGATTTGGGAAGCACACTACAACTGAGTCGTTGGGAATTTCTGGGTCAAGAAAACAGTGGCAGTACTGGAAAATTATTTCTATTGGCTGAACCTTCAACAGGATGTCAGGAAGTACATCTGATCCTGCACTACCTGCGCCATTTCCAAACCATCCATCAAGAAGCAAGTCCTCTATACTTCGTTTCCTACCCCTAGTCAACCTTGGGAATCCATCCCCATGGATTACATGTGGGGCCTTCCTTCTACTAATCATGGAAACGACTGTGTGCTTGTGGTCGTCTATAGATTCTCAAATATGGCCATAATTGCGGCCTACAAGAAGAATATCACAGCAGAAGCCACTACTAAAATCTTCTTTGAACGAGTGTGGGTACACTTTGGGATCCTATAGTCTATAATCTCATATTGGGATAGCAGGTTCCTTAGTACATTCTGGTGTAGCCTATGGTCAATGCTAGCACCAAGATCACAAAGTCCACAGTTTTCCTTCCCCAGATTGATGGCCAGACAGAGGTCATCAACACAATGATCGCACACATTTTGCGCATGTACAACTCAAATCATCCACGCACATGGGATGAGAGCCTCCCTTATGTACAACATAGCTATAACTGGGCCCTCCACAACCCCTTTCAGGTGGGCTTGGGATTCCAGCCACTATGTCCCATTGACGTAGCGATGCCATTTGTAGCTACTCAGGCCGATTCAGCCCATTTCCAGTCTGAAGTATCTAAGGAAAACAACTTCATTGAGCACATTCAACACATTCACCAATAGGTTCATGACATATTGGACAGATCGAATGCTAAGTACAAGCAGCGACATGACCAAGATCAGGTTCAACACAACTTCCAGGTGGTCGACAAAGTGTGGTTGCATTTGCAGAAGGAGCGCCTCGCTGGACCCCACTGTAAGCTTCGTCCGCTCCGATATGGGCCATACACCATCACCAAGTCTGCTGGGGACAATTTAGTCGAGCTCAGTATTCCACCATTCCTTGGGATAGACCTAGTGTTCAATGTGGACCTCCTTCGTCCCTACTTTCCACCTCTATTGGACACATCAGACGTAGCAGAACTACTCACACCAACTGAGTTAAACCCCGACTGCATGGAACAAGCCACAATTGATCAGATTATGGATAGACAGATCAAGAACACCTGCCAGCAGAATATCCAACTATATTGAGTTGTCAAAGCAGGCCAACTCCTTCACCAGGGAAAGTGGCTCACTAGGGACCAAGTTCAGTAGAAGTTTCCTCATCTCATGGAGGAACTCAACGCAATGGGGACCATTGCTTCTTAAGGGGGGAGGAATGATCCAGGAGGATATTGGTGGCCACCCACGTATTCCACTTGGAACCCCACCATTGTTTCTTTCAGTTTTCCAGTTTCCTTAATTGTAGCACAATTTACTACTTTTGGCAGTTTTCAGGTCCTAAACTTTCGTAGCCGTTTTGAGGCGCTAAAAGATGTTTTTTCGGCATCGAATGGTTGGGAAAATATGAGTCCATTGTAGACTTGATATTCATTGTTTATGGATGTATTCCTTGAATAGATATTTCTAATGATGTATCATGCACGTCAAACAGAGGTAGTATGCCAAAGTTACGACCCCGAGAAATTGATGTACCAAGTTACCCAACAGGGCCCACATTTTGGCATTTCACCTCCTAGGGTAAGGTTTTTGGATGTGTAGGGTTTCGATTATTTCTTAGTAATATATAGGCCTTCGAGCCTCATTGTAACACAGATTTCAGAGGCATGTACCCACCGCATCTCTTCTTATAGATAAGCTACCAACACTCTAGCTAGTTTATTTCCATTCTATATGTAAACAAGTTTCAGTTCTTTGATTAATGAAATGAAGTGTTATTTCTGTTGCATCTTTGTTTCTATGGTTGTTTGTGTATTCTATTGCATTCCTGCATAAATCCATATCACTAACTATTCATTCATGGCTTTGATCCAATCATCATTTTTGTTGGCTTCTACAAAGTTCTTAGGTTCCACCAATGATAGTAGGGATTGCTCATTAAATAGTAGTTTTCTTCATGTACTAACTCCAACATCTTTGTCACCTATGATTTGTGTCCCAGGATGATTCTTTTGTATTCTCCTAGATGGAGCTTTTGTATCAGATCTTGGAGAGTCCTCATCTCGACTTTCCTGTGAGTCTTCTTTTTCTACTATTTTTTCTTCTTCTTCAAGAGCATCCTCTTCTTGTGAAATTTCTCTTCTTTTTGTTTATCATCTATTTCTTCATCATCGGTTTCTTCAACATCCTCACTTTCTTGGATTTGTATTCTTCTTGACTTAGTATCATCAACAGTTACATTTGCACTTTCTATGATCTTGTGCGACTTTAGATTATAACATATGTATGCCCTTTTCGTGGAAGAATATCCAAGAAATATGCCTTCATCCGTTCTAGAGTCAAACTTCCCTAGATTATCATCTTCTCTTTTTATGTAGCATTTACTTCCAAGGACTCTAAAATATTTAACTGAAGCTGGTCTTCCAAACCATAGATCATAAGGAGTCTTGTCACTATTCAATCTGAGCTGTCCTCTGTTTTGTATATAGACAACTGTATACACTGCTTCTCTCCAATAGCCATAAGAAAGTTTTGCTTCATTAAGCATAGTTATAGCTGCTTCCTAGATTATCCAGTTCTTTCTCTCAACTACTCCATTTTGCTGAGGAGTTTTTGCTGTTGAAAATTGTCTCTTGATTCCATTAATTTCACAAAACTCATTGAATTTATTTGAGGTGAACTCTCCACCATTATATGATCTTAGACATTTAATTTTGCGATTTGATTGATTCTCAACAAGTTCCTTGAAGGATTTGCATTTCATAAAGGATTCTGATTTTTCTTTAAGAAATCCCACCTAATTCATCCTTGTATAATCATTGATTAATAACATAAAGTAATTTCACCTTGAAAGATTTAGTCATTGTTGGTCCACAAAGACCAGTGTGAATTATTTCTAACGGATGCGAGGTTGTATATTCTTTGATATTAAAACTTATTCTTGTTTGTTTCCCATGAAGACAGTGTCTACTAACATGATTTGGTGGTTATATGATCTTTGGCATATTTCTCATAGTTCCCTTCTTACTAACTTTTACAAGATTGTCAAAGTTTAGGTGCCCCATCCTTATATGCCATAGAAAAATTTCATTAGTTTAACTCATATAATACTGTTCTTCATTTTCTAGAATATACACATTGCTTGGAGTTCTTACAGCAGTCCCAATTGTTTTCCTTAACCTTTTCTTTTTGATTTGACACTTCTTGGAATAGAATATGCATATGTGTCCTTGACCACATGTTTGGCTCACACTTAAAAGATTACGTTTTAAGTTTTTAACAAGCAAAAAATTTTCATCTTTAATTTTGTCTCTAATATCTATTGTACCCTTCCTAATTATTTTAGAGGATAGATTATCTCCAAAAGTGACTTTTCCTTTTTTATTTCTTTTTAGGCTTATAAATTTATTCACGTTTCCTATCATGTGTTTTGAGCATCCATCGTCCACATGCCATATATTTTGTTTTTCTATAGCACATAGAGCTAATGAACATTTCACATCATCCTTCTTCTTCCAAGCCTTCCTCTCCTCTTTGTCTTGAGATTTTGAGGTCTTATCCATAGGAATCATTAGTTTACAATTTCCAGCAATGTGTCCTTAATTACCACATTTGTAGCATTCTATATTGTGACCCTGTATAGGAGCAAAATAATTATAGCTTCTTCCTTCTTTTGATTTCTTTTAGTACCATTTTTCTTATAGAAATAAGTTTGTGATGTACTCCCTTTCTCAATAGGAACCATTAGTTTACAATTTCTAGCTATATGTCCAAAATTGTTATAGGTATAACAATTTCCCAAAAAGAGTTGTTGATGTCTACTTGTCATTTTGTCTTCTAGGCATCATATATGTTGTTTGTAAGAGATGAGCATATTTCTTACTTTCTTCCCTTTTAATTGGGCTCTTAAGTGCAGTAACATAACTTCTTCTATTTTCATCTTTGTTTGTGAAAATGAATGTCCTGACTTCTTTTCTTTGTCAAACCCTAATCCATATTTATCGTTTAATGGTAGTTGTGACACTCAAGATTTCATCTAAAGTTTTTGAGATGTTCTCAAATTTTGATTTGATAGTTTCTTCATCCAGCTTCTTTCTAAGGCACATGATCTCTTCTTCAAGCCTTCCAGATTCTTGTATTCTTCTTTTTAGCTGTTGTTCTAGATAGTTTTCATCCTTTTTGGCTACTAGAAACTAATTTTTTAATCCACCAATAATTCTTTCTGCATCATTATTTTTCTCTTCAAATTCTGCCATATGAGTTTTTGATTTTTTGTACATCCTTTTATACTTCCCTAATTCTTCAAGAGCACTTAGAAGTTCTGCTTCGAGATCCACCACACCTTCTATTTTTTCTTTAGATATTTCGCTCTCTACTCCCACGAATAGGACTTCAATAACTTCACTTATCTCTTCATCTTCACTATCTTCCTTGGAATTGAAGTTTTTCTTATTTTTCTTAAACTTCTTTTTGTACATGATATTACGCTTTTGATCTTTTTTATGATAGCAATGTTCTTCATCAGTGCTATCCTCTTGTTTTGTGTAAGAACACTTATTGGAAAAATGTCCAATCCTTCCATAGTTAAAACATTTCAATGGTAGCTTTCCTTTGTACTTGCTAGTACCTTTCTCAAGTTTCTTGATGAAAAGAGCTTCTTCATCATCTAGGTTCTCAGATTGGTTCTTGGATAAGGTTTTAAATGCTGCTTCTTTCTTTGATGATCCATTTTGTCTCGTTCTCATCTCATAGGTAGTGAACATCCGATGTAGTTCATCTACTGTCATAAGTTTAAGATCATCTCGTTCTTCTAGAGTGGACACCTTTGAGTCATAATTCATTGGAAGGGTTCTTAGTACTTTTTCAACCACTTCTTTCTCCTTTATTTCTCCTCCAATACCTCTAATAACATTTACAATTTCATATACTCTTAGAATATATTCTGCAATATTTTCTTCCTCTTTCAGTTTTAGGCTTTCAAACTGTCCTTTGTATGTTTGAAGTTTGGATTCGTTGAATTTGGGTGCTCCTTCATAGACAAAATTTTAGTTTTTCCCAGGCATGTTTGGATGTCTTGCATTGCATGACTTTTACAAATACTAAATTTGTTAACCAACTCAAAATTGTATTTAGGGATCTTGCATTTGACTCATATTGGTCTAGCTCATCTCTGTCTATAGGTAGGTCGTCTAGTACTTTATATTCTCTTTCAATAGACCTCCATACTTTGTATCCAAGAGACATTAGATGTCATTCTTACACTCCAGTATGCATAATTGTCTCCCATAAATAATGGAGGTCTGTTAGTGGCTAACCCTTCTTGTTGATCCATAGTGGCTTTTAATAGGATCTTCTTTCCAGTGATTAAGCTGTAATGAAGGATCCCTCTCTGATACCAATTGTTGGAATATTGGACAATACTGAGAGGCGAGGGACACAAATTTATTGTGGAAGCCCAATTGGGTAAACCACCAATACTTCCTATTACTGCAAAATTATATTTACAACTAGTTTTTTCCTGCTTCTACAGACAAGGATGGTACTACACCCTATTTACCAGCAACTATTGAAAGGAGGATACGAACCCTTGTTTTATCAGTTGTTGCTGAAAGGATGCTACTAACTACCACTGGAAGGAGGCTACGACCCCCTTGCAGGTCTGTTGCCTGCCCTAGAACCTCCCAACCTCCCTTATATGATGATTTGATCTCTGGCTAGTCTACATCAATCGATCTGTCAATTGAATGTACATACCCCCTTATTTCAAGGTTTAAAGCATTGTTTATATACCTTTAAACATATCTCTTCATCCAATAGTCACATATCTTCATCGTGACTCTTCACAGACAAACAAACTAATTTGAAATTACTTCTATGTTTGTCGTTTTTAACTCTTGTTTAATTTATCAGTCGCAACCTTTCGTAATTTCTTTTTTGCAAAGTTGTTTTCGCAACAGACCTTTCCACATTCAGCTTTCTGAACCGACCTTTTCGCAATTTGCGGGAACTTATTCCTTCCGCAATTGCGGGTTGCAGATTGCGGATGTCCACTTTAACTTTTCTCGAAATTTGCTTCTGCAATTATCTTTTTCACAACAACCTTTATGCAATTGGAAACTCCTTCCTTTCGCAATTGCGGATTGCGGATTGTAGGTATGCATTTCGACTTTTCTCAAAAATTGCTTCCGTAATTCGTCTTCCGCAAATCCCGTGAATCGTCGAATGCTTTGCAGGATAATCCTTATCCGTTGATCAGTTATCAAACATGGAACTTCACTTTGGCGCTCCAGAATGTTATTTTCCATGTACATTTACTTTGCGGATTCTTTTCCTGTCGTCGATCTATTCTTCTTCATATAATTTGAGTCGTCCAACCTTTGCTAAATGAGCTGATTACAATTCCACGACCCTACGTCGATTAATCAGGGGATCGATCAACCCCGCGTCAATTAATTAGAGGATCAATCAATTAATTTAGTTTGATAGGACTTGATCCCCTTGTTGGATCCTCTCATGTGTCTTTCCATCCTCATCACATATGCCATTGCTTGCCCTGTCATCGTGTCATCACTTATTCATTTGTCATTACTGAACTCCTTTTGACATCAATGACAACTTCATTCAACAATGTCCTCCATTTTGAAGGTCAATTCTTGCTATCTCATTTGATTATGGTGTGGGTCTCATCAGCAGGGAGACCTAGGTTCAATTCTCTTTATGGGTGAGTTAGTTGGGAGGAGACACCCAAAATCCAACCAGTTGAGGGTTGGTGTGGCCCAGGATGGGTGCAATCCTTGGGTGAATTTGATGGCTTAGATTTCCCTAGGTCATGGTTTCTTAAACCACTCTTGCAAGTCAAGAAGATTCTAGAAAAAAAAATCATTATTAATAATTTTTATTTTTTAATTTAATATTTTTTTAAATAAAAAATTATCCATTTATAATAATAAAATAAAAGTTGGAGTTGAACTGATAACGAAGTAATACAAAAAAAATATACTAATATTATTCTAAAAATCTAATATTAAAATTTACTAGTATTGTTCTAAAAAAACCATTATTCCTACCATATAACTAGGATCATTTTTCTTTTATCTTCTTATCTCGTGTATAGGATTTTGAAAGAGTTTACTCTAAAAGATTCCTAGAACCAAGACTTTATAACCTAGACTTTTTTTTAATAATCCATAAGACTTTATAACCAAGACTTTTTTTTAATAATCCATAACAACATATTGGACTAATGAATTACATGCTTGCTATGTGCATCATCTTGCCCAAATATTAATTTGAGAGGATTATTGCTTTTCTATAACCATATCTTCAAACTTTTGTCCACTGTTTCATCCTCGTTTCGCTGACCATGAATTGAGCCCATTGACCTTTGATAGAGGCAATTGAAAGAGATCCTTTTTCTAATATTGCACATCACGTTTCGTAACATTGGAGAATTCAACTTCAAAGCACTAAAATTTGTCATTTTTGTTACATTATGATGTCCATTATCATTGCATTTTGTGAAAGATATGGATGATAATTGGTGTGAACTTTAAAAGTAACATAAAAATTAAGGTTAAGTCTTCATGTCTGTGTGCGCAAAAAACTTGATAGTGAATTGCCCCAATTTATTTGTTTTTTTATTATCATTTCTCCATTGAAACTTGAAACTTAAATTGAACTTAGAATAAAATTGGGGTTAAAAATAAGCACCCTTTTTCTCTAAAACACTTTCATTTAATCATTAGACTTGAATGACATGAAAAAATGAAACATCTTCAAAACTTAGGAAATTTTATTTGGTTGCACTAACCATCGAAAAGAATTACAATTATTTAATTATTATTTAAAAAATTGATTGTTGTTACCTATTTGTTTGTGACTATTCTCAATCCCCAGTATTATCACTGGTCCTTTATTTAAATAAAGTATTACCAAACAAATGACATACCTAAATTTTAATTTATTACTATGTTTTTTATTAAAATAAAATACACTACCTCGATTTTGCTTAAAACACATTAACATCGTTATATCAAAAAAGATGTTCAAAAATAATTTCATGTGCAATCTGCACAAGCCATTTATGGTTTATATATATTTAGGGAATTATAATTCACGTTGGCTATGATTGAGAAGTAATGGGATTGTATGTTTAATGATTCCATTTGTTTAGGTAGAGGAAGACCATTCACCTACTATGAGAATTCTTTTATTTTTATTTTTAAAGAGATTATAAAGTTATAAGAGTTGAGTTTCATATTTTTGTGTTTTTTAGTAATTTTAGTTGGTTGTATTTACTGTCATTTTGACAACTGAGTTATGGTAGGTTTTGTCATCTTTAAAAGAACATACAAAATTTAAAACAAAGAAACTCTATGCATCTCAATATCTCATTCATTAGATTCATTAGTAATTATACACAAGCACTATTCATACTATTTTGTGACTAACAAAGAGACACATATCGTGTTAATGAAGGGTTTGAGCAATTACTTGAAGAAAATAGTTGATGGGTAAAATCATGAAACTGGGTGTCTCTTTGGTGAGAATTACGTGAATAAATTCATAACCAAAAGGTTTTTAGCTGAATTATTTATTTTTTTCGGAAGAAAGTGTTGTAAAATCTTTCAGTAGAAATAATTATTTTTTTGCTAAAAATGTTGTAAAAACTTTCGGTTGAAAATGTTTTTGTAACTGAATGTTAAACTTAATATTTTGGCTGAAAGTTTTTTCGGATGAAAGATGGTTCGATCGAAAATTTATTTATATAGTTCTACTATAGCTATCACTACCATTCATTTGCCTATCCGCGTATCCCTTGTCACCAGCCTGCGTCTGTCTTCACCACCTTCCACCCGTGCTCGACTCTGTGCCTAGCTTTGCCACTCTATGGTTGTGTTTGTGACCCTTTTTTCACTTTGTGCTTGAGTTCATGACCTTTGTCCCCATTCTATGCATGTGTTCACAACCCTTGTTACCACTCAACGCCTATCTTCGCCACTCTGTGAATGTTGCTCCCCACTCTGCACCACCCTTTGCCATGACTCAAGATATCTCACCACTTTGAATCCTTTGCCACATTGATTAGGAGTTGATTGAGACTAGAGCATTTCAAGAATTATTTGAACTTGGAGCTATTCTTTGAGGCACTTTTCATCATGGGCATGGATCTGTTTGGTGTGTCAAAAGAGGTATGCTTAGTGCAGTGCCCCTCCTTTGTGAAGGGGACTGAATCCTACTCTATTTAATTTTGTATGTACTACTACTCGTTTGAGCTAGTAAAATGGAACATTCAAGTTTATTTTCTATAACATAAATTTTGTCTATGTTCATAGTTTGAGCTCACATCATAGTATTTCTAGGGATTTCTACATGTAAAAATTTCATAATATATATATATATATATATATATATATATATATATATCTCAATCACCTCTCCATCTCTTAGATTGATCATGGAATTGTATAATGAAAATGTCTCAAAATAGAAGCAAGTAACAAAAGGCCTAAGGAAAGCATCCTCCTAGTGTGATGAATAAGTGCATCAAAAATCACCTTGAACATCTAAGAATCGCTTCAAGTAGAACTCATAGACCGCATTGGACCTGTTACCCCTCAAAATGCATGTGCATTTTGGGACATCCTTTCCAGTTGTACAATGATGAGGATGTGTATCTAAGGAATACACTCTACTACATATTTAGTTGTCTGATGCTAACTATCAAGAGTTTCGACTAGAGCTAGTAACATGTACAACCATGTAGTGCAATAGCAGGTATGTTGATTATGGTAAAGGTTGTTATCATTTGTATTTAGTGGTAACTTGATTTCAAAATCAAAAGTATTGATCTATTGATCATATCATCAATTTTATAATGGATATTTTCAAGTTATTTATCTTTTTGTTTTTATAATAAATAATCCATATGAGTTCTCAATATGTCTTTCATTGGAATAACGATAATAATTGATTAAAAGAGTTCCATGTTAGTTTAACTTTGTCTCTTTTCCATCAATAGTCGAATCTACCTCTTAATTTGGATGAGCAATTCCCCACTGTAAATGAATGGATGAATCAATTACGCAATTGCAGACATTCCATGCGATTCTGCAAACAATTTTAACTAACATGCCCACAATTTTGTGTGCTTCTGTGCTTCCCTATCATTCAAGATTTGCATGCAATGAATCCTGAGTCATTCGATTGGAGAATTCCAATATGTACTCCTCTTAAGGTAGAAAAACTAACATAATAAACTATATTAATTTTTAATAATAGTTTCCATGCAACTCCGAGTTTATATTATGGTTGAATTTTAATACGAAATAACATATTCATGCCAACAAAAGAGTAACTAGCTAATACCTTTCAAGTTGCTTTGAGTAAACTAGATAATACCTTTAAAGTTGTTTTTAAGAGAATAGGAAACCTAGCATTACATAAATATATGAATATAATCAATTTGATCATTTTGGTGAAACAATCAAAATTAAAGTTGTTAAAAAAAACAAGAAAACCTATCTAGGTAGTAGTAGATCACTACTTCAGAGAGGCTAAACCACACTCTATGAAATATATGAAAGTTGAATATAATAAAAGAGGACACTACATACACATATTATTAGCTAATGACCCATCTAATAATTTGATTATTAATTGTGATGAGAAGTAATAAACTATATCCATGTGAATTCCACAAAATGAGCTTGCTAGGGAGATCGAATGAACACATTGGATTGAGTTATCCTTGAACTACAGACGTCCCTGAGCATCATATGTCAAATCAAAATATTTAGGAGACAATTCACCTTGATAGGTTTGAGTTTTAGTGTGTCCAATAGAATTCGATTTGGTTTGAGAAGCCGACCTATTTGAACTAATTTTGGAAATATGCTAGTTTCAACCCTTCCTCTATCTGCTATAGATGGATTTTCTAACATAGAATTCCAGCTACAAAACCTGAATAGTTAAATATAGTGCCCCCTACAAAATCACCCATCCATCTTCGTACTCAAGCAACAAATAGATTTCTAGGGCCTAACCTCGCATAAGAAAGCATAACATAGCATGACATTGATTTTCGACCTAATCCTTGAAAGAATAGTCTTCTCCTTGTCGTCAACATAGTGAACACATAGAAACTCTTTGGTATATTGAGAAGGCAATTCTTGCATGGCATTATATAGATACAATAAGTGTTTCCTTGATCCACAATTTATGAAAGCAGTAGTCTTAATGTTAGATGTTTTTAACTTTTTTTGGGTTTTTTTGGCTTGTTTTTCACATAATAGTGTAGAATTTTAGATTAATCTTGAAAAAGCATATGATATTTGTTAAACTTGCATAATATTGGTTCTCTTGAGGTGTTTGGGGAGGTTGAATCCATTTATGCATTAAAAAAATGATTTGGATACTTCCAAATTTAGATTCTAAAAACTTTTTGACTTAATTTCAATTAAAAATTATGTGGAAAGTCCAAAATGTCTAATAAATAAACTACTAAAGTACTCCTTCATAAAATTTGAGCAATTTGTGTTTTAGAAAAACTTTCAAACCAAGAATTCAGAGTGAATGGAACCATGAAGCTCTATTTAAAAGAAGGAAAAGGAACAAAAATAACTATAAAAAGCCTTCATTTCGAGAAATGGGGGGCACAATAATGGTAAGAATCCTTCCTTCCAAGAAATGGTGAACTAATGAAGACTTTATCTCTGAGGACGAAAATGGTTTTTCTCTTCTATTGTTTTATTTTAGATAAACGTTAGACTAATGATTTTTACTAAACCTTTTCCCTACCAAAACAAGGGCTCCTTACAAATTTCAAGCCACTTTAATTTTGCACTTAAAAACCATATTCCATATGATGACGGGAACAAGAAATCCATTAAAACATTGACTAACGATATATAATGTCATTGGTTTGAATCCTTTGAACCATGAAATGGATAATTAATTATAAGATAAGGTATAATTACCATGTGTTGAAATATTTACAAAAGAACCCATTAAAATATAAAAATAGTCACGCCCTATGAATTAAATTTGCGGGTCCAAGTCATACCAATGAAATCGGTCAGCAATATATGTTGCAAGATATCGAAATTAATACTGAATACGTGCATCCAGATAAAAAAAACCAATATATATGCTTTGCAGAATATTAATAACATTAAAAATATTATTTCTTCTAAGTTTAAAGAAAAGTTGTGGTGTGAGAAAGATCTCGAGGCTAAAAGAAAATTAAGATATTATAAAGAGGTCATCAACCTTACTCTAGAAGATCAAAAGTATCTCTCTGTTTTGATCAGTACTAAGAAAAAAATTAACATAGCTAAGATAAGAACGAACTCGCATGAGCTCCATAGTGAAACTGGTCGTTGGACAGTCCCTAAAACACCATGGGTAGAGAGGATCTGCCACCTTTGTGAGAGTAAGAACATTGAAGATGAAAATCACTTCCTCTTAGAGTGCCCTGCATACACCCACATTAGATCCCAGTTTCATAATCTTTGTTGTAATACCGACTTTCCTAGCCTTTTAGCATGTCAAAATTATAGTAAGCTCGGGACGCTTCTTTCCAAGCTCTTTGAGCATAGAAATATAACTTTAAAGAAAACTAATTAATTCTCTTTTTTTAGGTCCGATAGACCAAATTTGGTCTCAGGGGACGTTAACCATCATCATCATCATCATCATCATCAATAAAATCCATACAGAATATGTACATCCAGAAAAAGGGAATCCATTGGAAAGTTGGTTGAACCATATAGTTCACCCCCCTCCCCATCCCCCTCCCCCACCCCCAAACCATATAGTTCATCGCCACCCCCCAACCCATTACTTTGCACTATGCCTAACCAAATCCTAATCCAACGTCAAGCACTCATAGCAATATAAGTAACGTTTTGATTATGAAAACTCAAATGGAGTAAAAGATATTTGAGCTAGAGGGATGGCGGAGATGGGTCTACAGCTCCGGTTGAAGGTCGTAGCTATTGGAGACCTTATCTCGTATCTCATTCGTCAACCTTGTTTGGGTTTGAAACCTTACCTTGTATCTCATTCGTCAACCTTGTTTGGGTTTGTTTCTTCCCCTCGGTTTTTTTCTTCTAAAACCCTAGATGGCTGATAGGAATGGAGTCTGTCCTCTTATGTAGAGGACTTAGTACCAACCATGAAAACAAAAGTGGAAATCCAACAACAATTATTTATCTATCAGTTTGTCTTGGGCTAGGGTTTTTTTGTCTTTATCGAACTGGGTTTCTTTCACTATCCACTACTGTCACTGGTTGGTTCCTAAGGAACATTTCCAGGATTTCTAGCTGTGGGAGTCAGGTCTCCTTCCTTCCAAGAGTGGGGTTCTGCTGTGAGTTGAATCTAGGGTTTCCTTAACTTGTTTTACCCTTGGAGGCATGTGATTCTTTTGTTCATGAACCTCAGTATTGAATTCAAGGTTCTTATCATTATTGAATCGTAGTGGTTCTTTTGGGATAACCCTTAGGTTGACTTCCCCCTTGGTGTAATCAACTGTCGAAACTTGTCTATACCTCGGTTTCCTTTTAATGGTGTTTTTTTTTCTTCGGTGTAAGACACGTGTTCTTTATTTTCGCGAGCTTACATACCGTCATGAGGGTTCTAGTGCTTTTTTAGCATTTCGATGGTTTTGATGATTTTTTTTTTTTAGGTTTTCACTGTCGACACTTGGTTTGTACCTCTTTCTAGGGTTCTTTTGTTAGCCTTTTTTTCTGTCTAATGGTAGGGTATAAACCCTCCGAGCCAGTTTTGGAGCCGATTATGAAACCGCCAAAGTCTTATAAAGCTTGTTGAAAGGTAAAAGCCTTTAAAGCCCTTGAGGCAAAGCATAGTTTTGTGCTTGGCTGGGACGTTTACATTGAGAAAGTGGAAGCTCTGTGTGATAGAGCCCTGGTTAGCAGACTCGAGTACTGCAAAATGGAAAAGGTAGAATGGGTGGAGTGGGAATCTCGACATTGGAAGCCTTTAATTAATTATGTTTCGACTGTTAGTCATCTTTTGAACGATTGGTTGGTCTTTCTCTTTCTTGATGGTAATGTTGTCTCCACGGTACTTAATACTCTTTGGACTATTCACAACAACTCTCTGGTGTTGAGTCGGTGGCATGTAAACTTTGAACCTCTTCGTGAAAGGGTATCGAAGCGACATCTATGGGTTATGCTTCCTGCATTGCCCTTACCTATTTGGAGTTGTGAGGTGATTATTGGTATTGCAAATTCTCTGGGTAGATTTGTGGCCATGGAAGAAAACTTCCTTCATTCCTTCAACAAATGTATGACCCCTGTATTGGTTGAATTGGATGTTACCTGTGGACTGCCTCCAGAAATTGATATTCTCTGGGATGAAGAGGTACATATTGAAAAGTTGGATTATCAAAATGCTCCATTTAGAAGCCATTACTACCACGAGACTGGGCATCTCAGAAACAAATTCCCTTCACTGCTTCATGATTCTCCATCATCGTCTGGTGGCTCAGAGAATTTCATGCGAAATCCGGGAAACCTACACTTCTTTGATGTTACCCGTGTGGCTCATCATTTGTCAATTCCAACAAGTATGTATAGTTCTATTTCTCCCTCAAATTGAGAATATTTGACCAAAGGGGAGATATATTTTATTGTTGATGTTGAAAAAATTGCTATTTGCAATCGTTTGCCGGCCCATGTACTACATGTCTCTGTTTCCTCATTAGTGCCTGACAGTCCTAAGGGGGAAAGGTCTTTAACTTTTTAGAGATTGCCTATGATATGGATAAGGAACTAGTCTCTAGAGAATTTGATGACTCAACTTATTTTCCTCCATCCCTTTTAGTGACTAATACCCCACTCTTCTCTCCCGATGACTTTCATCCTTTATCGGGGGAGGCCACTGCGATAACACTGGTTAGGGTTGATCCCCTCCAGTCCTTGTGACTCTCCCTCTTTCAATGAACCAACTATTCTAAAATCCCTCTCGATCTTCTCAGATAATTCAACCCTCTCCCCCTCAACCATTCCTTTAGCCTCCATTAAACCTGAGAATGTAACTATTCGAAAGGCCAGAAAACCTAAGCAGGACAGACTCTCTTGGGATTCTGGGTGCGAGGTTCATTATGTCCCTCTGTCATTAAGGATTAAGGAGGCGGCCAGGGAAGGTCACTCCCAAAATCACCTTTCCTCTCCTAGGGTGGTTAGAGAAGCGCCACTGTCTACAACGGGTCGTTAATGAGACTTCTCACCTTAAATATCTATAGTTTTGGAGGGCTCACCAAGCTAAAAGCTCTTGGTTCTTTACTTTCAGATTGAAGACTTGATATGATCTTCTTACAGGAAACGATGTGTGCCCATGACTAGGCTCTCAACTATTTTGCAAAACTTAAACCCTGTTGGGAGTTATGTGCTACTGATTCTGTCTGTCTCTCTGGTGGTCTTTTAACAACTTGGGATCCCTTGGTCGTCTATTGTAGAGCTTTTCCCTCCACTATTGGTATTATGGTTAAGGCCAGGTTTAGGGGTCTGAATAATGATATATCAATTCTGAATTTTTATGGTACTTATAATGATAGAGAACTTTTTTGGAATGCGACTATCGATGGGGGCATATTTAATCATAACTTGATTATTGCAGGTGATCTTAATTTTACTCTTTAAGATGCTGAAATTTGGGGCTTGAAAGCTCGCATCGACCCCCTAGATCCTTTCTTTTCTCAGTTATTGATTCATACTAATATGGTGGGCTTATCACCTATACATATGGGCTCGACTTGGAGGAATGGTAGGATCGAGACTGAATGCATTAGTATGAGGCTTGGTTGGTTTCTGGCTTTTGACACACTATTGACTCTCTTCTTTAGACACATAACTTGATCCCATCCTTCGGTGATCTCATATCACTTTCTGGTTTGTTTTGAGTGGGATGGTCTATCCTTCAAGCAAAACTTTCCTTATAAATTCAACCATGCTTGGTTAGTGGAGGAAGATTTCTTGCAGCTTGTTAAGCATTCTTGGTCCACTGAGGTGTCTCACTTAGAAGTTTATGACATGAACTGCTTTCTTTTGAAATTGAAACGACTGAAATGTGATCTAAAATGCTGGGAAAAGAAGAAGTAATTGAGCGAGGGTTTGGAATTAGTTGATATTGAGCTGGAGTTGCAACAACATTTCCAAAATATCCCTTTTGGCATTCTCTCTAAGGAGGAGGCACATAATATGGTATCTCTTATGAACTGAAAAGAGAAACTTCTGGCTCAAGATGTGTTGTCCTGGAGACTTAAAAGTCATGCCATCTGGATAGAACAAGGGGATGCGAACACAAATTTCTTTCATAGTTTTGCTACTACAAGACAAAATAGTAATTATATCTGGGATCTAGTACAGTTTGGTGAAGGTATTATTGTTCATGAACATGTTCATCTCAAAACTCTAGGGGAAAAACACTTCTCATCTCTGTTTAAAGTCGATGGAAGTGCTCCCATATCGAAGCAACTAAAAGTCATAAAACTATTTCCCTCCTTATTCTCGTCTGAGGAAGCAACGTTTATGGAATCAGAGGTATCGATGGAGGAAGTAGAATCAACTTCGAAGAGTTTCAAGAAGGACAAAAGTCCTGGTCCTAATGGTTGGTTGGTCAAATTCTTTCTGTCTTTTTTTGAGTTGGTAAGTGATTATTTACTAAAAGCTATTGAACAGTCCTGAAGAGAAGGTAAGATACAACATTCCATCAATTCCACTTTTCTGACTCTCATTCTGAAATGTGAAAAGCCAAAATCCTTTGCATATTTTTGTTTTATCTCTCTTTGTAACCTGATATACAAGCTTATTTCAAAAGTTATTTCCAATAGGTTAAAACCTATTTTAGCGAGGGTTATTTCTATTCAACAATTTGATTTTCTAAAGAACAGACAAATCCTTGAACCGGTGGGCATTTCCTAGGAAATCCTTCACACTATTAAGATAAATAAGTTGGAAGCGATGGATCTTAAATTGGACCTCATAAAAGATTTTGATAGAGTAAATTGGACTTTTTTGCGCCTTATTCTATTAAAGGTGGGACTATCATTAAACACTGTTAACTAGATTATGGGATGTGTTTCTTTTGCAAATTTCTCTGTGCTTGTCAATGGTTCTCCTTCTAGTTTTTTCAATGCTTCCAAGGGATTAAGGCAAGATGTCTGTTGTTGTTGGTGAAGAAAAGAGAAACGAAAAAATCCAAGGTATCCGACTCTTTCCCAATCTTTCCACTACTCATCTACTCTTCGTGGATGATGTAGTTTTATTTGGGATTGTAACCTTAGAGGAAAATAAGGATTATAAAGATGAACTTGATCTATTATGTTTGGATTCTATGATGATTATTAGCACGGAAAAATCTTCTTTTCTCCGCCATGACCTAAAAGAGGAAGTGATCAGCAACATTGGTGCTATCCTTCCTTATAAGATGGAGCCTATTGAAAAAGGATTTAAGTATTTGGGTTATTGTCTTAAACCCTTGGGGTATGGTCTAAACGACTGGCGATGGATAATAATAAAATTTCAAAGAAGGCTTGGTAACTGGTCCTATAGGTACTTATCTTTGGGTGGCAGGATGATTCTTATCAAATCTGTTTTGTGTGGTTTCCCAGTATATTGGTTCTCGCTCGAAAGGATACCAATAACTATTTTAAAAAGACTCTGGAAATATATTTTCACCTTCCTTTGGGGGGACACAACTAACATGAGAAAATTTTACTTGGTCAATTAGCAAACCATCTCAATGACCTTTGCTTTTGGGGGATAGATTATAAAAAACCTGTTGATGTATTTGTAACTTCGGAATGTATTCACTTGTATATATTATGTCTTGTACCTTGATGTTTATTCTGGGAAGTGTCTATAATCTATTTGAGTCATGTCATGCCTCGATGTTCCTATCGGGAGGTCCTATAATGTAAACAAGTCATGTCAAGTCATTGTGGGTAACCCTCCTAGGGTTATTAGAATCTCCTAGAGAAGTCGGCTATCAAAACCCCAAATTTTCACAAAAAATAAAATTTTTGATGTAACATAAACTGTTTATAGTCGCAGTTTGATAACTGCTAGCAGTTAACGAAAAGAATGGAATAGTTAACAAAAGTAACCATTAACTTAAACACATATAGATTAATACTACTTTAATTTCGATATGTGCTGTAAATAATCTGCATTCAGTTATTTCTAGTTGTACTAATGGTTTGATTTGTCAAGTAGGTGATAAGTTACTTTCTAACTGGGGCTTTCTTAGCGATTGCTAACGTACCTAGATTTCTGGATCTTACAGGCTTGGCAGGTAAATTTACTCTTTTTAATCTAAGTACTTTTAAATTTAATCCTATTTAGTTTATAATAAATATTAGTCCTAGATTTCGTTGATATTGTTATAAAATAAACTATATGATTAGTAGCTTATTTCTTTACTTAACTGTATGTAAACATTGTGACTCTACTGTGATTTTTCTGCTGCATTTCATTCAGTTACTAGGTGAAAACAGAGAAAAAAAAATAAACATATCATAACAATGTTTAGCCTTCCTGATATTTAACATGAAAAAAATTACTCTATTGTCTGTAAATACACAATCTTATCTACTAAGATATTCTCTTATCCTCTTAAACGTTCTATTTGTGCTAAAATACTTCTATTTCTTTTCCAATAGGTTTACATAAATAAGCTTGTTAAAACAATGGACATAAATAACTAGATCACTGTTCTTTTTAATAATAACCTACACACTGAAAATAAATTACTCTGTTAACTACAAAATGCAGAACTATAACTATTATATTCAATCTCTTAACATTTTCTTTCATCTACTGTAAATATTCTATCTGTGCTGGAGTATGGCCTGGTCCTTCCAGGTGTGGAAAAACACAGACTAGAAATTATTTTCCATTCTAACACATTAAAACAAAATAATGTAGAACTTGATTAGGATAGACGACAACAGCGTTAGGAGGCTGTTCCTCTCTACCAATCTCCATGAGAGCGCCCAAACAACGCTTCCTCAGGATCCCCGAGCTTGTTCTTGGTCTTCTTAGCTGAGAAATGTGTTTGGTTGTGGAGCCTAATCTTCTAGATCCAGAGATATTATTTAGTTGTGATTGTAACCCAGGAGTACTGTACACTCGTTCCCCCTGCGTTGGGGTTCGGGGGCGGAGCCCCCGAATTTTTTTTTTGGGGGATCTGTGTTGGCCAACAGTGTTGTAGACCCATGGTATTGGGTTAACCCTAGAATTTTCCCATTGTATTTCCCCTATAAAAGAGAGCATTGTAAATCAACTGGGTATGGTATTGTATGGATTTGGAAGAGAGACTGTGAGAGCGTGAAGAGCAAGTGTAGCGGTTTTGCTGCAGGGTGTATCCCTTCATCTTTCTGGACTATAATAAAAGGACTGGCAAATTTCTTTGTGGACGTAGCCCATCGTTTGGGTGAACCACGTTATATCTGTGTCCCTCTGTAATGTTTTAATGTGTTTTGCATCTTGTTTATTGATTTAACTGTATATCTATTATTGCTCTACGGTCCTGTTTTCTAACAATTGGTATCAGAGCCAAAAGGTCTATTTGGTTGGTAAACTCGCAGGAAAGAAAGGTTCCTGATTCGAGTGGGAGCAATGGCGGAAGAAGGAAAGTTTAGGTTCGAGAAATTTAACAGCCAAAACTATTAGTTATGGAAGATACAAATGGAGGACTATCTGTACCAAAAGGATATGTACCTTCCGTTGGGCCGAAAAGCAAAACAGCTGGCGGCTATGAAGGATGAAGAATGGGAGGTTCGTGACAGAAAGGCACTAGGAACAATACGGCTGTGCCTGGCTTTGTCGGTGTCCTTCAATATTTCGAAAGAAAAAACAACAGAGGGTGTGATGAGCGCATTGAGTAAGCTCTACGAAAAACCCTCGACTTCTAACAAGGTATTTTTAATGAAGCATTTATTTAATATGAAGATGTCAGAAGGTGGATCTGTTACTGACCATTTAAATGAGTTTAATACACTTACCAGTCAGTGAAGTTCTGTAAAAGTGAACATTGATGATGAGGTTAGGTCTCTTCTAATCTTGTGCTCATTGTCAGAAAGCTGGAATAGATTGGTCATGGTTGTAAGTAACTCTGTCCCTAGTTCAAACACTCTTAAGTTTGATGATGTTGTTGGTGTTATTCTTAGCGAGGAAATGCGAAGAAAAAGCACAGGTGAGACATCAGGTAATGCGTTGACCATGGAGAACAGAGGGAGACAAAACGAGAGAGGAAGGAGCCCAGGAAATCACGACAAGTCTAAAAAGGGAAGATCTAAGTCCAGATTTGGAAAAATAGAGTGCTAGAACTGTGGTAAGAAAGGACGCCTAAAGAAATACTGCAAAGCACCAAAGAAGAAAGGTGAGAGGCAGCAAGAGATTACCTAGGAAGCTAATGTAGCAGGTGATGTGTTACAAGATGCTTTGATTCTTGCATTAGATAATACTAGTGATTACTGGGTAGTAGATTCAGGGGCTTCATGTCATGCTACACCCCATAGGAAATTATTTTATGATTATGTTCAAGGTGATGTTGGGCATGTGTTATTGGGGGATGATGAACCATGTAAAATTGTTGGAAAGGGTAAGGTACAGAATAAGATAAATAATAGAAATGACTGGTTGCTAAAGGATGTAAGGCACATTCCTGCTATGAAAAGAAATATGATCTCAACAGAGCAGTTGGGAGATGGCGGCTGTTTGTCTGCGTTTGGAGAAACATGGTGGAAGGTCACTAAAGGATCAATGGTAATTGCAAAAGGAGATAGGATAGGCACGCTATATTTATGTCCTCATAATACTGATTATTCTATTTCTATAGCTTCCACAAAAACAGGTGCAGCTTTGTGGCATCATAGGATTGGCCACATGAGTGAGAAGGGGATGCAGATTCTCCACTCAAGGAAACTGCTTCCAGATCTGAAGCAGGTAAGTTTGGAATTTTATGAGAACTGTGTTTATGGAAAACAGAAGAGAGTTAGATTTCTCAGGGTTGGGAAACAAAAGAAGAGTGAAAAGTTAGAGCTTGTCCATACAGATGTATGGGGACCAGCTCAGGTACAATCTCTTGGTGGCTCTCGTTATTATGTTACTTTTATTGATGATGCAACTAGAAAAACTTGGGTTTATTGCATTAGACAGAAATCTGATGTGTTTGATACTTTTAAGAAGTGGAAAGATTTGGCTAAGAATGAGACAGGAAAAATGTTGAAATGTCTTAGATCTGATAATGGAGGCGAGTACTGCAGCAAGGAGTTTGACAGTTACTGTTCACACAATGGGATTCGCAGAGAGAAGACAGTCCCTTGAACACCCTAAGAAAATGGTGTGTCAGAAAGGATGAACAGAACGATCATGGAGCGTGCAAGGTGTATGAGATTGCATGCAGGGTTGTCCTTACAGTTTTGGGCTGATGCTGTAAACACTGCTGTTTATTTAATAAACATAGGGCCTTCAAGCGCTTTGGATGGTGGTATTCTAGAGGAGGCATGGATAGGTAAACAGGTAAAATACTCATTTCTGAGAACTTTTGGTTGTGAAGCATTTGTCCATATTGATAAAGATGATAGAACAAAGCTTGAGGCTAAATCCAAGAAATGTACATTTATTGGATACGGGGTTGATGATTTTGGTTATCGCTTATGGGATCTTAAAAATTGCAAAATCATTAGGCGTAGAGATATAGTATTCAATGAAAAGGTCATGTACAAAGATCAATTGCAGGGAAAGAAAGAAGAAAAGGAAAACACAGAGTATACAGTGCTTGATGAAATCAAAGAAAATGAAGTTCCAAAAGCACCAAAAAATGAAGAGCAGCAGCAGGTACCTGAAACTCCTGCAACTGTAAGAAAGTCTACTAGGTTAAGTAGACCCCCTGAACAATTCTTTCCTTCACTGTATTATTTATTGATGACTGATTCTGGTGAACTAGAATGTTTTGAAGAAGCAATGCAGGTAGAAACTAGAAAGAAGTGGGAGCAAGGCATGGATGAGGAGATGGACTCATTGGTAAGAAACTAGACTTGGGATCTGGTTAAGTTGCCTGCAGAAAAAAGGGTATTGTCGAATAAATGGGTTTACAGGTTGAAGGAAGAAGATCGAGGAAAGAAGAGGTACAAGGATAGACTTGTTGTAAAGGGGTTTGCACAAAAGAAAGGTATATACTTTGATGAAATCTTTTTCTCCTGTTGTTAAAGTGACTTCAATTAGAACTATTTTAAGTCTGGTGGTGGTAGAAGATTTGCATATTGAACAATTAGATGTAAAAACGACCTTTCTCCATGGGGATTTGGAGGAAGAGATTTATATGTAGCAACCACAAGGGTATGAGGTCAAAGGGAAGGAGAATTTGGTTTGCAGGTTGAAGAAGAGCTTGTATGTCCTGAAGCAAGCTCCAAGGCAATGGTATTTAAAATTTAATAAGTTTATGACAAAAAAAAGTTATGATAGATGTCATTTTGACCACTGTGTTTATTTCAAGAGGCTAGATAATGGAAGCTATATTATCTTGTTATTGTATGTGGATGACATGCTTGTTGCAGGGTCTAACATGCAGGATATAAATGTGCTCAAAAGAAAACTAGCTAAATCATTTGCGATGAAGGATTTGGGTGCTGCAAAGCAAATCCTTGGTATGAGAATAACAAGAGACAGGAAAAATCGCAAATTGACATTGTCTCAAGGTGAGTACATAGAAAAGGTGTTGCAGAGGTTTAGAATGCAGAATGCAAAACCAATCAGCACACCTTTGGAAAGCCATTTCAAACTAAGCAAGCATATGTGTCCAGAGACATAGGAAGAGATAACTTAATGTCCAAGATTCCCTATTCATCAACAGTTGCGAGCTTGATGTATGCCATGGTGTGCATAAGACCAGATATTGCACATGCAGTGGGAGTTATGAGCAGGTATATGAATAATCCAGGTAAAGAGCATTGGAAAGCAGTACAGTGGATTCTCAGGTATTTGAGAGGTACCACTTCTCATGCATTATGTTTTGGAGGTTGAAACACTGTTCTACGAGGATATGTTGATGCAGATATGGCTGGTGATAAAGAAAACAAGAGGAGCATCATAGGTTATGTGTTCATTGTAGGTGGAATAGCAGTAAGTTGGATTTTAAAACTGCAACATGTTGTTGCACTTTCAACAACAAAAGCAGAGTATGTTGCTGCTACAGAGGCTAGTAAGGAGATGATTTGGTTGCAGAGGTTCATGGAAGAATTGGGTAAGAAACAGGAGAATAGTAGGCTGTACAGTGACATCCAGAGTGCCATTCATATTGCAAAGAACTCAACCTTTCATTTGAGGACTAAACATATACAACTCAAGTACCACTTCATAAGATCTGTTCTAGATGAAGAACTGTTAAAACTGGAAAAGATCATACTAGCCAGAATCCTGCAGACATGTTGACAAAGGGAGTATCTAGAGAGAAACTGAGTTCCTGCTCAGTTTCTGTTGGCCTTAAAGCATGAAGGTGAAAAGAAGAAAATTTTCCAAGTCCAAGGTCCAGCAAGTGCAGTAGCGGTGGAGTTGCTGTGATTAGTCTCCAAGTGGGAGATTGTTTGGTTGTGGAGCCTAATCTTCCAGATCCAGAGATATTATTCAGTTGTGATTGTAACCCAGGAGTACTGTACACTCGTTCCCCTTGCGTTGGGGTTCGGGAGCAGAGCCCCCGATTTTTTTTTTTTGGGATGTGTGTTGGCCAACATTATTGCAGACCCATGGTATTGGGTTAACCCTAGAATTTTTCCATTGTATTTCCCCTATAAAAGAGAGCATTGTAAATAGACTAGGTATGATATTGTATTGTATTGGAAGAGAGACTATGAGAGCGTGAAGAGGAAGTGTAGCGGTTTTGCTGCAGGGTGTATCCCTTCATCTTTCTGGACTGTAATAAAAGGACTGGCAAATTTCTTTGTGGACGTAGCCCATTGTTTGGGTGAACCATGTTATATCTGTGTCTCTCTATAATTTTTTAATGTGTTTTGCATCTTGTTTATTGATTTAACTGTATATCTGTTATTGCTTTGCGGTCTTGTTTTCTAACAAATCGGTGGAGCATGCAAACAGTAGACTGGTCCAATAACTCAGTAAAACACCCTGCACTCAGCAGTAATATCTTTCAGCTTAAAAGCTGCACTAGATCACTTAGCAGTTATCCCATCAAACTCTTTCCACAATTCTCTTCCATTGAATTTCTCTAAAGTACATTCACCTGAATGATCACTTCTCTCGAATGAGCAGCCTCAGCTGTTTTCAATGGGAATTTTTATAAAGATTGCCTAGGTCTTTTGGGTCAGTTGTCATTAATTGAGCCACTTGCTCTGATTCCACTTTCTTGGGGCATCGCGACCCCAAATGTAGGGGGGTTGCCACCTACAACAGTTGGAAGTGGTTTGAGGATGCTGCCACATGTCAGTTTGCTCTCCACCCAGTCTCCTCCACCAATTTGACTAGTAAACACTTTTTTAACAGCTCTCCTAAGCTGTTGTCTCCTCCTTTATTTATTTATAATTAAAATATTCAGAATTACATTAAATATCCTTGAATCTGCTGAGTCATCAATTACAACTTAGCATAAAATTTAACATATTGTCCTCAAATAATAACAAATAATATAACATTGTTTTTACAAAATTGGGGCATGTGACATACACACCCCCTTAAAGTATAACATTGTCCTCGATTTTATTTATTCTTCGTCCTTAGAATTCCCCTGGAACAGAATTGGATATGCATCTCACATATTACTTTCCAATTCCCAAGTGGCTTCTTCTGGATTAAGGTGCTTCCATTGCACCTTCACTTGACCAATGGTGCGGTTTCGAAGTGTGATCTCCCTCCGCCCAAGGATACAGTCCAGTTCCACTAGAAAATCTCGTTCTAGTTCCACCTGTATATCATTCTAGTTAACAACATGAGTAGCATCATGAACCTATTTCTTTAATACAGAAATGTGAAAAACATTATGTACTCTTAAATTTGGTGGTAATGCTAATTGATAACCTACTTGTCCAATCCTGGACAGTATTTCAAATGGACCATAGTAACGAGTTGCTAGTTTTGCACAACTTCCCAATCTCAGAGAGCTCTTTTTGGGCCTCACCTTGATGAACACATGTTCACCTACCTAAAACTCTGGAGTCCTTATAAGGTCTGCTTGACTTTTCTGTCGATCTTGCGTAGTTTTTAGATTACCTTGTACCTGCTTTACAATTTCTTCCATTTCCTTTAATAGTTCAGGACCTAATACTAATCTATCCACCGGATTACTCCAGGAGATAGGAGTATTACATTTCCTTCCATACAAGATTTCAAAAGAACTAAATCTGGCTGATGTCTAATAATTATTATTATAAGCAAATTCTACTGGATGCAAATAATCCTCCCATTTACCTGGCCGGGCTTTCACGTACATTCTTAATAAATATTCCAGTACTTGGTTTACTCTTTCAGTCTATCCATCTGTTTGAGGATGACACAAAGTACTAACATTTAATGTAGTGTTTAATCCTTTAAACAAAGATTTCCAAAAGTTACCTGTAAATTTAGGATCTCTATCCGAAATTATAACTTTCGGTATTCCATGCAGTCGAAAAATTTGCTTTAGAAAGATATCAGCTATGTTTGCATCTTTATACGTAGTTTTAACAGGTATAAAGTGAGCTGCTTTACTTAATTTATCAACCACTACCATGATAGAATCATTTAAATTCTGATTTCTAGGCAGTCCAGTAACAAAATCGAGACTAATTATCTCCCATTTCCAGCTAGGAATGGGCAAGGGATGAAGTAATCCAGCTGGATGTTGATGTTCAGTTTTCACCTGCTGACATTCAAAACACCTAGCGATATATTCTGCCAGTTCAGTCTTCATGTTTGGCCAAAAATATTATTTTCTTGACATGGTTATAGTCTTTTGATAACCTGGATGACCTGAGTATGGCGTTTTATGGATTTCATCCAAAATTAACAATTTAACTTTATGTACATTTGGTACATACATTCTGTCTTTATACAGTAAAAATTCCTTTGCATTCAAACTGGACCCTTTACTTAAGCTTTATGTTGGATTTTCTTTTGTTTTAGCTTGTAAGTTTTGGTAAATTTCATCTTGTTCTATCTCCGCTTTAAGCTGCTCATCCAGATTTGTTGTATAAGTGCCGATAACTGCTGTGAAGTTTAGCCTTGCATTCCTACTTAATGCATCAACAACTTTATTTTCTTTCCCTTTAATGTGCTGAATTTCGAAGTCATACTCACTTAGGAAAGCTAACCACCTAGCTTGTCTGGCATTTAGATTAGGACGATCTAACAGATACTTTAGTCCTTTATTATCAGTCATTAAAATAAACTTTTTGCCATTTAGGTGATGACGCCACATCTTTAGAGCATGTATAACAACAACTAATTCCAGATCATAAGTTGCATAACTCTTTTTATGAATTTTTAATTTCCTAGACTCATAGGCAATAACATGCCCTTCTTGAGTCAGAACACCGCCTAAACCATCATTGCAAGCGTCAGTACACACTACAAATTCTTTATTTGGATCAGCTATTCTTAAAATAGGTGCGTTGGTTAATAAATTTTTTAACTTTTTAAAGCTATCCTCACAGTTCTGATTCCAATCAAATTTCTTTCCTTTCTTCTGCAAATAAGTTATCGGATTCGCGATTCTCGAAAAACCTTCAATGAACCTCTGGTAATAACCGGTAATTCCCATGAAGGATCGGACATCAGTTACATCCTTAGGAACCAGCCAATCTTCGATCACCTTTATCTTTTTGGGATCTACCGAAATCCCTTCCTTAGTCACCACATGACTTTAGTACTGAATTTTATCTTCGAAGAAATCACATTTACTAAACTTTGTAAAGAGTTGATGATCTTGTAGCTCTTGCAAATTTTTTTTTAAATGTTCTTTATGTTCTTCTTCAGTTTTTGAATAGATTAAGATTTCGTCGATAAACACGACCACGAATTTATCTAGATACTTATGTATAATGTTGTTCATTAAACACATAAAAACAGCTGGGGCATTAATAAGCCTGAATGGCATGGCGACAAACTCGTAATGGCCATATCGAGTTCTAAAAGCTGTTTTAAAGATGTCTTCATCCTTCATCCTAACTTGATGATATCCAGACCTTAAAAATTAGAGAAAATTTCAACTCAAAATGGGCCTCCTAAAAAAAATTAATAAAATAATAGTTAAAATAATAAAATAATATTTATTAATTTTGGAGGAAGAAAAGAAAAAAACTACTTTTTTGTTTGTATTTTCGACATATCTCCCTGTGTTTTTACTCAAATTTTGATCAGGAGAGCTTGTTGGATGTGGAATTAAATTCCGCATCCAATGAGTACCCACTTGGCATACTTTTGACAGACCTTGCTACCCCAAAAACAAGAAATACCTGAAAAACTCGCGTTTTTTTAGGTATTTCTTGTTTTTGGGGTAGCGGGGTTCGTCAAAAGTATGCCGAGTGGGTACTCGTTGGATGCATAATTTAATTCTGCATCCAACGAGCTCTCGCGATCGAAGTTTGAGTACAAACACGGGGAGATATGTCGAAAATACAAACGAAAAAGTAGTGTTTTTTATGATACCTATCCCCAAATTTATATTAAAAAAGTGTTTAAGACCTATATGGGATTTCAAATTTAAAGCAATTTCATTGGCTAACACATGATGACATGGAATTTGATTTAAAGTTAAAAGGCCCGTTTTGAGTTGAAATTTCCTCTAATGTCAATTTTTGAGAACACCGTGGCTCCACGTAATTGATCAAATAGATCATCTATGCGAGGCAACGGGTATCTATTTTTAATATTCATCTTATTCAACTGACGGTAATCTATGCAAAGTCGCATGGTTCCGTCCTTTTTCTAAACGAAGATGACAGGTGCCCCCGAGGGAGACACACTGGGTCGAATATACTTTTTTGTCAATAAGTTCTTTTAATTGTGAATTTAGTTCATTCAGTTCTAGTATGTTCATTCGATAAGGGGCCTTTGAGCTGGGTACTGCACCAAGTACTAGTTCAAGGGTAAAATCTAGTTCCCTTTTCGGAGGTAGTCCCAGAATTTCTTCCAGAAATACATCAGCATATTCTCTTAAAACTTGTATGTCCTCCAATTTTAATTTTTCTGTCTTATTTAGATTTTCCTCATTAGTTATTGTTACTGCATAAGCTTTACAACCCTTCCTAACAGCTCTCTTAAACTATAGAGCAGAAATTTGCCTTATGGTTGTTTTTCTAGAGATCCCCTTTACACTTATTGGTTTTCTATTATTATTTATACACGTAAAGGTTTTATCATAACAATTTAAAATCACCCTATGTTGTTCTAACCAATCCATACCGATCAGTAAATCATAAGAACCAAGAGGTAATACATTAAGCTTTACAACCATTTCAAATTGATCCATAACTACTGCACATTCTTTTACAAAACTAGTTACCTTCCTTTTAGCACCAGTGGCTAACTGCACTAACCAAGAATTTTCAATTTTTTCAATAGGCAACTTATATTTTTCTACCATTTTAGGTGAAATATAACTGACACTAGCTCCTGGATCAATTAAAATAGCTATAGGGGTTTGGTTTATCATACCTTTTACTTCCACCATGGAAGTTTGATATTATGCTTGTCGATTCTCCAAGGCTGCATTGATTCTGGGCATATTGCTCGCTAAATCTCCGACAGTCATCTCCTCCTATATAGTATGGATATTAATGACAGTATTTTTCTGATTAGGATAGACTGAGGCATAATGTGGGCCATTACACTCCCAACACTTTATAGGTTCTTTGCGTTCAAAGTTCTTTGTGTAATTACCATGGTTATTAGCAAACTCTTTACCCTTGGAATTATTCTGATTGCTTGGTGAATTATTCTTATTCCCTTGGAAATTCTTGTTAGCAAAATTTCTGGCCTTATTGTTTTTAGAATTCCTGTTGGGCACAAATTCTTTCCTTTTTTCATCACAATGGTTATTATTCTTCTTGGCCTTCTAGTTGGCCATGCTTCCTTCTTCCGGTTCTGTTCATAACAGAAGTTGACTTTCCTCATAGCTTCTTCCAGAGTTTTTGGATTGTCATACTCAATCTTGTCCTTAATATGATAAGGTAGACAGCTGAGAAATCGTTGTACCTTTGGTTTTTCATCCACAAGGTATGGTGCATACCTAAGCAGACTTAAAAAATTGTTGTTTAGATCTTTCATCGTCATTGATCCTAATTTAAGCTCATAGAATTCTTTTCCTTTCTCTTCATAGTACTGTTTAGACATAAATTTCTTTTTAAAGTACCTTTTGAAGGTACTCCAATTGACATTCTTCTCTTTTATTCCCTTCACTCTCTTCAAATCCTGCCACCAAATATCAACCTTTCCTGAGAGATTGTAGATAGCCATTCTAGCCTTTAATTGGTTAGAATAGTTATAAATCTGGAAGTACTTCTTCATTCTAGATAACCAAGATTCTGCTTCCTCCCCTTCTTAGTCTCTCCATTGAATATTGGTGGTGTAATCTTTTTAATTCCCAAGAAATTTCCTTATAGGGTTTATATTTTCTCTTTTTAGTATAATGGTTGTCATCACTACTGTCACTAGTGGAGTGAATTTTACGTAGATCACCAAACACCTCTGAAGATGAGTTGCTTTCGTTTTTAGTCTGTTTAATCTTTTTATATTTATGTTGATGACTTGTATCTTCTGAATCAGCTCTTTTTCCCCTACCCTTAGTTTGAAATCTTTCTGTTAGGGGGTGATTCCATGAAGATGGGTAACAATTTTTGGCCAAATTTGGCGATGAAAACCTGATTTTTTACTCATGTGCTAGATAGAAGCCCTCAAAACGCATATATGCCATGTGAATTTTGACTTGCAGTAAAAAAACAAATTGTAGAATATTATGTTGGCTTCATAATGCTATTTTTA
>LPNX010432419.1:29500-149832 GCA_001517045.1 Pseudotsuga menziesii | reverse complement strand
GAAAAAAATCGGGCAGCATTTCGGCTTGCCCGGGACACATTTCAAAATTAAACCGGTAGCATAAACGCTACCAGTTGACATAATTTATATATATATATAACAAATGAACAAAAAAATTCAATTTAACTACAAATTTTCAAAAATACGGCAGCATTTCTGCTTGCTGGTACACATTTTAAACATGAAAATTATAAAAACATACATTTACCAAATTTTAAAACAAATTTTATAAATTTATAAAAAAAAAATTAAATTCCATTTAAATTGAAAAACAATTATTTAAACTGTTACCTCTTGGCTCCAACGCCATTGTGACGAGGTTGGGTTGCTTCAGGGTGCTTGGGTTGCTTTGGGGTGCCAATCCTTACGTCGCTGTTCCGGGTTGTTTCTTGGTCGAGCTGTGACAGTGAAATTTGGCAAAACGGTCGAGGTATGTACCTTGACCGAGGTCCATACCTCGACCGAGGTGCATACCTCGACCGAGGTACATACCTCGACCGAGGTATTTCTTAACCCTCGGTCGAGGTTTTAATACCTCGACCGAGGGTTAAGAAATACCTCGGTCGAGGGATGAACAAAACCTCGGTCGAGGGCTTGATAAAACCTCGGTCGAGATATTAAAACCTCGGTCGAGGGCTTGTTAAACCCTCGGCCGAGGTGTGTTTTTTGCTTTTGCCGAAATGCGCTTGCCAAAAAGTGTTACCCAGGTTCGCGGATTCACCCTAGGATCTGATTTAGCTCCTCCTGAGCCCTCAGAATCCTTTCATTCTCTCATTCAACAGATTCCATTTCAGATTTTAAGTCTTTTACTGTTTGTAAAAGTTCTGAGGAGTTAGAGTTTAGATCTTCTTGTATAGGGTCTCTTGGTAATTTTTCTTGTTCAGTAAATGGAGATTCCTCTTCTGCATATTCCTCCAGCCTTTCCATACCTATTGTTAAACTTCAGAAATAATTTCTCTGTTGAATAACATTTAAAAGAAAATACATCAGCAAAATAATTCAAAATCACTGTTTCATAAAAGCTAGTTGGGCTTCATCAAGGCTTAGTGTTTGAACTATGTGCTTTGATACCACATGTCAAAACCCTAAATTTTCACAAAAATTAAAATTTTTGATGTAACATAAACTGTTTATAGTCGCAGTTTGATAATTGCTAGCAGTTAACGGAAAGAATGGAACAGTTAACAAAAGTAATCATTAACTTAAACACATATAGATTAATACTATTTTAATTTCAATATGTGCTGTAAATAATCTGCATTCAGTTATTTCTAGTTGTACTAATGGTTTGATTTGTCAAGTAGGTGAGAAGTTACTTTCTAACTGTGGCTTACTTAGCGATTGCTAACGTACCTAGATTTCTGGATCTTATAGGCTTGACAAGTAAATTTTGAACCAGTAAGGGTTTATTAAGGCGTTAAACTAGATATACTTCTTTTAGCATAAATATACTGCTAGAGTAAAAGTTTGCTTAGAAGAATTCAAGGTACTACAAGGTAAAGTAACGTTTCTTTTACTTGTTTTACAAATGTGATAGTACTTAAACTTCATGTCGTAAAGGTCAATAAATTTGCCCTATTGTTTGTCTTTTATCAGAATGACTACTACGTTAGATAAAACTTCTTTCTATCTTTACTGTAAGCTCTTTCTAGTTCTTATTAGAGCTCAAGATTTTTGTCTATCAATACTCTTATTGAAATAAAAGTTTATTGCTGTTGCTATTTATAAAATGTACAATACTGCTTATAAGTATGGAAACAGACCTAAGGCCTTTCAAGAAACAAGCTTATACAAAACTCTTAGCTTTACTTTTTATTAAGCTCCAGTAGATGAAGTTTATCAGCTTATTAATGCATTGTTTTTATAAATGATCATTTGCGTAAATATCGACATGTTGTGATTTCTATCTCCAAACTTCTTCATGATATAAGTAATGTGACAAAATTACATCACCCTATTATTTATTTGTAATAACAAATGATACTATACTTTTCTTGGATAGTTCTACTATCCTTTACTACCAAGTCTATACTAACCTTGGTTTGAATTCATTTGGGGAATTGTATACATTTGGAGACCAAACGATTACAACTTCCATGAAGTTTACCTTATGCTTAGTACTATAGACTTCATACAACAATAAGAATTTATTCTAGAGTGTAAATACTTTTTATATCCACAATATTGATTTACAACTAGATTCTTACTATTAGTCTTTACATACAACTTGTTCTAACATCATTGTCTTGCTATATAATGTATGAATAATTGATTATTATTGGAACTTATTACCTTAAGATCAAGGGCATACACCCTACTATGGATCTTTCCATAGTTTTTATTCCTCCATCGAAAGGTTTCATTGTTTACATATGTTAAATATTAACAATACAATGCATGATTTGGTTTGCTACCAACGAATGTTCCAAGGTTTAATATATAAGGTTTACCAATACCATGAAAGCCTCGTTCTTTACCATAGTTTGATTTTATGATTTATCCATGAAATGATACGTTTTGACTTTATAGATTTCATTATCATGGTGATCATTATAGAAATTATTAACAATAATTTGATCCAGATATTGCAGTGGAGACTATAAACTCGACCCACTGTGGAATGGATAAATTTGGGGGCACGTGGAACATCCACCACCGTGCATTGCATAGCTTATACGCTCACCATGCAACCCTACTTCTCATTCTTTATCAAGGGTTTTTGGTTTGTGCTTTGTCTGGTTTCCTACGGCCATGAGGCTCGCTTGTGCTTGCCTTCAGCTCCACTGTCTATGCATTCCGAAGTGTTGTCACCCAGTGTAAGAGTTGCGAAGTTCATAGCTCACATTTGATTTGATTCCTGCAAACAAAACTTTGCTGTGCATGAGGCTAGTGTTACATAGTCAGTAGTTTTTAGTGTCAAATCGTTGTGTGGCCATTGTCAATGCTTTCTCTTGCTCTAGTCGTCAGTGTAGTTAGTATTTTGAACCCAGCTGCCTCTTTCTCAAGTGAACACGAGGGTTGTACTGTTCGTTGTGATGGTCTACCTTCTTCGTGGCCTCGGTTTTCAACACTTCCAGTTAATAATTTGTTTTAAATTGTTTGTAAACTTTAAAATTACAGTTACAGTTATAAACTCAGTTTTTAAATCAAGATTTTGGTTTTCACTTGCAGGTGATGGTTCTCCTTTTCGTTTGGAAGAATCCTCTTCACGTTTGGATTGGCATCTAGTCTACGGGCAAGCCCTGGTTACAAAGTGGCACTCCCTGCTTGTACAAACTTAGGGGAAAATGATTTCAATTGGAAGAAGTTACGACCTTGGTTTCCCCAGTCTTGGGATGTTGGTCTTCAGTTTTTAAGAGTTGTTTTTCATTATTAAACCCTTGCATATAGCAGGGTGACTCCGGCTTAAATGTCGTGATTTGTATATGCTCTTTTCTTGACTTATAAATATTATACAGTAATGTAGGTTTTGATATAAAGAATGTTAGTTTTGTTTTTAAAAACCCATGCCACGATGCTGAGTACACCGACCCTGAGCTGGGTATTGCAATCTGGTTAAGTTTGTAGCCTTACGGCCTATCAATGTAATACATTGGGTTCTAAAAAAGGTTTTACTTCGAGCTCTGTCTCGTGTTTACAGTAATATTGTATATTGTAACTCTGGGTATATTAGGGTTTGTCCTATCCGACTGTTAATGAAGAACATTCTGTCTAAATATCCTTTGTTAGTATACATTGTTATTATAAGGACTGTATCTTATTCGTAGTGTGTAATTTATAATATTAATCTTACTTGTTTGGAAAAATATAAGCTAGGGTTTTTCCTGAAGTGAAACCCTTGTTAAGTTCTTCAGTTAATTAATGATTAGGTTCTATTACGTGTTATTTTGGTTAAATTAATATTATAGCTGTGTTGTGTAAAAGTACCTTTGTTCCAGAAAGGACTGTGACAGTTTACAGTAGACTCATTGCTTATATATATATTATTATCCAAGTAAATTGTTTGCAACTTAGAAGTTTTATTTATAATAGATTAATAACTTGGTTAGAGTTTCAACCCTGAAGTTTATATTTACAGGTATAAGCCTGTCTAATATTTATAAATAGTTTTTACATAGGTATTATTTAGTTTTATACTAGTTATTAATTATATTTTCATTTCTTTTATTTAGTAAACTGTCTAGTAGACTTTACTCAGAGTTTTTGAAATGATATAGCATAAATTCTGTAACTCAGTTTACTCTTTTTAATCTAAGTACTTTTAAATTTAATCCTATTTAGTTTATAATAAATATTAGTCCTAGATTTCGGTGATATTGTTATAAAATAAACTATATGATTAGTAGCTTATTTCTTTACTTAACTGTATGTAAACATTGTGACTCTACTGTGATTTTTCTGCTACATTTCATTCAGTTACTAGGTGAAAACAGAGAAAAAAAATAAACATATCATAACACTGTTTAACCTTCCCGATATTTAACATGAATAAAATTACTCTACTGTCTGTAAATACACAATCTTATCTACTAAGATATTATCTTATCCTCTTAAACGTTCTACTTGTGCTAAAATACTGCTATTTCTTTTCCAATAGGTTTACATAAATAAGCTTGTTAAAACAATGGACATAAATAACCAGATCACTGTTTTTTTTAATAATAACCTACACACTGAAAATAAATTACTCTGTTAACTACAAAATGCAGAACCATAACTATTATATTCAAACTCTTAACATTTTCTTTCATCTACTGTAAATATTCTATCTGTGTTGGAGTACGGCCTGGTCCTTCCAGGTGTGGAAAAACACAGACTAGAAATTATTTTCCATTCAAACACATTAAAACAAAATAATGTAAAACTTGATTAGGATAGACGACAACAACGTTAGGAGGCCGTTCCTCCCTACCAATCTCCTGGAGAGCGCTCAAACAATGCTTCCTGAGGACCCCCAAGCCTGTTCATGGTCTTCTTGGCTGAGAACTGGTGGAGCATGCAAACAGTAGACTGGTCCAATAACTCAGTAAAACACCCTGCACTCAGCAGTAAGATCTTTCAACTTAAAAGATGCACTAGATCACTCAACAATTATCCCCTCAAACTCTTTCCACAATTCCTTTCCATTGAATTTCTCTGAATTACATTCACCTGAATGATCACTTCTCTTAAATGAGCAGCCTCAGCTCTCATCAATGGGAATTTTTATAAAGATTGCCTAGGTCTTTTGGGTCAGTTGTCATTAATTGAGCCACCTGCTCTGATTCCACTTTCTTGGGGAATCATGATCCCAAATGTAGGGAGGTTTCCACCTGCAACAGTTGGAAGTGGTTTGAGGATGTTGCCACATGTCCGTTTTCTCTCCACCCAATCTCCTCCACCAATTTGACCAGTAAACACTCTTTTAACAGCTCTCCTAAGCTCTTGTCTCCTCCCTTATTTATTTATAATTAAAATATTCAGAATTACATTAAATATCCTTGACTCTGTCGAGTCATCAATTACAACTTATCATAAAATTTAACATATTGTCCTCAAATAATAACAAATAATATAACATTGTTTTTGCAAAATTGGGGCATGTGACATCGGCCCTAGTGAGTCATTGTCAAGTCAGGAATTAGTATAAATAGAGAGTGAGCCTCTCTATTTATTACACACTCACTCACACTCAGTTGTAGTGCATAGCAGAGGAAGAAGAAGTTGCTAGGGCTAGAAAGAAAGAGGATACTGCTGTCGAGATATCATCTTACTGTTTTTGGGGCTTTGATATTTGGCGTTGATTCTATCTCTGAGGAAGTTGCGGGTTTTTCTCCTTTATGGTTTCCCCGAGGAAAATATTTGTGTTCATTGTCTTATAGGTTTGATTGTTGTGCTTGTTATTCTCTCAGTTAAGATCCTAAGTTAATGCTATCTTAAATGATAAAAATCTAACATGGTATCAGAGATAACCTGAGAAGAAGACACTATGCAGCTGCGGGAACTAGGGATTCCTACTTTTTGGATCTCTTTCCACATATTTTCAACAAAAGAAGGTTGGACTGACTCTCCTCCCCAGGGCGCATCTTTCTGTCGAAGCAGAATCTGATTTTGAGCATTTTCAGTTTTTGACCCAACACTTGTGCCAAAAATTAGGGCTTTCCATAGAAGTGGAATTCTTGAGTGAGTCGAGGCCTGGATTAATATCCTCCTCAAAATTGAAGTTTAGAGATCAAGATCAAAGCATTTGGTTGGACAGAACTCCGGGAAAGTCAAACCCTTATTTGCTATTGAACCAACACTGCAGAAATTCAGCTCCAAATCCAGATCCGACATCTTGACTTGGTAAGATCTAAATCTTTTGTATTTCCATTTGAAATTCTCAGTTAAGATGTCTCATCATACCAAGCTTGATGAAAAGCTTGAGGGAGATGATAACTTCCGAGCCTGGAAGTATAGGATTTCCCTGGTCCTGGAAGAAAATGAGCTGGACTCCTACATCAATGAGGAGATTCAAGTTCTAGAGGGAGATGAGGCTAAGGCCTTACACAAGAAGAAGTTGGTTATGGCTAAGAGGATTATTGCTGATTCAATCAAGGATCACCTCATACCACAGGTGTCCTCCCTAAAGACACCTAAAGCTATGTTTGATGCCCTAACCAAATTGTTTGAAGGAAAGAACATAAACTGGAAGATGACCTTGAGGAACCAATTCAAGAATGTAAAGATCCAGAATGCGGAGACCATACAGTCATACTTCACAAGGGTCTCCCAGATCAAAGAACAACTTGAAGCAGTAGATGAAGAAGTGGAGAATGCAGAGATTGTAATGACCACCTTGAATGGTCTCCCTAGGACATGGGACTCTTTCATTCAAGGGATCTGTGGCATAAATAAGTTAGTCAAGTTCAGTAGACTATGGGAAGAATGCTCTCAAGAAGAAGCTCGGATAGCAGCTCAAGAAGAAAAGATGGGAAGTGAAGATCAAGCTCTCACAGTACAATCCAAGAAAACCAGATCTAGCCACCACAAAGGTAAGTACTCTCATCAAAAGAATAACTTTAGAAATCCCAGAGATAAGTTTAAGTTCATTTTCTATACATGTGATGAAAGAGGACACTTTGCTAGAGATTGTCCTAAAAACAAAAGTAGCTCTCACAAGAAGAAGGGAAACAAGAGAAGAAATCATGCTCATGCTGCAGCGGATGATGAACCTTCCACAAAGAGAAACAAACAAGATAGTAATGATTCTTCAAGTGATGAAGAATATGTTTTGATCTTCGCTCTCACGGGAACTATCACACATGGAAGAAATGATTGGCTTATAGATAGTGGTGCTTCCAAACATATGACAGGATTCAAGGAATCCTTTGTGAAACTATCTGAACATGAATCACCTCACAAGGTGAAACTCAGAGATGACTACCAGTATCCAATAAAAGGCAGTGGTGAATCCTCATACAAGCTAGACTCTGGAAAGTATATCAAGATGAAATATGTATTGTTTGTACCTGGACTAAAGAAGAACCCCCTCTCCATATCTGCATTGGATGCAAAAGGAATGAGGGTTGCATTTGTAGATGGCCAAGTCCTCATGTGGCCAAAGGGAAAGTCTTTCGATTATGTAGTAGTGATTGGGGAACAAGAAGGAGGACTATACAAATTGAAGGGCCAACCAGAACAAGCTTTGGTTCATGACTCGGTAGAACCAAATGAGCTTTGGCATAGAAGGATTGCACATGTGCATTACAGAGCACTACCACTTGCAAGCAAAGCTGTTGAAGCCTGCCTCCCAGAAATGTAGACAAACAATGGAGGTGCATGCAAAGGATGTGTGAAAGGGAAGAACACAAAGAAGACATTTCCAAGTAGAAAAAGCAAGGCAAAAGGAATCTTGGAAATCATCCACTTCGATGTATGCGGTCCAAGGTCATCCAGTTCACTAAGCGGGTATGTATACTATGTTTATTTTATTGATGATTTTTCTAGAGAGGAATGGATATACTTTATGAAGAACAAATATGAAGTATTCAGCAAGTTCAAGGAATTCAAAGCCTTGATCAAGAATCACACGGAGAAGAAGTTTTCTCCGGCAAGAAACTAGAAGTCAGCCATCTCAGAATATTCGGTTGTCCTATATACATACACATTCTGAAAGAAAAGAGAACGAAGCTAGATCCTTCAGGAAAGAAGGGTATATTTGTGGGATACTCTGAAAGCTCGAAGGATTATAGAATATACTTCTCAGGATTTAAGAAGATTGACATCAGCAGAGATGTAACATTTGACGAAGATTCAACCTACATCAAATCCAGGAAGAGACCGACTGAAGAACCTAAAGAAACAAGAGCACCCAGAATTCATGATACAACCATGAATGAAGAAATTCAAGAAGAAGATTGAGAATTAGAAGAACCTCAAGAACTTGTAGATCCACCTCAGGAGAAGAATCCTCATAAGAGGAAACCTGCTTGGGTACATGAAATTATCCAAGGTGCAAAAAGATATGGAGCTTCAGAAGAAATAGACAGAGGAAGAAAGAGAACTAGGTCATACTCCAGTTATGTAGCCCTGCTATGTGACATTATTGATAAAGAACCTTCCAGCTATGAAGAAGTGGCAGAAAGGAAAGAATGGAAGGATGCCATGATCGAAGAGTATCAATCGATCATGAAGAATGATGTTTGGGATGTTATCCCAAGACTAGAAGGGAAGTCCATTGTAACTTCCAAATGGATCTACAAGATCAAGCATGCTGCAGATGGTAGCATAGAGAAATATAAAGCAAGATTTGTGGCTCGTGGTTTATACCAGAAAGAAGGAATAAATTATGAAGAAACTTTTGCACTTGTAGCCAGATACACCTCCATTAGATCAGTACTTTCTCCGGCTGCAATGATGAAATGGAAGATACACAAGATGGATGTCAAGTCTGCTTTCTTGAATGGTGTAGTAGAAGAGGAAATGTATGTGGAGCAGCCACTCGGTTTTGAGACACATGACAGGGAGTCTCATGTGTGTAGATTGAATAAATCCCTATACGATTTGAAACAGGCATCCAGGACATGGTACTACAGAATTGATGGCTTCATATCCAGTTTGTGCTTTACCGAGAGTAAAGCATATTCCAACCTTTACTACAAGGTTGAAGATGGCAACCCAGTGATACTCTTACTGTATGTGGATGATCTGTTTGTAACAAGTATGGATGGGTTGATTGCTGATATGAAGAGGAAACTTGTTGCCTAGTTTGAAATGAAAGACTTGGGTATGATGCACTATTTCCTAGGCATGGAGGTGTGGCAAAATGAGGATGGAATATTCCTTAAACAAGGGAAGTATGCAGTAGAGATTCTGAAGAGATTCAGGATGATGGACTACAAGGCCATAACCACACCTATGGCATCAAACCTAAAGCTATTGAGTGATGCTTCATCAAAAGCGGGTGATGCTATGATGTATCGTTAGATGATTGGGTCCTTGATGTACCTGACGAACACGAGACCAGATATTTGCTTTGCTGTGAACACCTTGAGCCAATTCCTAACAGAGCCGAGACATGTTCACTTGATTGCTGCAAAGCATATTCTGAGATACCTGAAGGGTACAGTTGATTATGGGCTCAAGTACGAGGCAAATTAGAAGATTAACTTGGAGGGTTATGTTGATTTAGATTGGGCAGGCAGTGCCATTAATAGGAAGAGTACTTCAGGATGTTGCTTCAGTATGGGATCAGGTGTGATCTCTTGGTTTAGCAGGAAGCAGTCCTGTGTGGCACTGAGTACAGCTGAAGTAGAATATGTCACAGCTTGTTCAGCTAGTTGCGAGGCAGTGTGGCTGAGAAAGCTACTGTCCGATTTATTTTATCCCCAGTTGGATGCTACTTGTATATATTGCGACAACCAGAGTTGTGTGAAGTTGTCAGAGAACCCAGTGTTCCATGACAAGTCAAAGCATATCGAGATCAAGTATCACTATATCAGGGATATGGTGCAGAGAGGAGCAGTGAAGCTCCAGTATGTTGCGATGGATGAACAGATAGCTGATGTGTTGATGAAGCCATTGGCCAGAGTGAAGTTTGAGTACTTCAGGGAGAAGCTTGGTGTTCTCCAGATCAAGGTTCCCTCCAAAGGGAAATGATGAGACCTAGAGCCATTCTGACATGGTGAGAGGATTAGGTTCCTTCCATGGTCAGATGTAAGGGCTAAGCCATTCTGTCGTGGTGAGAGGATTTGGTTCCTTCCATGTCAGATGTGAGTGCTACAGCCATTCTGACATGGTGAGAGGATTAGGTTCCTTCCATGGTCAGATGTAAGGGCTGAGCCATTCTGTCATGGTGAGAGGATTTGGTTCCTTCCATGTCAGGTGTGAGTGTATGGTCATTCTGATGTGATTGAGGGATGTGTTCCTACTTGATCAGATATAAGGGATGATGCCATTCTCTGGGAGAGTGGAGGCACATGGTCAGTTACTAGGAATCCTTAGTCTGGGACTGAGATCCCTTTTGATGCGATGTTTTCGAACATGGCCGAATGTAAGTGCAGAGCCTTTCTGACAAGATGAGGTCGGATGTAAGTGCAGAGCCTTTTTGACAAGATGAGGTTGGATGTAAGTGCAGAGCATTTTTGACAAGATGAGGTCGGATATAAGTGCTGAGCCATTCTGGCGCGATGTGTTTACACATGGTCAGATGTGAGTGTTGGGCCTTTCTGAGAAGATGAGGTCAGATGTGAGTGCTGGGTGTGCCTTGCTGACAAGATGAGGTCAGATGTAAGAGCTGGGCGGGCCATTCTGACTTAGGGTTAGATATAAGCACTAATGAAGACCTACATGAAGGGTAGGCCTACAACCAACATGAAAAAGGGTTGGCTCTGTAGAACTTCTTGTGACAAGAAGAATCAAGAGACAACACCATTTTGAGATAGCGTCGTTGATGATGATCCAAACTTGATGATGATCCAGACTTGATGATGATCCAGATAAAGTGATGATCCAGATGTGATGATGATCTAGATTTGATGATGATATAGTGATTATGATCTAGCAGTGATGATCCAACAATTGTGATGAAGAAGACTTGAAGAAAAAGATGACTTAGAAGAAGACTTGAAGATGAAGGTGACTTGAAATGAAGAAGACTTGAAGACGATGAAGACTTGAATATGAAGATGACGATATGATCCAGTCAATACAGAGAAGAAGACCAGTGCTGAAAATTGTGTCAAAAGAATATCTTCCTAGTTAAGAGGGAGCGTTGATGTATTTGTAACTTCGGAATGTATTCACTTGTATATCTTATGTCTTGTACCCCGATGTTTATTCCGGGAAGTGTCTATAATGTATTTGAGTCATGTCATGCCCCGATGTTCCTATCGGGAGGTCCTATAATGTAAACAAGTCATGTCAAGTCATTGTGGGTAACCCTTCTATTGTTCAAGGGTTAAAGTCCTCGCAGTTCCGAGGCACTAGGGTTATTATACTCTCCTAGAGAAGTCAACCCTAGTGAGTCATTGTCAAGTCGAGAATTAGTATAAATAGAGAGTGAGCCTCTCTATTTATTACACACTCATACGCACTCACTCACACTCAATTGTAGCGCATAGCTGAGGAAGAAGAAGTTGTTGGGGCTAGAAAGAAAGAGGCTATTGCTGTCGGGATATCATCTTAGTATTTTTGGGGCTTTGCTATTTGGTGCTGATTCTATCTCTAAGGAAGTTGCGAGGTTTTCTCCTTTATGGTTTCCCCGAGGAAAATCTTTGTGTTCATTGTCTTATGTGTTTGATTGTTGTGCTTGTTATTCTCTCAGTTAATATCCTAAGTTAATGCTAGCTTAAATGATAAAAATCTAACAAAACCTGGTTTGTTTCAATATATCGCTCAGTCTCAAAATCCTGTGGCTAGTGCTTGGTAGAAAGGGTCTTTGGAATCAAGTGATTCAGGTCAAATATCTAAAAAAAACATCCATTGAAAGATGGCTCAAAGTACAATAAAAGTCGGTTGAGAATACGTCACATTTTTGGAATGGCTTCATCAGGATACTCACTTGGCTCAATCGAGTACTGGGCTGGAAAGTTGGTGATGGTCGTTCGAGATTGTTGGGTGTTGATCCAATAGCTGGACTGGACACAAATTACATTCTCTCACTAGAGCTAATTTCATGCTTAAATGACTATGGAATTAATACACTCAACCAAGACCGCAATACATGTGAAGGTGTTGTTTCATATTCTTGTTGGTTGACAATGACTGATTTGGAATTGGAGGGCACATAGAAAGAGGAATGGTCCTATTATATTTGTGGTTTGTCCCATGGGGGAATCAGTCTCTCAAACCAGAAAGATAAGTTGATGTGGATGTACAATATTGAAAATGGTGAAGTCTCAGCTAAACTTGCATATGATCTCATTGTTACATCAAACTTGGGGAAATATGATCCGAAGGGGATGGAACAGACCTAGCAGATGCTTCTTGTGTAAGTCAAATGAGGAATCTTTGGATCATATTTTTGTAGACTGTTCTTTTGCTCAGGCAGTGAGAGCCTCTCTCGATTCATTTTGAAGATAAGTATTGAATGGAAGGATCACAGATTGCTAGATAATCAGAATAGATGGACTGAGCATGATCACAAAATGCTATACCTACCCTTCTTTTATATCTAGAATATTTGGATTGCTCGAAACATATGCATCTTTGAGGAACTACTGCCAGATACAAGGTCAGTTTGCCTCAATACTCTTGATATTTATAAATCATATCCTTTTGTCTGCTCAACAAAACCGATTCGAGCCATTGGATCATCCCCCATTATAAATTATCCAACTGGATTCTTTGATGGTGCAGTTGCAAATGGTAAGGGAGGTGCAGGTATCCTTCTATACATCTGTCATTCACACTTCTTTCATTTAAAATTGGGTTGTGGGGCCAGTACTAATACAAGAGCCGAGCTGCTAACACTCTGGACTCTTATGTCTTTTGCTGAATCTATTGGGCTTCCAACTCTTTATTTATATGGAGATTCCAAAGTTATTATTAACTGGGAAAACTCAGCCTTTGGTCTTTCGGCTTTAGACCTAGATCATTAGTGTGGTCGAATTGAGGTTGTCAAAAAATCCTTTCTCTCTATAAATTTCTAGCGTGTTTATAGGGAGCACAATATGAGTGTTAATGGCCTATCTAAGGAAGCACTTTCTTTGGATTCAGGTTTCCTATCCTTTTTGGAATTTTTGGAAGGAGTGGAAATTGGGGGTGGTTGTCTTCAGCTCTTTTGAAGAACCCCAAATGTTTTTTTGAATGATATTCTCATGGATTTTGACCCAAGAATGATCTTTTGATCCTTCTTCCTGGTGTTTTAAGTTGAATGATTATTACAATTGTTTGTATTTTTCATATTTGAGTCATAGATCCCAACACAAGCGCTTCCTTCGATAGGCTTTTAGCTCTTGTTATGGACTCTCTATAGATTGTATGTTTCTACTCTTTTGAGATATGGTTGAGAAGGAAGTCTCCTTTTATTTTGGTATTGATTTTGATTTGGTTGCTCCTTTTTGCCAAGCACAGTTACAACCTATTATGAGGCTGAGGTTGCTCCTTCTAGTTGGAGTTTTGTTTTTACTTTGACGATATGCCCGATTCTAGATGCTCATGTTGTAGAGTACTATACTGTTATTGTCTGCTAATGATACCTAGTATCATTGTCTTGTATATCATTAGCTTTGATTCAATGAATATCAAAGAAGTCCTCATTTTCTTCTTGGAAAAAAGTAAATATTTTGATTATAATCCAATTCGATGAGTTTTTTCACTATGCCATAACCAAATCCGAATCCAACGTCAAGTGCTCATAGAAACATAGCATTATAAGTAATGTTTTGATTATGATCTAATTCGATGAGTTATAACCAAATCTGAATCCAACAACCAAATCCGAATCCAACGTCAAGTGCCTATAGAAACATATCAATATAAGTAATGTTTTGATTATGATCCAATTCGATGAGTTATAACCAAATATGAATCCAATGTCAAGCACTCATAGCAACATAAAAATATAAGCAATGTTTTGATTATGATCCAATTCGATGAGTTTTAATGTGAGATCACATTAATAAGCTCAATATGGATCTTTTTAATTCTAGTTCAAATATTTGATGGCCAAATATGTAAATAGGTAAAATATATATGTATATATTAGTTAAATCATATGAATATATTATATATATGTCATAATTATTATGTCCCCAATATATAGTGTTTGGTGGGGATATTAGTTGAGGGTTGATTGTTAATTTTAAAAAAAAATTATAGTCTAAACATAGAAAATATAATTTGTTTAAGAAACAATTTTTTAAGTAACAAATTTTTAACATTTGATTAGTTGTTTTAGGCTGATGTATACCTTGTTATGTGTTTCCCACCACGAGGTGATGGACACACCCAGACCTGTTTAAATGTTATCGATGATCATTTAACCTCCAGTTCATTAAAGGCTGATGTAAAATGTAGTATAAGTTGTATTCTAGGCATAGTATTGCCTCAGAGTATGCAAATGATGGACCGGAGAGTCACAAAATTTGTGTGTCAAAGTGACTAGTTGTTGGATGCCATTATGAATCCTCTATGGAGTTGGGGATGTGGCAGGATCTCGTCTACCTTGAAATATTTATCAAGCAACATGGTAGTTGACAAAAGCTTTGAAATTTTCAATGCTGTCAATTTTCTTCACATTTTTATTCCATTGAAAACATATGGTAGGAAATATTGAGGATTATCATCTTGGTGTAGACCGTCTCTGTTGCAGTTGATGCAATGTAGGCAGTGCATGGCTTCTATGTTGGGAAACTATTTGCTTATCATTTCACTGTAACAACTTAGCCAAGGCAGTGACAATCATTTTTCACATTATATAACCCTCTTCTTTCAGAGTTTTCTTGATATTCTAATTAGAGTTTTCTTGATATTCTAATCTTAGACAAATTTTAATTGTTTTACATGTGGAAGGGGCTACTGGCTAAGGTGGGAGAGGTCCCATTTGGAATATATTCTCTTACATTCAAGGTTAAGTACTTACTGCCTACATGCCCAGTATCAATATGACAAGTTAATGAATATTTTAAATGAAGTCTCTCAGGTTCATTTAATTGTTAGTTATTGAATTTTGATGCAAGTAAAATTCAATACAAGGAAACCAGAGCCAACAAACAGAAGCCCGAAGGAAACTCTGATTGAACAAATCGAAGAAGGGACAAAAGTACTTACAAGATTTCTCTGCTTAGATTGTCAAATGTCCACCCACATCTCCCTTTGAAAATTTCCTACTCTGCACAACAGACCTTACTGCGCACTTCCACCGAATATATCTCACCTCCCCCTGGGAAATATAGAGATTTAAAATCCCTTGACAGGAATATTTAGGTTAAAGATCCACAATGGAATCCAAGAAAGTAGGATACATTGTTCCTTTCACGTATAGATATATGTGCTCTTCTATTTCCATGCGTAATCTGTGCTCTTTTGTTACCATGACTTATTATCTGATGGATCTAATTTTAATAGCATTGAAGCACATTGGAAGGTATTGAGGTAGGAGTTTCTATCGACCTGGTGATAAAGTTTGATAATGCATATACTACGGAGACAGTTGGTTATACTTCTTAATAATAATAATAATAATCTGTTTTTAAGGTCAGAGCCAAGCGAGACACTAAATTGGTGTATGAGACCCCCTTGTTTGTGGGACAAGGGACTCCCTCTGTGCAGTGATTTAACTGCTAAAGTCTACAGAGGTGTACATACACTACCCCCTCTGGATTTGAACCTGTGACCTCCTAAGAGTTAGAGAAGTTATGACGAATCTAGACAAGCTATGTATGGAACATCACATGTTCCAAATTTTTACATTTACTTAGGCAAAAGAATTCAGCTTCTAGTTACAAAGCCCATGATAAAGTTACAATGGATATTATCATGGTAGTGGTCTACCTCCCACTTAACCATATTCATATTTGCAGTGGATATGCTTTTCTGTTTGATTTTAGTTACGTTGTCTGAGCCATGAAGATCTGTGAATGTATGTGAAGCCCCCTTCATTCAAAAGGTAGAAATTTTAGCTCTGCAAATTACCAGTTTAACAATTTTTCCAGCAAAAGGTAGAAAGTTTAGCTCCGCAAATGACCAGTTTAGCATTTTTGTCAGCAAAGCCTCACAATGAAAATGGTGAAAGGATGTCTAAACATCTTTCTTTTAAAGTTGTACTTCTGTTTGGGTAAAATGTACATAGACAAAGTTCATAGGATCTTCTTTTTGTTGCTCAAATTTAATTCATGTGACCACTGTTAAACTTAAATGTAAATAAATAACATACTCAAGATTTTGATTATCAGATATTCAAATGGTACTCAAGTTGGTACATGGCCCTTCTAAAGAGTATCAATTGCTTAAGAGATGGTGATGCATTTAGTCTATAGTATATGCAGTAATACATGTGGATGGTTCTCATTCATGACATAGAAAAAACCAGTAGCCAACGATGGCCCAAGTCCATGGGGTTGCACAAAATCTCGAGTACTGAAGTTATGTTCTGAGATGCAGAAATCGAGAAGTATTGAATTTCAAATACAATATTTAATATTTCGAAGCTATATAGCTTACCATAACATTATTACTAATACATGGTCAATTTTTCTAATTAAGATTTACATGTTAATATTGAAGCTCCAATTATAACATAATATTAAAAAAAATATTAAACTATTAGCATAATTAGTACATATTGTAGCTATATTTAAGATTAATAATATATTAAAATAGATTACATATATACCATATTATAAGGATATATTATATTTAGAAAATATTAACAAATATTTAGTTTAGGACAATCTGAGGAACACTAGATTTACAATCTAAAAAATTTCCACCACATCACACAACTTGATAAAATCTCTAGAATGTCTTATGTTTATTTTAGTTTTACATTACAACAACTAAACACAGTGCGATGAGTTTAGTGTGGCTCTGACCCCTACTTGTCTTTCTGGGTTGGAGTTATATGTATAATGAGCAACTCGCTTGAATGCATCCACACGCATTAGGAATCACATATTGGAAATGCTCTCGATGCCACCTTTCATGCCAAGAATTATGTCACAAACTCCATGGGAAGAAAGGGTTTGCCATCTGTGTGAGTCTATGAGCATTGAGGATGAAAAACACTTTCTCTTAGAGTGCCCTGCTTACACTCACATTAGATCTGAGTTTCATAGTATTTGCTACAATATGTAAACCTTTATAACCTCTTAACTTTCCAAAACTATAATGAGCTTGGAAAGCTTCTTGGCAAGCTTTTTGAGCACAAAAACAATATTTTAAATTATACCAAGTATTATCGTTTTAAAGGTCTAATAGACCAAAGTTGGCTTCAATAAATGTTAATCATCATCATCATTATCAATACTAAAGATAAAAATGATATTCAATACATCAACCACATTTATTTTTATTTTTATTTTTAGTTTTGGCACCAAGCCACTATGAAAACTTAAAATTCTTTTTTCAGACGAAAAAATCTTGACCTTGATATTCAAAAGTGAATCAAAGGGAATCAAAATGAGCCTCCCATATGTGGGTAATTACAGAGAGTAATTGAGCTGGTAATAAGACATATCAAGATTACAAAGTATTTGCTCCCCAAATAGAACCAAGGAGAAATCACTGAAAGAAACCAGGTTTTCAGAGGACAAACAAATCAGTCGAAACCAAGAGCACAAGGAGAGACCAGAGTACTGATCTAGAGATGCCCACCCTCCATACTAAAAGATCTCAAAGAGATACAAATCCTTCAATGCCAAAAAGAAGAGGAGACAAGGCTCCCGCACTATGCTTTAAAAGAGCTTCAAATTACCACTCATACTGATAGAACCATCAACTGCTTCAGAAAATAATAGGAGACCAGGAGTCAAACCAAGGGCATCTTTTAAGCAATCTGCACTCTGATTGTGCTCCTTGTAGACATGCCGAAAGTCCAGCCAAGTAAAACCACTAATTAGTGACCTGATAGTATCACACCAGTGGGTCAGCTCTAGAGAGGATAAAGATGCTTTGTTGTTTACTCAGTTTATGATAACAGAAGAGTCACCATAAATGTGCATAAATGGGAGGCCCATTTTATGTGCCATAGTAAGAAGGGTCCACAAGGCCAAGAGCTCCGCTCTTGTGTTGGTCGAAGGACCACACGCAAGCTTGAATGAAAGAGAGTGTGAACTGCTGATGGCAATGCAAACCCCTGCACCGCCCTGAGAAGCAGCAGTTGCCCCACCGTAAAAGCCACAGGGAAAGACCCTGTCAGGAGTAGATCCAATATTTCTGAGTTTTACCTGTTTTGTAGGGACATGATAGTAGTGCATCGTATATTCAACCTAAAATACAACACTTTTGACAGAGGCCAACATTTCTTCAAATATGCACCGATTTCGTAGCTTCCAAGTGCTCCAACAAGCAAAAATCAACAAGTATTTGCAAAAAGAGTGCTCAGAAAAATTTGGAAACCAAAACTTCAGTTGATCTGAAAAGGAGTCTCCAGCGTGAGGGGGTTCGCAGTTGTACATCTCACAGAGCCTGGACCAAGCCGAGCAAGTAAAAGGACAATCAACGAAAATATGTTGAATAGTCTCCTCACCATTGAAGCATAAAACACATCGACTCGGGCCTATCCAACCTCGTTTGGATAGATTATCCCATGTCAGAATTCTATTATTTATAACCAGCTAGATAAAACACTTGATCTTCATGGGGAGCAAGCAGTGCCATAATCGAACAAAAAGGTTATCCCCGTTTGGTACAAGCAAATTTTTTATCATTAAATCATACACCAGTGCAGCAGTAACCAAGCCATCTTTTTTATTGTGTGTCCAAAGCAATTTATCACCTGAGGGCTTAAGTTTAATGCCCCCTTACTCAAGGCATGAAATATAACTGTTCCATTGCGATGCCCAAGTTCCACCTAGCTCCAGATCATCAACAGATAACCAATATGACTGTGCCCCAACCGTAAGATTACGTGCATCCTGAAGGGTCGAGATACCATAATCCTTTAGGTACTCAATCAGATCGTGAGGGAGAAGGGGACTAACAGAAGAACCTATAATAAGATCCGATCCAATATGGATATCCTTACCATCCCCCACCCGCCATCCCTAACATCTCCCCAGCCAGGAAAGAGTGTTTAGAAAGCCATTCCAAAAGATAGAAGTACCTCTTATCAAGAAATGCTTGATTCTGAGCCATACTTCCACAGACCGATTCTTCATATATTTCGCTGAAATCACTTGATGCCATATACCAGTTCCATAAAGGGCCAACCACAGACTCTTGAGTCGTAAGGAAGCACTGAACCACTCAAGGATTTTATTCCCCAACCCTTGTAGTTAACATGTCTGGAAAGTAGAGCTAGTCCATAAGATGGTAGTGATTCCTATCTCCCGTGGAGCCCCATAAGAAGGCAAAGATCAACTTTCTTAGTTTATTGAGAATAGATTTTGGAACAGGTGCAAGGGAAAACCAGTACACTGGTAAACTAGAGAGGACTGCACGGACGAGGACCAATCTGCCCCCTAGAGAGAAGAGTTTATGAGCCCAGTGATGAATCCTCCTCTCAAATATTTTTATCAACCATACCCAGTCTTTTACCTCATAACCCAACGGTTTGATAAAGTAGCCCAGGTATTTAAAACCCTTTTGGATGGGCTCCATTTTGTAAGGCAAAATATGTTGAATGCTAGTACGAAGCCCCACATCTAGTTCATTAAACAAGAACCCCGATTTCTCCATACTGATGCACATACCAGATGCCAAGCAGAAAGTGTTTAAAATGACTTCGAAAGCCATCCATTCCTCCAGAATGCCTATGCCAAAGAGTACCACATCATCAACAAGCAAAAGGTAAATCAGAGACATAGAAACCAAAATCTTAAAACTTAATTTAATCGCATGGTGACCCACTTAGAAGCATATAAACACTTGCCATAAAGAAAACAAGCTTAATTTAAAGTTATGTGATGATCGCTGCATAACACTAGACATTTAGCTCATATATTTTGCGGCCAAGCCTTTCATTGTATAAAAATATGGTATCGATCCTTTAAAAAACCATAACATGGCCCTCTCATATATAAATATATGGTGTCGATCAATAAAAGTTATAAAGTGTATTAGTTATGCAATATATAAATATACGGTGTCCATCCATAAAATGTTTAATTCACTTTAAGAAAATAATTTCTGGATCCCATATTAATAAGTATTTTATTTTCCTTTATACTAAAAGTCTACATAAGGTATTTAACATTAACATTATATATAGAAAATTATAATTCAAACATAATTCACGTTAAAGATGGACTATATATTTTGTAAATAATAATTAGATTTTATGTTAAATTCCAAGGAATGATATTAGTTAAATTGAGTAATTGTATTGGTTATCCAATCTTGTTTTAAAAAAATGATGTGAAGATAATGTATTAGGAATAATCATAGTGCAATTGATTATTATAACCACAAGTGATGTACTTGAAATATATTTATTGAACATTGTTTTGGGGCTCACATCGTAGGGAACACACATTATCTCAACTTGTTGGTAACATTCATAAGTTTTTTATTAATGTGATCTATGTGGAATAGACTTGCCAACAAAGTTTCTAAAACATTCTCTAAGTTCTTGGAACTCCTTCCACCCAATCCAAACATTTCATTTTAACTCCTAATTCCAAAGCATGAGGAAACATGTTCCCCAACTTACAAGAATAATTCCCATACAACTATGTAAAACAACCTCATACAACCAATATTACAAGAGGAAACATTATATTTGGAGAAGAGCACGGCTCCTAAATTCCCAAATTTCCAAAATAAGAAAACTAAGTGACTTACAAGAATAATTCTCATGCAACTCTCTAAAACAACCTCATACAACAAATATTATAAGGGAAAACATTATCTTTGAAAAAGAGCATGCCCCCTAAATTCCCAAATTTCCTACATTTCTCTACATCTCCATTTTAAGAAAACTGAGCAATATTGGGTTTTCTCTCTATAGAGACCCCACTTTGTAAACTTTTGGAAAAAAAAATCTTTCAAACATTTTCATGAAACATTTTGCATTAAAATCCTAAAGTGAATACACTGCTATAGATTCTCCTTCCCTGTGAAGCGTCACCATTATTGAACACCAAACAACCATTTTCTCCGTTAGCTTCAAACCTTCTCAGTACCTCTTCAATCAATCGAAGCCAGCCAGGGCAACCAAATGTTTATGCTGCAAGCCTTCCCACCACTTCTCGATGAAATTCTCCCTCTGTCATGCGGAGATAACGCGATGGAGTATAGCTTTTACCTGTTTTCGAAGACTCGTTCTTCACCATCAAGGCCCTCACAGCATCGAGCCTCGGCTTCAGTCTCTTTTCCATGCTGTAACGCAGAAGTACCGGATTCCTCAAAATAACACTGCGAGGAAGCTTCCATTCATCAACAAGAAAGTTGAGATTCTGCCCCAGCTTATCCTCGGACGACCCCAGTAGACCAGAAAACCTCTTAACAAGAATTCCAACTTCCTCCTCTGTAAACCCTAATTCTCTCAAATTTTCCAATTTCCTCTATACAGTGTCCTTGTTCAGCATACTCAACTAAAGAAAAGCGCGAGGAAACGCCCTGGACCCCTTCTCAATGCCCAAGCCCTCGACATCCTTAACAATGCCCAAGCTTTTCTCCGTGGTCAATGTTAAAATCCTAGGGTTTAAGCATATGACAGACACGGTTCGGCTGTGATTGGAAACAACTTTTGAACCCGGAAATTTATCGGATGCAGGGTTCGAAACCACGTTGGCTAGAACGGGATCAAGCACGGACTCTAAAAAGCAAACCCTCGGTTCCAATGCACGGCTAATATTTAATGACAAAATAATAGGACCTCTACTCAGGGTTTTGAACAGTTTCTGACCAGTGAGGCCTATCTTCTCCAGGAATTCAACCTTGCGCTTCACATTGTCCTGGAAACTGAACCGTAAGATGTTGGGGCACTTGAAAAATAGTTTTTGAACGCCGATTTCATCGAAACCCTTGCCTCTGAGGAAGAGTAGGGTCTGCCGCGAATTGTCATAGGATTTGTGAGCTAGTAAATCCGGCTTTCTTCTGCAAATGTCGTTTGAATTCTCGAGAGAAAAACCACATTCGTCGAGAAGGAACTTCGCTATTGGGGTGCTTTCAAAGGACGCAGCTGAAAATAATTTTGATGGAATCTGGAAGGGGTGTGAGAAGTAGAGGATGATGAAGGCATGGATGGCGTAGATGTGCTTCAGAGGTTCAACACTTAAGGCGGAGACTAGTCGGAATGATCGCATAGCAGGCATTATTGACAAACAAAAACCCAACACACTTTGCTTAACCAGAGCGAGAGGAAGATGACTAGCGACACTTCGAAAAAATTTAGGCAGAGACTTTAAAAGAGCACGGGTTTGCTCATTTACCCAAAAATTTACAAAAATCATTTTTTAATTTTTTAATTTTTAATTCTCTCATTTACCTGGTTCGCTTGAGCTTTCACATCACGCATTGTTGGTTGTCCGATTGGTGTACATGGTCGAGTAGAAAGCTAACTTCAAACTAAATTGTTCTTCATCCTTGAGTGACGAGTGTGATTATGGAGCAGAGGTATCCACAAGCCATCACTTAAAGTAAATGTAAAGAATATAATGTATAAAAAGTGAGATGATAAACTTAGCAATGGATTTAATGGCGTAAAAAGAACTTTGTAAAAGAAAAACCTTGCTCATTGCAGACAAGACCTCCGAACCTTTGAAAAAAAAAATGAAGCAGGCGTTTAAGTCTAGATAGCAAGCCTTCAAATAAAAGTTTTCTGAAGTAAAATGGAATTTCTCTGTGGTGGCTCTGGTTTTGCAAGGGTTTAGTTATTTTGTGATTTTGCAGGGGAATCAAATTGAGGACGTGTTGGTTAAGTTTGAAGTCTTTAAAGGGAACAAGTGTGATGTTGAGAGGATTTGAAGTCGGGACGAATAGAGGTGTTAGTAGCTATTATACTTTTGCTGCGGGAACGGATGAAGAAGAGATAGTAAATTACTGTAAGCCAGCAGATCATTTATAGAGAGGAAAAACGTGTTTGACTGACTGCATGGCCTACACTCATACGTTAATACATGCCTAATTGCTTTCCAATCACAAACATGGACTAACAGCGTGGGTTGTTCTTCATTTCATTTCAAAATCGAACCCTCAACCTAACAGCATGGGTTGTTCTCCCCTCATTGAGGGGTAAGTGACCGCTCAGGGTAAGAAACAACGAAATTAAAATATAATGAATTTTTATTGTAATAGGTAAAACAAATATTTACTTTTTAAGTAATGCTTCATAAAATCTATATCATAAGTAAATAGAAGTAAAAAGTAAATATTTATAGCCCATATTTACATGAGTAACCTTACATAATGTTACAATGTCTCCCTCACAATAAAAACTAATATTTATAGTCGACATTTACATGAGTAATGTTATAACGTTACAAGATCTCCCCCATACTGGGTTGTACAGCCCCTCTCGGGGCAATCAATGATTTCTCAAATATTTAGCACAATATTATCCATTCTAGATCTTAAAGCTAATGTAAAGATACTTTCACTTTTGTTGAAAACATGCATTGTAGAGTTGTAAAACCCTACAGAGTGATCCCATCAATGTTGAAAATCAATCTCCCTAAAGCCTGGAAAGGAGCTCCATATCATTTCAAAGCAAATGGATTGTTATGTGACTTCATGTTGATAATATAGAGAAGGATGAGCCAATGGTCTCAAAGAATTGAGGGAGAGAGACATACATAGTAAAGAGTTGTAGGGTATATGAATGAGCAATCACTACAAATGTGTTAAATCAGTTAGCAATGTAGTGTGAGCCACCCCAACTGTTATTGTAGGTATACAAATCATTTTTGGGGAGAGCATGCACGTGTGGTGTTGATCTATCACATCCCAGAGACACTCTCCAACTACATCCACTCATTGAGCAATAACCTTATTTTCACCTAGTGTAATCCAATAATTTAAATCACTTCCAACAATACATAGTTGATTTAACAATGATTGAATATATTCTAACAATGTTTTTAAGAATTTCCCATGATTTTAGTAAGTGAAAGGCAACATATTCATATTGTTGCTACAACCTAACTCTTGATTGAACAAAATTTGTGCTCTTCGATTTGAGCTATCAAGATGAGTTTTTGGGCTTCATTCCATCCGAAAAATTATCAATATAATAGAATTTGTTTCCATGTCCATATGTCTAAGGGAGATTGGTTGATGGCCATAATCTTGTCCACTTTAGTCTCTTGAAACATGGGTGCCATTTTTGTAAAAGGGTCAATTCCCCACTCTAATTCTATAATTTTGTTTAAATCCTCTTCAAAACGGGAAAAATATTATATATTCACCATTCCTAACCTATGTCCTAGCCACCCTTTTAGGTTATCAACTTCTTTACTGTATCAATTTTCAAGCAATGTCGCCCCTAAATAGGATAAAAAAGATCATATTTAACTTATCATTGAACTTCAGTAATAAAGTGTAAATGATTGAGCTTGAATTCATTCAACTATGTCATTTGCTTGATTATTAGGGAAAGCCTTATGTAATCTAAGAAAGAAGCCCCTAGCTTATATTCTAATGATCCCATCTCACCAATAACATCAATCTTGTCTAGGTTGCAACCAACATAGGCATGATGTGATGCATGAACATCATAACAAACGCAATAGTTGGTTGTGATTCGATGATGATTGTCTCACCTTTGTCAATGCAAAATTCCCACACTTATCCCTTAACATCTCATACCAAAAAATGTCACCTGGAAAATCAAACCACATCTCAAATAACAAAGGGGCATGTTAGTATCATGTTGTTCGTTGCACCAAATCCATTTTCATGCTTGTGTTAATGCATCACTTTTGATATTGTGTGCCTTAACTTTATGGCTTTTAAAATTTGGACTTTTATCTTAACTCACTCTTATTGGTACTTATGGTTGTTAAGTACTAGTATTAGTTTCTAGTGTCCATTAAACTTTGATATAGAGATGCACCTTTAGCCTTTGCTTTACACCTACCCAATTTGATGAATTAGGGACTCTTCTTAGAATATCTTTTGAAAAATGGATTTTTATTAAAGTTAACTCATGCGTTGCAATAAACCAAGAGTACTTCAAAAGGCACTCTCTTCCTATTGTGTTACATTTGAAAGACATTTTTGTTAGAAAATCATTGCAAGATGCACTGTTGTGCACTATCTAATCAATCAATCCTTTCTCAAACCCATAGGTTGTATCACTCTCTTTTAATGCCTTTTAATTATTGAAAGGAATCCCTTTAAAATGCATGAATGGTTTGCATTTTACTCAAAGACAACATGAGTGCACATTTTTAGTGGTTTGAAATTTTTATAAATTGATAATCTTTATTCCTTCTAAAATTGTTGTTGGTGCACCTAAAACAACAAACTTGTTTTCCACCCAAAAAATAATATTTGAGTTTCCTTGTCAATTATGATTTTGATAATTATTCTTGTTCTCACACTTTTAGTGGACTTTGTGAAAATGTTGAGTTTGGTAAAAGAATTCAACTCTTTCATTCACAAAGAATGGTGAAACAAAAGTTTGTTATCAACTAGACATGAGTCTGACTTGTATGTGCAATTTCAGTTCAATATCAATCCAAATATTTATGTTCCATTTTAGTTCATCACCAAATACTTATGGGACATATACCTTAATAAAACATCTTTTGTGTCTATTATCCACTTAAACTTTGAAGTACTAAATGTGCCTTATGAGTTCCCAGTGGCTCATTTGTTGGTCATTTGATACAGTTATTCTACATTTGTTGATCAACTGACAAAGGTACATTTTAAAATCAAAGATATGATTTTACAACATTTAGCATAAGATTTCGCATCACTTCAAGTTCATGATGAAGTTGATGGCTTTCTCAAGGGAGGATAAATTAACTTGGAACAAAATCTCATCATAGAGAAATGTTATTATAGTAAAATATCTCACAATGATGGGTATCACAAAGATACCAACCACAAAATTGAACATTGTGGATGGTGTTAGTTCCAAAGTGAGGGAAGATACTATAAAGCACCCAAATACTTGCACCCCTAGTCCTATGATTCTCCAACACATCGTACGGAGATTCAACTTCAACAATGCTTCCAACAAGATCTATGATTTACTTGCTCAGGAAATCAATTTCTCCCTATTGCAAAGATAGTTCCCAATCTAGGTTATGATTCCCCCCATGGTTGAATTGGTGGTAAAAATAAAGCACAAAAACTGTGCTCACAAGGAGGCTAGAATTCCGCCCATAGATATCGATTTGGTAAGATAATCCATTTAATAATCAAACCATAAAAAATGGCAACAAATATTGGGTATAACAACAAGATCTCCATCATCATTTTGACATCCAAACCAATAAAAACTCGAACACATAATTGATTGTCAACCATGAATTAACTAAAATTGCATCCATACACACCAAATTATATAATTTATCTCTCTTCATCTACAATCAATGAGGTTATTCCAACCAAACCATTGTAATGAGAGCACTCTCTTATGCATCTATAATCCATGATCCCCATTATTGGTCACTCAAGAATATACCCAAACCATCAATGCACACTCAAAAGATTATTTCACAAAGCTACAACTCTCAAATGACTCACTCATTCACACTAAAATATCCATTGATAATTCAATTAATTCAAATGAGATCATATGAGGAAGAAGAGGTTTTCCCAAGAAAGATATTACCCAAACATATGCATTGGAATCCATACAATATGCATTGTTTTTCTTCATAAAAAATTGGTGGTTATTATAACAAAATGTGTTCATTATAATATTTTTGGATTGAATATTATGCAAAGCTAAGTCAAGTATCATACTTATATTCCAAATCAAGAGAGTTTATTTCCACTTTTTAGCAGTAGTTTGGTATTGATTAGACTATGCCTTTGGTTATTTTTGAGGTCACTCCTGCAAAAATGATGGTCCTCCATAGCCCAAACAACCTGTTATAGAAAAGTAATTGGTGCCTTGTCCTTCCTTGCAAAGTACTCATAACTCTAAATGAAACCCAAGGAAAGAGCACCACTCTATTGAAAACAAGGCATAAAAATGGCTTACTCTAAATTTCCATAACATTACCCCCTTTAATTTCCAACTTTGTTTAAGGACGTACATGCTTATGTAAGGAAGTGTGATACGTGCCAGAGAAGTGGAGGAAGACTTGCGAAAGTATATGGGTCGTTGCGACCAGTTATTGTTTCAGAGCCATTTGAACAATGGGGAATCAACATTATTGAAGAAATAAATCCTAATTCTTCATTACAACACAAGTACATCCTCACTGCCACTGACTACTTCACTAGATGGGTGGAGGCAATTCCATTGCAGAAAGTAAACAAAGGCGTAGTCATGGATTTCTTACAAGAACATATTATGACCAGGTTTGGGGTTTCAATTTCCGTGGTTTTTTATAATGTATCTTACTTTTCGTCAATTAAACTTACTAAATTTGCTAATGAGAAAGGGATAAAGTTACACTATTCTGCTAACTATTATCTGCAAGGTAACGAATTAGCTGAATTTATTAATAAGAAACTCATTAGAATTTTAAAGAAAACTATTATAGAAAACCAGAGAAGTTGGCATATAGCTCTTCCTAATGCCTTATGGGAAGATAGAGTCGCACCCAAGAAATCTTTAGGTGTGTCACCTTACACTTTGGTCTATGGAAAGGAAGCTATTTTACCACCGCACATCTTACTTCCATCTTCTCAATTAGCCCAAGCATCAAGAGGGTCCAGTAGTGAGATTTTACAAGCCAGAATCAATACTTTGTTGAGGTTAGAGGAGTCTAGGCTTAAAACCAAAGAAATATTTAAGCACCAGCAAGAGATTGTAAAGAAGTGGTTTGACAAACGTAAGTCTGGAAATAAAAGTTTCGAAGTAGGGGATTTGGTTCTCAAGTGGGATTGCATGCATGACGAAAAGGGTAAGCATACGAAGTTTCAACATCTCTGGGTTGGCTCGTTTCTGATTGCTGCAAAGTTAGGCTCCTCAATGTATAAGCTGCAGGATTTGCAGGGTTGGGAAGAGAATCTGCCTGTCAATGGTTTGGTTCTCAAACCATACTTTACCTAGTACCTTGAAGGAGTTTTTTTTATACATAAATAAACTTTCTTTTCATTTAATTGCTTTGGTTAGTTTTGTTTGCTTTCTGCTGATTTGTTTTTTGTTTCGCTTTTGGTTCATTATAGTTTTTCTTTGCTTTACTTTAGTTTATTTTAAATAAACCGGCTCAGCTTTTGGTGTTTGGAGTACATTGGAATTTGGACAAACTACTAATATTTTAAGCCAAGAATTGCTTAGTGGATTTTATATATGTTGGAATTACACAATTCTTTAAATTGGATAGATTATGGAAGGGAAGTCATTTTCAGAACACATTGAAGTCATGTTTTAAGCCCTGTTAAATAACTAAGGTAGGAGAGGTATAGAATATTATTTTGAGGCTCCATCCACTTCACGTTAATATCTATCCTAGGAAGCTTGCAGAAAAGGACCCACAGAGAGGAAGCAGGATGAACAGGTGTATGGTATTCAAAATAATCCCATGCCACAATTTAAATCCAAAAGGCTTAAGAGTCAAAATTTCCCAAGAATATAATGCAATAAATATATATATATATCCAAAGGATATAAGGCAAATAAATGATTGGATTGCTCAAAGGTTCTTCTCCGTAAGTGAGCTGAAACATGCTATCACTCACACTAAAGGACACCATGGATGGAAGAACCTAAATCAAATCTAGAATGCAAAAAGAAGCAATTCGGGAAGACTCAAAAGACAAAAGTCTGAAAGCATCAAAAGAATGCAAAAGGCATGGGAACGAGGAACAAATGAATATGTCTGTCCAAGCTCTATTACAATCTTGTGGTGTCTCAGCTAAAAGCAATCAAATGCATAGGTAAATGAATCTCATATTTCGTCCTCGAAAGAGTTATCAAGACTTTAAACACCTGGTCACCTTATCCTATGTGGACTGTAATCAATGATAAATTCTGAATCTTGTGTTTCTAGAAAGGTCTGAATTTTTAAAGGAATCTTGAAAAGAATTGGGACAAGTTGATCTAACAAATTGTCATAAAGCAGTTTTGTGTTTCAAAAGATGGTTGTCCAGAGATCTGTGTTCACCATCCAATGGCCAATTGTTGCTGCTGCAACCACCACCCCAAAATTTTTCATGTTTTGGGGCCCCACTTTTTATTTTTTAGTTTCTAATCTTTCCTAGATTGCCCTTGCTTTTTCCTAACTTAGTTTTTTTCTTTTACAAATCGAAAAAAATATTAAAACGAAACTCGGTTTTTCTACCTGTTGTATCAAATGAACTCACGAAGGTTATCTGACGTAGCAGAGAAGTTATGTATTAAGCCTATTGATTCTTGGTTTTTCTTTTTCCTTCCAGAAAACTCATGCGAGTTTACCGATTCGTCGGTTAGAATTTAAACTCTGGAGCCGATGTTATCAGACTCAGGTTTCCCTTTTCTTTTCGGATGGCTTGTTGAGAGCTTTTTTGATGAAGCAGATCATCTTGTCGGGAGTTTACCGATGATATTGAGAGAAGCTTATGTCCTTATCCACCCACCATTTCGGAAACTTTCAATCATTTTTTCGAGGTGCTGCTTTGGGCGTCTTGGCCGATGATTGTCGAGTGACTGCTTTGTTTGCGACCAATGTCTTCCCATAGTCTCGATCGATACCGCGCAAGTGAGCAAGTCTAGTTTCCAGAAGAGAAGGTCTGTGTCTACCTGATGAGCGCCCAATTGCTACTTGTTTCCTAGCCAACGCTGTCAGATGCGCTTACCTTTGTCCTAACCAATATGTTCCCGAGGGTTCGTCCGGTACGACGAGGATGAACAACTTTAACCACCGATAGTTTCTTATCGGTGCAGGTCTTAACTTGTTCCCGGTAAAGAAAGCCTGAGTCCACCCGATGAACGATGGATTTATTCCAAACTTTCGCTTGAGGCCATTGAATACACTCTTAAATCCTGTGTCGGTTCTGCATTATAATTGGCGCCAATAGTGTTTCACCCGCAGGCCATTAATTACCTTTCCGTGGTTACATTTGTTTAAGCCACTGAAGAGATGGATTACGATCATTTGTTCCCGATGGAAATTCTGCTACCACCTGCAAGTAATCCATCCAAGTCAAAACACCTTCGATGATATCGATTTTTTACTAAACACTGAACGGTAAACAGATACCCTAATATTAAAATTTATTAGGCCATTGAGCATGGTAACCTTGAAATGTATAAAAACATTTATAACTTAAATATTTCTGTCAAATTTGTGATCAGTATAACGCAACCCTAGTTAGAATCCTCGAAACAATAAATGCTTCACGATTCTCATTTTCATAGCTCACATTCCATCAAATTTGTCATCAGTATAAACCATGGAGGTATAAAAATGTCGAAGCTCCCACAATTAGATCCAAAACAACTTAAATTTAGATTGGGGTTGTCATTCCCAATATTTTTTTGAGGGAGAATGATGGACTTTGTTACAAAGATATTCTTCAGAGTCAAATTTGATATATTAAGTGCAATGCTTCACCAATGTCACTGGCCTAGGCTATATTTAGTGAAAGAACTTAAAATGTATGCTATTCAACGATGAATTAAGTATCTTTAATATCGATATCCTTGGGGAGTATCACAACCAACCAACATTCCCAATCATCCAATTTAAGCTTTATCCACAAATTGTCATCATTTCCCTTCCAAAAGCATATGCTACATTATTGATAATTTAATTTCATAACAGTAAAGAAAATTATTACTGAATAGGGGATAATCTGGATTTCTCCAGGTCCAAACACTGCAACTTTCCTCGTTTCCCCCAAAACATAACTAGGTCTTTCTTGCCTTTGATTCTATTAAAAAAAACACACACAAATTGATTTTCGTGGGCTAATTCTGCATTGTTGATTTTCTTCACAACTGCTTAAATATTGATAGGGAAAACTAAGAAAACGTAATGAAATGGTATTAACCCTACCTTCTTAAAAAACCTGAGAGATGGCATGATTGATCCAGAGGTCCGTCCAGCAACACGGCTAGTTTCAGACTGACCCACCTCAGTATCTCTTAAAGCAACAGTTTGGTGAACAGGAGTGTTGTTTTGCATCACCATATTTCTAAAAGCAACAGTTTGGAGATCAATACTATTTTCTATAGCCATGGTAGAGCTACATAAACTAGTAATTTGAGAAAACAAGTTGTTTCCAATGCATGATTTGCCTTGCTTGATCTTGATCTTGTTCTTGATCTTCATCCCTCCTTCAATTTGTGTGGTATAGAATAATATGAGCCTCCAAGAAGGCTCAACTTGAGATATATTTTCTTAGCAGGGTTACTTCATCCTCGTGCCACTCCCTGGTATACGGACTCTGACCATTGCTTTTCAATGGCCGTGTGGCAGTTGACATGCCCCTTATTTGAAGTTGTTCTGGAAAGGAATTCTCAAATAAATGAAAACCTAAATGAAAACCATTTTTTAATATATGTCAGTGGCACTTCTTACGTTATCACGCTGCTGGGTCTTGGGGCACAAAGTCCTAGGCCTACGTCACCTGCAAAAGACCAATAAAACTTAAGTTAAATCAATATTTGAATAATTCAAAAAATAAAAATTAATCAAACTATAGTAAAAACATTTGAAAAATAAAAAAATTAAATATGGTTATCAAATTAATCCATCTAACCGATTCATATATATTCCCAACAGACTAGAGAGGACATCTATGTCTTTCCCTGGTTAAGTAAAAGACATACATGTCCCACTCCTTAGCAAGATCTCTAGAAAGGCCAAGAAAGGAGGAATGAGCCCATCTGGGATTATCGTATCCTACCTGTACCCATTTTAAGACAAAATTCTTTTTTTGGTGGAGATCTTTAATAAGCTCCTTGCTCAATACAGAGTCACCTTCAATACCACTTATAGGATCAATGCCCAGAAAAATCTAGACACCCCTCCCAACCCGCCAACTTAAATACTTCATAATAACAGGAAGACAATGAGTGAAACTATTCCAAACTGTTGATCTAGCGGACTTTTGAGCAATATTGCCCCGAAACTAGTGAACTAGATCCAAACCCCTTAGATATTTAGCTTTTATCAACTTGCCCCATAAATCAGAGCAGAAATATTCATCATTCAAAAGATAAATCAAATAATGTTAAAGGTTGGTGAAGATTATGCCTCTTTATATAAGAACACTGGCAAACTAGAGAGGACTGCATGGACGAGAACCAATCTTCCCCCTAGAGAGAGGAGTTTATGAGCCCAGTGATGAATCCTCCTCTCAAATATTTTTATCAGCCATACCTAGTCTTTTACCTCATAACCCAACGGTTTGATAAAGTAGCCCAGGTATTTAAAACCCTTTTGGATGGGATCCATTTTGTAAGGCAAAATACGTTGAATGCTTCTCAGAACCCCCACATCTAGTTCAATAAACAAGAACCTCGATTTCTCCATACTGATGCACATACCAGATGCCAAGCGAAAAGTGTCTAAGATGACTTCGAAAGCCATCCATTCCTCCAGAATGCCTATGCCAAAGAGTACCACATCATCAACAAGCAGAAGGTGAGTCAGAGACATAGAAACCGAAATCTTAAAACTTAATTTAATCGCATGATGACCCACTCAAAAGCATATAAAAACTTGCCACGAAGAAAACAAGCTTAATTTAAAGTTATGTGATGATCGTTGCACAACACTAGACATTTAGCTCATATATTTTGCAGCCAAGCCTTTCATTGTATAAAAATATGGTATCGATCCTTTAAAAAACCATAACATGGCCCTCCCATATATAAATATATGGTGTCGATCAATAAAAGTTATAAAGTGTATTATTTATGCAATATATAAATATACGGTGTCCATCCATAAAATGTTTAATTCACTTTATGGAAATAAAAATAATATATATTCTGGATCCCATATTAATAAGTATTTTATTTTAAATAAAAATCCCTTTATACTAAAGGATCTAGATCGAGCTTATAAGTGTATATAAGGTATTTAAAATTAACATTATATATCGAAAATTATAATTCAAACATAATTCACGTTAAAGATGTACTATATATTTTGTAAATAATAATTAGATTTTATGTTAAATTCCAAGGAATGATATTAGTTAAATTGAGTAATTGTATTGGTTATCCAATCTTGTTTTCAAAAAAATGATGTGAAGATAAGGTATTAGGATTAATCATAGTGCAATAGATTATTATTATGTCCTTGATAAGGGAATATATATGAGTTGGTAAGGGCCATTATTTAGAGTAATTTGTAGCACTTTAACAAAAACATGTAATCTCCATTAAGGTTGTGTATTATTTTTTATTTTTTAAAACTATTTTTGTGCTTATTCATTGGTTAGTGCAGCTGATGTTTATTTAGGGTCTTGTGCTCCAAGACCCGGCTGCGAGCTTTGATTAGCAAAAATTAAATAAATCAAACTTTTAATGCAGCAATTGTAAGCTCCCGCATCCGCATCCAGCATTCAGCGGTTCCTCAAAACTGTCGACGGTTCATTCAGTTATCAACCACACTCAAACTGATTTCTAGTTTGGAAACTGTTTTCTTGCTGGGAGCTTTTGGAGTGGTCCATCTAGGGTTCTCTACCTAGATTTGTGGAACAGTTGACACATAGCCAACAGAAGCTTGATGGAAGCTTGGCTATTAAACCCCTGTTTGGTCCCCAAGCTCACTAACTCAATCCCCTTCAGTTTTACACCATCAAGAAAGAGAAAGCAGAGCTTGGAAGTACCGTACAGGAAGCTAAACTTGTGTGGAACAGGGAAATCTTCTACAACAATTCAAGTAGCATCAATGGCTGGAGGTATGATCTATTGGTATTCCTATTTCGATTCTGTTTCAGAGTTTTATTCCGCATTTTTCAGAATCGTAAATTTGCTAACAGTTGGTATCAGAGCATAGTCATCTTTGCCTTGATGTTCTGTATGTAGTCACCACTGGAGGTTTTGATCTGGTTTTCAATATTCTATTCCCACACGATTATCAGGTCTAGGGTTTCGCTGCTGCTGTGATCTTTCTCTTACCTGTTAGGGTTGTCGTGATCCTTTTCTCAGTTGATAGGAATGAGGCTGGGCGATTTCAAGGGGATGAAATCGATCTCAGGCCAGTTATTGAGCTTGGATTTCTATTTTACAAAAATCGATAACTTACTGTTTGAGAAGCAATGAGGCTGGGCGATTTCAATCGATTTCAATCGATCCCATACTAGCTATTGAAGTTGGATTTCTATTTACTGAATATCTTGCAGGTTGAAAGACAATAAGGTTGGGAGATTTCAAGTGATGAAATCGATCCCATGCCCTTCTTTTATGTTCTGATTTTTATCGATATTTGTTGATTGAAAACTAATGGGGCTGGGCGATTCAAATAGGTGAGATCGATCCCATGCCGGTTATGGTGGTTTTCTTTTATTTTTGTTTACTAAAAAAATATTATCTGTTGATTGAAATCTAAGGAGGCTAGGTGGCTTCAATCAATGGAGTCGATCCCATGCCAAACAGCCTTTAGCCCATAGCCATTGTGTGGTTCAGTGAGCTTTGTTTAGGTTTTTCTGTTGATGGGTGGACATTGTGGCTCTATGATCTATAAACATTGGTAGCAGATAATGTTGTATGTTTTTGTGTAGGCTGCTTGATAATTGGGCAATATACCAACTTGGTTATGCAGAATACTCTGTATCTTTATGATGCATAAGCTCTGTATTGCTTTTTTCTAGTTGTATGTCTAGTTTTGGGTGTTGTATCTCTATTGCTGAAGATACATTGTCCATTGTTGTGGGTGTTTGTTGTTTCTAGTCTATGAGATCTATGTTTTATTGAGGGGCATTTAAGTCACTGCAATCCTGAAGTATAGTGAACTGTTTAATTCTTAATCCTGACAGCTAGCAGTGGAGTTTAGATTTATCAGCTTGCCCACATTCAGTTCCATTCATTTGAAGCTTGTTTTGTTACAGTAAACAACAATAATGTCTAGTGATCTATATGATATTTAATTAGAGAATAGCCACAACATCTCTAATTAATTAATATTATATATATATTTTGTTTAGGATCACATAAAGAAAGTTTAGACTTTAATTGTAATTAATTATACTAAATATAATAAATTTTTATCCCACAGGAATTTTTATTATATTTATGTAATTGATTAGGATAAAATATTGAATTATTCATAACTTACCCACAGGAATTATGAATTAATAGTTTTATCATGAAGAATATTTGAATCTGCTTGAATTAAAAATTTAGCCCACAGACAATTTTTATGTCATTAGATTCAATCTTAAAGCATGAATTTACATTGGTAAAACATGAAATTTTATTTGGTCTCAATTTTAATGTAAGCATGTGATCTTTATTTTTATGCAGTTGTACAGCCTGCAAATTTCTCTGAAATTCGTTCTAATATTCCTGAACTTAAGGGAGATAACTATAAGGTCTGGAAGGAGAGAATTCTCCTTCATTTGGGATGGATGGACATAGATTATGCTCTTAGGAAAGATGAACCACCAGCACTCACCAATACCAGCACTGCAGCAGACATCACGCTTTATGAGCGATGGGAGCGATCTAATCGTTTAAGCATGATGTTTATTTAAGACTAAAATTTCAGCTGGTATTCGTGGTTCAGTTGATCAGCATGAAAGGGTCCGAGATTTGGTAAAATCCATTGATGATCAATTCATCACCTCAGAAAAGGCACTAGCAAGCACCCTAATCTTGAAGTTCTCATCCCTAAGGCTCACCAGTGTGAAAGGTGTGCGTGAGCACATCATGCAAATGAGGGACACTGTGGCTCAATTGAAGAAACTCGAGGTTGAAATATCAGAGTCTTTCCTGGTGCACTGCATCCTGAACACCCTTTCGCACCAATATGGACCTTTCAAAATCTCATACAACACACATAAGGATAAATGGTCAATAAATGAACTCATGACCATGTGTGTTCAAGAGGAAGAAAGACTGGTGATGGAACTGGGATAAAGTGCAATGCTGGCAACGCATAGGAAGGGCAAATATCAATCCAATAAGAAAGGGAAAGGTAAAGTACCTCCCCAAGCTAATATTAAGAAGGATTCCAAGTGTTTCTTCTGTAAAAAGAAGGGACACATGAAGAAGGAATGCAAAAAATTTCAGAAATGGCTTGCGGACAAAGGTAATGCAATCTCGTTTGTTTGTTATGAATCTAATATGGTCAATGTCAATATTAACACTTGGTGGATTGATTATGGATCAACAATTCACATTTCAAATTCCTTGTAGGGTTTGCAAAACCTAAGGAAGCCAGTGGGAAGTGAGCAAAGCACCTTATCAGGAAACAAGATGGGCTCGCATGTGGAAGCTATAGGAACATGCTATTTAACTTTAAGTAGTGGCTTTGTTTTAAAATTAGAAAAGATCTTTTATGTTCCAAGCTTTTCTAGAAACTTGATTTCAGTTTCAAGACTTGTACCTTTTGGATATTCCTTTAACTTTTCAGAAACATCCGTCAGTTTATTTTATAAATCTGATTATGTTGGGAATGGTATTTTGTCTGATGGTCTTTACAACATTAATTTACAAAACAATGTCACTTATGATTTAATGCATGTTCACACTGGCACTAAAAGATGTGTTATTAATGAAGATTCCTCTAAATTATGGCACCGGAGGTTAGGTCATATCTACATATAAAGAATTAAAAGATTGGTAAATGAAGGAGTACTTAATACTCTAGATTTCACTAAGTTTGAGACTTGTGTGGATTGCATAAAAGGAAAGCAGACCAACAAGTCAAAGAAAGGTGCCAATAGGAGTTCGGACATATTAGAGATCATACATACTGATATATGTAGTCCAGATATGGACTCACATGGTCAGAGATACTTCATCTCTTTTATAGATGATTACTCACGATATATGTATCTCTACATGCTTCATAAAAAGGATGAAGCATTAGATGCCTTTAAGATATTTAAGGCTGAAGTAGAGAAACAATGCGGTAAGAAAATTAAGATCATGAGATCAGATAGAGGTGGAGAATATTATGGTAGATACACAGAAGATGGACAAGCATCTGGGCCATTCGCAAAATTTCTTCAAGAGCATGGGATTGTTGCCCAATACACCATGCCTAATTCACCCGACCAGAATGGTGTAGCAGAAAGAAAAAACCGAACTTTATTGGACATGGTGTGGAGTATGCTTAGAAGCTCCAATCTTCCTAAATCCTTGTGGACTGAAGCACTTAAGACAGTAGTGTATATATTAAACCGAGTTCCAACCAAGGCCGTTCCTAAAACTCCATTTGAATTATGGAAAGGTTGGAAACCGAGTTTGTGACATATGAGCATTTGGGGATGCCCGTCTGAAGTGAGAATATATAATCCACAAGAAAAGAAGTTGGACCCAAGGACCATTAGTGGGTATTTCATTGGATATGCTGAAAGGTCTAAAGGTTACAGATTTTACTATCCATCTCACGACACTAGGATTGTGGAATCAAGAAATGCAAAATTTCTTGAAAATGACTTGATCAGTGGGAGCGATCTAACCAGGAACATAGTTTCCGAGAAGGATCATTCAGAATCTCAACCTTCCACCTCAAGTGATAGATTGGTTATTGTTCACAGCACCCCTCAAGTACAAACTGGTGTTGAACAACCAATTGTTGAAGTTCCACAAGCTGCTGACGACATTCTAGTAGATTAGGTAGTTCAAGAGTTTCCAACAACTCTTGAACAACGAGTTGAACCACATACTTCTCAAGAAGATAGTGATACAACATTAAGAAGATCTAATAGACCAAGGAGATCAGCAATTCCTAATGATTATGTTGTGTATCTGCAAGAATCCGACTTTAACGTTGGAGCCGAAAATGATCCCGAGTCCTTTTCACAAGCCATGAATTGCAAAGAATCAGAATTATGGTACGATACCATGAAGGAAGAGATGAATTATATAAAGAGTAACGAAGTCTGGGATCTTGTTGAGTTGCCTAATGGTACAAAAGCCATTGGATGTAAATGGGTCTTTAAGACAAAGAAAGACTCGTTGGACAACATTTAGAGATACAAGGCTAGACTTGTTGTTAAAGGATTCACTCAGAAAGAAGGAATCGACTACACGGAGACTTTCTCTCCTGTATCTGAGAAAGATTCCTTGCGCATTATTATGGCATTAGTAGCCCATTTCGACTTGGAGTTGCATCAAATGGATGTGAAAACAACTTTTCTAAATGGAGATCTAGAGGAGGAGGTTTACATGAAACAACCAAAAGGATTCCCCTCTAGTGACTGTGAGCAATTGGTTTGCAAGATCAAGAAATCCTTATACGGTTTAAAACAAGAATCCCACCAATGGTATTTGAAATTCCATAATGTAACTTCTTCTTTTGGTTTTGAAGAAAACATTATGGATCAATGTATATACCTGAAAGTTAGTGGGAGTAAAATTTGTTTTCTTGTTTTATATGTGGATGACATTTTGATAGCAACCAATGATAAGGGTATGTTGCATGAAGTGAAACAATTCCTCTCTAAAAATTTCGATATGAAGGATATGAGCGAGGCATCTTATGTCATTGGCATTAAGATCCATAGAGATAGATTTCGAGGCCTCTTGGGTCTGTCTCAGGAAACTTATATTAATAAAATTTTAGAGAGATTTCGGATGAAGGATTGTTCACCAAGTATAGCTCCCATTGTGAAGGGTGATAGGTTCAATTTGAACCAATGCCCAAAGAACGACCTTGAAAGGGAACAAATGAATAAAATTCCATATGCTTCTACTGTCAAAATCCTAATGTATGCTCAGGCTTGCACAAGACCTGACATTGCATTTGTTGTGGGAATCTTGGGACGATATCAGAGTAATCTAGGTATAGATCACTGGAGAGATGCAAAGAAAGTAATGAGGTATCTTCAAGGAACTAAAGACTACATGCTTATGTATAGATGGGGGGACAATTTGGAAGTAATTGGCTACTCAGATTCTGACTTTGCTGGATGTGTTGATTCACGCAAATCAACATCAAGATACATTTTTATGATGGTCGGTGGAGCTGTATCATGGAGGAGTGCCAAGCAGACCTTGATTGCCACTTCCACTATGGAAGTCGAGTTCGTCTCCTGTTTTGAGGCTACTTTACATGGTGTATGGCTTAAGAGTTTCATTTTTGGGCTTAGAATTATGGATTCTATCTCTAAGCCATTGAGAATTTATTACGACAATTCAGCTGCTGTTTTTATGGCTAAAAACAACAAAAGTGGGAGTCAAAATAAACACATCGACACTAAGTATTTAGCCATAAGGGAACATGTTAAAGAAAAGAAAGTGGTCGTTGAGCACGTCAACACTGAGTTGATAATCACTGATCCTTTGACTAAGGGCATGCCACCGTTTAAATTCAAGGATCATGTAATGAATATGGGACTTGGTTCCATTATGTAGTTTCTCATTGTATGGACAATGTTATTTTTAATGAAATTCTTAATTAATGTGCTGTTTTTTCTCATACATATGTGCACCTTAATTTAATTTGATAAAATTCATCTGTGAGGACCAAGAATAAACATAAGGTTTATTCATTAAGAAATTGTTGCCACATAAATTAAAATAGCAATAAATACATAGTAATACATGGAAGGTTAAACTTGTCATAAGAGGACTTATCGCCATGATTCTTGTATCTATTACTTAATACAGATTGTCAATAGGTTTTAAGATGAGACATTAAGTTTGGAAGTATGGACCAAGTGGGAGAATGTAAGCTCCCACATCCGCATCCAACATTCAACGGCTCCTCAAAACCGCTGACGGTTCATTCAGTTATCGACCACACTCAAACTGATTTCTAGTTTGGAAACTGTTTTCTTGCTGGGAGCTTTTGGAGTGGTCCATCTAGGGTTCTCTACCTAGATTTGTGGAACAGTTGACACATAGCCAACAGAAGCTTGATGGAAGCTTGGCTATTAAACCCCTGTTTGGTCCCCAAGCTCACTAACTCAATCCCCTTTAGTTTTACACCATCAAGAAAGAGAAAGAAGAGCTTGGAAGTACCATACATGAAGCTAAACTTGTGTGGAACAGGGAAATATTCTACAGCAAGTCAAGTAGCATCAATGGATGGAGGTATGATCTATCGGTATTCCTATTTCGATTCTGTTTCAGAGTTTTATTCTATATTTTTCTGAATCGGAAATTTGCTAACAGCAATAAGTAATGATAATTAAATGCTTTGGGAATGGGCATTTTATCACTTATCCCTAGTGCTCTTTCCTAAAAAAAGTAAAAGGCTTAGTCACATGTGAAGTCCGTCCTTAGAGACTTCATTACCGATTGTACTCCATTAAATATGATGGATCATGGAGGGTTTCGGTTAGGCTACGGCTGATAACAACGGTTGGGAAGGATAGCCAGAGGCAGCACTATCGCAGGTGAAGGCTGCGTTAAGAGCACCGATGAAAACAAGTGATATTGATAATAAGCTTATCAAGGAAGTTGATATTAAGTAACTTGAGAGTGAAGAGTTTAGAAACCGAATAGTTGAGGCAATGATGAAGCGAATATAGAAGTACGATGGAATTAATGTTTGTTTGTGGGGTGGGATATCCAATGGGTTGTAGGATTAACCATGAATGTTTTCAATTCCATCGGAGGGGAATGTCTTCCATGTCAGGTCAGGCTGGTGTATTTATAGCGAATGGAATGCCAAAACCTGTACAGACCAGTCAGACAGAATTTGAACCTAAGAGAAGTGGATTTAAGCTGATTGTCTGAAGTCTTGCTAGGATGCTCGCTCTAGTTTCTTTGCTCGCGGTGGTTTCTTTTGGGATTCCTAATAGTTACGGCCTAAGGAACATGGAGAGGCTAGGGAGGAAGGCTAGCACAGAGGCTAAAAACAATGAGGAAATGTGGGTGAACAAAGTCAACTGGGATCAATTGCGAGCAATGAAGGAAATGAAATAAAACTGAAGGGATCCTTGTTTCTCATGATTTGAGCAATCAGACCTGATCAGATGACTTCGAATCAGAGTTTGGAAAGATCCATAAGATTACAGTTCATCCAGTCCATCTTGCATTTTACAACTTTTTAAGTTTTTTTTAATATAATATTATTAGTACACAATGTTGTGTGTACTCAATTTTGACTAAGTGATGGAACAAAGCCTAATTAAGCAAAAGGTGAATCTGCAAAAGCAATGAGAGTGCAAAAGCTTGAATACACAGAAGCCATGGAATCCTCTTATACATCCTTTATGCCTCATATCTTCGATTCTCTGCGCATGTCTCTAAGAGCACAAAATTGTTGGCATGTTCCTTGTATATTGGGGAATCTTCTATAAATAGTTTTTTATATATAAACGTGGTTTTTATATATAAACGTGAGAGTTGTTGTAGGTGTAGCAATAGGGAAAAACTTATTTAACTATCGAAGTGCTCGATTCTCTTGATGAAAGTATTGGAAGGCCGTTGGATGCTCTTATTCAATGGCTTTTCGACACTTTTCTCATCTCCCAGGAGAAGCTAGAAGTCTCCCCATTTCTCCGGGAGTTTGGATATGGACAACTGGAGAGCGCTTTTCCTATGGAGAGAGGCATTAGAGGAAATTTGGGGTCTAAAATGGGCCTTATAAGAAAACGTGCCAAAATAAGTTTTTGTGAGTTGGAATTCAAGAACCAATAGAATTTCAATAAAATAAGTCAACCATAATGGTTGAATTGACATATTTGTCATTAAAAAAAACTACTTTTTTTGTTCTTATTTTCGACATATCTCATTGTGTTTTTACTCAAATTTCGATTGGGAGAGCTCGTTGGATGCAGAATTTGATTCTGCATCCAACGAGTACCCACACTGCATACTTTTGACGGACCCCGCTACCCCAAAAACAAGAAATACCTGAAAAAACGTGATGATGACATCATCATCACGCTTTTCCAAGTATTTCTTGTTTTTGGGGTAGCAGGGTCCGTCAAAAGTATGCAGTGTGGGTACTCGTTGGATGCGGAATCAAATTCTGCATCCAACGAGCTCTCCTAATCGAAATTTGAATAAAAACACAGGGAGATATGTCAAAAATACGAACACAAAAAGTAGTTTTTTTCTTTCTTCCTCCAAAATTAATCAATATTATTTTATTATTTTAACTATTATTTTATTATTTTTCTTAGGAGGCCCATTTTAGACCCCAAAATTCCTCTAATGAAGCTTTGAGTTTCCTTTGAGAATGAATTTAACCATCTTTCTCATCGATGAGGAAGCTTCTAGTTTCCTTTGAGAATGAATTTAACCATCTTTCTACGGTGTGTTTTTTTGGAAGGAATTCTCAGTAGACTGGAGAATATTTTTTTTCTAAAGATTTAGTCTCTTGATTATTCATATAATATCATTGTTAAGATAAAATACAAGGGAAGGGAGATATTCTAGAACAGGGATTAACTCATTTTGTTCAAATGTGGATACACAAACATTGACGAGGCTTCTACGAGCACCAACCCTAAGGAGGAGCAATTCGATCCATGCCCTATCGAAAATGTTCTCCTAAATATTTTCCAAATTGGCTATGCAAGCCTTTTTAGTCCTCTCTTTCATGTTTTTATTCTGTTCTTGTCTTATTTTTCTGTGTCTTGCATTTGTCCAAGAATCCTACAGTGTTGGGAAATGGATTTTATCACTCCATAATCAAGCTTATACATGGTCAATATGTTACTTCAAATTATATTCTTATTTGCAGAGTGTATCGAAATCAAAAGATGAAAAAGAGAGGCAATCTAATTCCAGCAAAATACTAAATGCAACTTTATTTGGATGCAGCAGTGATTGCTTTGCTAGCATTTTTCATACTTAAAACCTTCATAGTGGAAGCTGATAATGTTCCATTCACTGCATGATTGATGGCCTTATGAACCTTGGTGACATTCCAAGCGGGCATATATGATATAGCCTCAATTTTTTGCAGTCATAGATTGTTTTTTTACCCTTTTTTAGACTTTCTAGTTTTCTGTTGTAAGCCTGGTTTCCCATTGCTCGAAAGGTTTGAAATGCTATTACTTTCTGCCTAGTTTCCCTTCATGGGCAGGCTACTAGAATTAGGTGGCAGGTACTCTATTACTGTACTCCATGATTTTTTTGCATGTATTTTTTCTGTAAATTAATAGAATAGACTATGCATCCTTAAAAAAAAAAAATTTAGGGGTTGGTGAAATCATGGTCAAATTATTTAAGTTTGTATATGTGAAGTTACAACTCACTCATTATACATTGAGACATAATGTTTATAATATCTTGAATTGGATGATAGTTCCTTGTAAAAAGCACTGAGACATAATGTTTATAATATCTTGAATTGGATGATAGTTCCTTGTAAAAAGCACATGTGATGAACCCTGAAGGGCCTATTTAAGGGGAAGCCTCGTAATTCAATGAACCTCGCAAAACAGACACATGAGCTTCTGAGTTACTTGGACGGGTTTGCTCGAAAGCCCAACAAGAAGAAAAGGCAAGGGTTTCTACCTTTTTGTCTTTGTTATGGAAATTAGGGTCTGAGATCTGAAGTGTTTTAGTGAAAAAAATGTTGATCAATGTCTTCCTTTTTCCCGAATTACTGCAAATTAGTGAGGTAAAATCAGCTTAGTTATAGTAAATGGTAGTGCAAATTAATTTTATTTTGCGCTCTTGCTCTGTAGGCAAAATCCACTCAGTTATTGTAAATGGTAGGGCCTTGTTTTAAATTTTTTCAAATGATTTTGATTGAATTTGATTTTCTAGATTAAATCAATTAATTTAATAAGATTATGATTGGTTATCATTATGAATTCAACTAAAATCAATTTTGTATTTTAGCTATATGTCTAATGTTTCTGTCAAATATTTTTGTTGAGGTAGTAAGTCAATATTTTGACAATGTCACAGTGCTTGGTAATTTTTTTTAGATTTCCTTAAAAATTTGTTGGCAAATTTATTTTGCTTTTAAAGGTTATTAATTAAAATTCTCCTAGACAGAAAAGAATTAATTTATTATTTTTTAAATGTAGATATTTTGAGAATTCTTTATTATTCTCAAAATATTAACTATTATTATTATTATTATTATTATTATTATTTTAATGTAAAGACCTTGGCAATTCTTTATTATTCTCAAAATATTAACTATAATTATCTGGCAACAATTTTGTAAGCCCATTGAGATTGTTATATAATCTATAAAAATAGTTGGCTATTCTTTCACATATAGATTAGTTTTATTAGACAGAAATCTGGATTAATACTTTTTCTTCAAAAATGGAAAGGACCATGTACAATATTGACATCCTAAAAGGAGGGAAACAAGTCTCTGATCTAGATACAACAACATATAATGATAATATACATCAAAATATATTCTCTCTCCTTTCCCCTATTTAAATTGTAACTCGAACAAGAATTGTGCCCCGATGCACATATATTTGTCTGATATGTGGTGTTTACCAACATGGTAATTTTTTTTGTTTACTAACTTGGTTAAATTTTCTTACCATTCTAGTGATTTATATATATTTTTACCAACATAGTTCATGGATCCAATTCTTGAGAAAGTAACAACCATTTTTTGAGGAATCAAAGAGAAATCGAGATGAAATTTCCAATAAAACAACATCCCCTCTTAAGTAGTAAGAGGAAGGTATACTCTCTTTGGCCACATTCATCAACATATCTCCTCAAGTCATCATCACGAAGTTATCATTAGAAGTGTTGCTGTAATCTTCATCTTTTCAATCATCGAATAAAATCTCTAATCCTTTCTTATTATTCATACTAGTTATTTTTAGTTATTTTCAAGACCAAAATACTTTTCAAACTTCAATATTTTTTTACATATTTAAAACTTAACAAACACTCATAAATAATAATAATAATAATAATAATAATCTAAAAAATAAACAAACACAAATACAAAAAATAAACAAATACCCAAAAGCCATGCATAAAATTCCTCCGTAGCCTACAAGAAAAAATGACAAAGTAACATTGCTTAAAAGAACCTTGAAACTAAAATAAATAATACTATCATATAAATTAAAGCTACAAAATATATAGATGAATTATAAAATAAAATAATCAATTATAAAATAAAATACTTGGCAAAATCAAAACCTAAATAATATATGTCTCATTAATAAATGATTGTTTTCTTTAAATGTGTTTACATATGAGGATTCTTTCTTTTTGGAAAAAATACCTTATTTAATACATTAGACATTAATAAATGATTCTTTTCTTTAAATGTGTTTATATATGAGGATTCTTTCTTTTTGGAAAAAATACCTTATTTAATAAATTTGAATTATTTTGTATCATTTAAGTATTTTATAATGAAAATCTCATGTTTTCCCTAAATTTTTTAAGGAAAATATGAATAAAACATGTTACCAAGTAGTAAATTTAAATTATTTTGTAATGAAAATCTCATGTTTTCCCTAGATTTTTTAGGGAAAATATGAATAGAACATGTTACCAAGTAGTTAGGTTCTTCAAAGACTTATCACTTTTATTTTTTTTGATAATTCAATTTTTGTTTGTTTGTTTGTTTTTGATGAGTCAATTTACATTTATTAGTGATGATTGTTGTGGATAACTAAGTTATAAACTAGTTAGAGATTGCAACTAGTGATGATTGTCTTCCATAATAAGTTATAAACTAAACATGGTATCTAATATTCCAATTTTTAAATATACTTTCAATTAGTATACTTTATCCAAAATTAAATCACAGTTTCAATTGATATACTTTATCCAAAATTAAATCAAAATAATTTAGGGATAAATTTCCGAACATTACAAGTTTTGATGAGTTAACTTATATTCACTGATTGCAAAATTTTAGTGATAATTGTTCTCACTATAGTTGACAAATTTTATAAATATCAAATTTTATATAAAAATAAATAAATAGAAAAATATTCTAAATTTGAATTTACCAAGTGAGATAGATTTAAACAATCATCTACATTGCTTTTATTTGTTATGAACCTGAACTCTTTTGCATAAGTATTAGTGGACATTCTCTTTTCTACATCTTACCTCTTATAGCAACAACCAGGAGTGATTTTAAGGAACAATACTTATTTAAAAGTGTATAAATGTTGGCGAATATTACTAGTTCTTAAAACGGCAACTATAAAATGATTGGCGATACTTTTCAAAAAATATTTTAATTTCCAAGGATTTTATATCGTTTATATAATAATTTGGCGATTTTTAGGGTGAAAAAAGTTTAGCCCATCAAAATTGGGCGAAATGGGGCTTCAAAAAATGCAAAATGGCGAATCGTTTTTGGGAGAAAAACATGGAAAAATAGCCCATTGGGCTAAAATTCGCCCCTAAAATCATCCCTGTCAACAACTAATACCAAGGTTCTAAATTTGAATTTATCAAATAACATAGATTTAAACAATTATCTACATTTCTTTTATGTGTTATGTATCTTAATTATTTGGCATGCATATCTATGGACATTCACTTTTCTACATCTTACCACTTGTAGCAACAACTAATAGCAAGGTCGGGGACATTGCCACTCCGTGGCTCTTATTATTATTATGTTTTTGTTAGTTGTGCAAAATATGAGAAATTGTTAATATGCAAATACATATGAAAATAAAAATGTATAGTAAAATAAAAAATATAAATATATGTGGAGTTGTGTTATCTATTTTTCAGTGAATATTCTAAATATATGTGTGTATTATGGGATGTTATAGAGCTCAAGAACATTAATTAATTTATTTTAATTAAATCAAGAAATCTCTACAGGAAACCTAACTCCCTCACATTGAGGGCAAAGGACTGGAAAATGTTAAAAAGAGAGAGGGGTGCCTTCAGTGCGGGTTACAAGCCAAGAGACACTTAAGTAAGTGTGAGGCTCATGAATGTGTGTAGATTGGTACATTGAGAAAACACTTTAAGAGTGTTGATGTAATCAAAGGAGAATCCTTTACAAGCTTCAATAGACAATCTTTGTTTTTTTTTTCTCATTTATTGGATATTTCCTATAATCTTAGTATGCACATATTTTTTCTATTTTTTAATTTTTTTAGAATTCATTATATGAGTAAATGAAACTACCTTTATGCTTTTCTCCATAGTAGTTATTACTCTTCCAAGGAATTTTTCGTCGTCTTTGAAGGGTACACAGTGATTCATGTTCTATAGTTATTTGAACTCCTATCTATCTCACGGTCTTCTATAGATTAGTCTCATGTTTCTAATTGAAGATACATATAATCATAACTCTGGATTCTAAAGGTGAGGTGGATTGGACTCTTTGAAAAATATGATATTTTTGATTGCGGTCTATGTTGATTCTTAGTATCATATATGGTTGTTTTGTTAGTAACTATTATGACATCTTATTCTACCTTCTCTCATCCGCTGTAATGAAATAATATATGCATGTTTATGCGGTCATACTAATTGTCAGCCCATAACTATTATGACAGGTGTTTATGTTTCTTCTCATGTGCTTAATGGAAGAATATATATGCATGTGTATCTGATTATTCTAATTGTTATCCCCTCATTGTGGCATATAAAGGTCTTATGCCATTTCCTAATATTTATCTAAACAAAATTAAGCATAGTCATGAAAAGGTCCTCCACACTTGAATATTAACTAATTAGCCATGAAAAAAAAACTGCATTAATAAGCATAATTGTGTCCAAGGATGATGAGGAAGTTCAACTATAGGTGAATTAGTCAATTTAGAGGTCAACAAATTGTGGGGATACATAAATAAGACAAAAGATAAAGTCTATTGAGTGCAAAATTTTTTCTTGAAACATATATCTTCCTTTTAAATTGATTTTGTTTTGTGCAACTCTTAATTGTAGTAACTCATATTCTAAACTAGTAAGATGCACACATGTAGTTTTGATGAGTCTATTAATTGCTTTCAATTGTGCTTATGCATCCATTTTACTATGTGAAGTATCGACTCGTTCAACACTATGGCATGTGTAGATAAGTTTGGAAATGTTTAAGTCATTCGCTTACCATAAGATGTATCCGTGGAAATTGACGATGATCCTAATGGTGGAAGAATTAGGTGGGAATATGGTAAGATAAATGGAGCACCCAATAAAGTTGAAGAAATAATACAGTTTCATATAAAGGGTGTAGTAACAAGTATACAAAAGACATCACTTGTTCCCGATGTTGGTGTAATGTCCCTAAAATATGTAAATAAAAAAAATTGTAGGGTTAAATATACTGCTAAGATCTAAGGTACATCTATTCTTAACTTTAGAATTGTAAAACCTGTATAGGAATTATACCTATGTTCATGTTTTGTTTCTATGGTTTCTGTTTTACGATGATGTTCAATGTTGTTCTTTTATATAGTGATGTACTTGTATATTGATATATTTTATCTAGTTTTAGTGATGCTCTGATATTGTTTTATTCATGTTTGATTATATGTTACGTTACTTAGTTCATTATTTTACTTAAACGACGAGGCTAACTTACCTCTGTATTTAAAGGGGAGGAGTGGTTGAAATTTTTGTAACGACTCACTCAAAAAGGCAAGGAAATCCTACGAAATTGAGCTTACTTAGTTCTAGCAAACTAATGCATGATGTATCTATTTTTAATGCAGGTATTTCACCGCTAATCCTATGCTACATGTGCGTGAAAGAAAAGGTGAAAGACTTAGCACCTAAAGCTTGATTAACCTAAACACTAGGGGATTGGCATGGTATTAAAACTCCACACAAAAGAATGAAACTCAAACTATAGAAGGAGGGTTTAAATCTAAATCGTGGTGGAGGATAGATGGCATGGTTAATGAGCCCATGTGAAGGGCTTCCTAGCTTCTCCACACTGGCACAAACAATATAACCCATGCTAGGGTTTCACAACCATCCTTTGCATAATGTTTTGCTATTTGGTGAAGGAGGAGCGAGCTCCATTATTGGGATATGCTGACAGAGGCAAGTTTTACAGTGTTTTAACAAATTTTTTGCAGGTATACTTACGGGACTGTGGGTTTAAACTTTGTTTATGCCTTTTTTTTGAGAATGGGTAGTTGCATACTTCTAATGCCATTGTTGGTTTTCGATTTTGTAGGTTTGGATATGTGTGGGGAAACTCGATGACTGTGGTGAGAAAAGAGGTGTCAGCGTAAGCCTGGTAATCCCATATGGAGAAGGCCTTCCCTATCTGCTTGGTCATTTTTAGGGAATTTGCAGGGTTTCTCTGTTTATGGTTTGTAACAGGCCTCCCATTTTGGATTCACTAGGGTTTAGGGAAGTAGCAGCAATGTTCAGCTTAAATCGTGGGTTTGGATATTGTGTTTCATAGCCCATTCAGGCGATTATAAATTTGGACATAATTGTGGGTATTTTTACTGTGTAAATTTAAACCTATGTGTTGGAATTTTAAAATGGTGTTTTGTTTTTTTACTTTGGCTCTTCATTGCTGTGAGCACTGTGTTTTAATTGCTATACAAAGATTGAAATATATTAGTGCCATTTCTAAGAAATGGCACTATGATAATTCCATTGATAGTTTATTCTTGACTGTGGATATAATTCGGGTCTTTATGCCCACGCTGCAATTGTATGAAATGTTAACGTTCTTTAAAAATGGCTTTACCTCTGTTTAATATTAAAATAGTTGGTTGTGTTCGCTTCTGTTAGAAATGAAGGGCAAAGCCTTAGTTCTGTTTAGTGTGTAAAAATTGATATGTTTTTGGTTTAAATGTTATAATGCCATTGTTTGTTTGTTTAATCTTGTGGTTTGATGGCAGGCATATTAATGCGGACCTTACTCGCTAATGGCATAGCCTGTGTATTATGGAACGTTTATAAATTATATTTAATCTCTATGGTATATGGACAGACTTTCGGCCAATGTTTTAGTGGATTCGATAGTTGGTTTGGTGTTTATCTGGGGTAGTTTATTTAAATGGTTTTAAACGCTCTCTACTGGAGATTTATGGGATTCGATAGTTGATCTTATTATTTATATTTGTTATTTATTTTTAAATTGTTAAATGCGCCCAACCATAGCTTATGAGATTTAATCTTGGGTCATTGAGGGTTTAAGTTGGGTTATCATGAAGGAATTCTAGCTAACCCTTAACATGATTCGATATTGGGTGGATGAATATCGTGATACTTTGACTGTGTTTAAATTTTGGTTTTATATTGTAAATTGTTTCCTCTTAAGAACATTGATAGGCTCTTGGCATTTGTTTTAGAGGAATGATGATTTTGTTGGTGATTTACTTATCTTACTGTAGCGTAGATAGTTTATATATATGTATTTTCGATGCTGGAAAATGTAATATGCGAGAGTTTATTTAGGTTAGCCAATCCTTTGTACACGATGGCTGGGGATTTTTATTTGGGGAAAAATGATAGTTTAATGGATATCATGGATGACTATGTAATTTTATTAATTGTTAATGCTTTTAAAATAGTGACTGTGATGCATTGTTTAAGTGGCTTGGTTGCCAAGGGATTTGATTCTTGGTTAATGATTATGTGTATTTGTTAGTCCGTTTATAAGTCTGGTTAATGGGTAGTTTAAATGATACCGTGGATGACTATAATTTTGTTTATTTATTTATTTTTATTTTTTTTTGTTTGGATGACCTTCCCATAATTTATAAATTCTTTTAATTATCTTTAAGCAACGAATGCTGCACATATTCTATATAATACATTTAGTGGTGTTTATGAATTTTGATAATATGATGAGCTTGGATTCTATGGGACTTGATCCCTCGTTCGTGACTCTGGTATAATAGTTTTTTTTAATGGATAATTTTATTTGATGATGGTTTTTACTTAAACTTATATTTTTATAAATTTATATATGGAATGTATTTTTAGGGTTTATAGTTTTAATACCATTTTCCATAATTGTAAATGGTCTGGTTACTAAGTTTTATCAGAACTTTAAATGTTTTAGTCTAGGCTTAAACGCTAACATAAATAGGAATTTTAGAGACTAGTTCTAACATAATCCTAATAAGCAATTTATCCTAGAATTCTACATAAAAAGTTTAAACAGAGATAAAAACAACCTAAAACATTTATTTAAATTGATGAAGAGTAAAATTACAGATCCTAATATAAAGCATAATGGCTTTAATTACATATTGTAAGCATAATTAAAATAGCTTGGAAATGGCATAATTAAAATAGCTTGTACTGGCTAAAAGACCCTTCACACTTAAACATCCAGAATTAATAAAAACCTTGCTATCTATGACCTTAGGAATGATAACCAAAGAACTTTGGAACTACCACATTCCTCCCAACCATGACATGGAATCGTTCCTGGTTCTAATTCGGATCCCCCCGACCTGAATCCAACATGCAAGAGATCTAGAGATCCTAAAGGCGAGGGTACTCATATTTGGAAATCAAGCTCTGTATAAGAATTCTCAGTTTTGGAAAATTCTCTTCAATTCCCTTTAGGAACAATCAAAATCAGATCTCCCAACCTTCTCTTGGATTTTTTCTTATAGATAATCTTTTAGGAAAGGGAAGTTGGTTTAAACTTCAGTTGAATCAAGAATTCATTACTTTATTGAAAATAATCTTTAATTTGATTTTATGGAATTAATAGTTATTTTGTTTAACTATGAAATTTTACTAGTTCCTACTTGAGCTTTAGAATATTTATTTATTTTTACTTTATAATAACTAAAGAGACTCTCACTTATTATTTTAGTTACCTTTAGTTCTTTATATATATATATTCTTTTATACATATTATATAAACTTTACATATTATCCTTAATATTTATTCATGCATCATATATCATAGTTTATTTATTTTGATGCTTCCCTTAGTTTACATTATTTCTTTTATCAAGGCCTCAGGTAGGGTTTGGTCAGTCAACTAGGTTAGGTAGCTCTAGATCCTCCTTGCATGTTGGATAACCTCGTATTTCGTGATAGTTCTTCGAGTCCTTGATGATAATTAGATTTGAAATTTCATTTAAACAACTTAAAATAAGTATGATGAGGGTTGATGCTATTCAAAGTCTTTTCCAACTCAACACACTTAATTTTAGTAATCCCTAGTGCTATTCAGGGCCTAACCTTAGCACTATTAATTGTGCATTACACTAGTGCAATTCCATAGCCTCTTGCTCAACACTAATTCTAGGATGTACTTGTATAATACACCTAGGGATACGATGGCCAAATATTCGATGCTCCAAAGATTATGCTCAACATCAATTTGGAGTGCTCTATGGCTTATGCCCAATGCTTCTAATCTCATAACTAATGTGCTCTAAAGCTTATTCTCAACACAAAATCTCATAACTCATGTGCTTTAGGNATATATATATATTAGGGATAATAAGATAAAATAAATCCAGTACATCGGGGCCTATGTCCAGTACTACTACAATAGTCTTTGTCCATCGGGGTCTATTCCTAACATATACAATCATATACTAGACAATAAAACATGTGCATCGACTCATGCCCAATATATCTATCTAATCAACACAACTCATGTGCAGTGGGGCATACGCCCAATATAATAACATAAACATCAAAGTAACTCATATGCAGTGGGGCTCATGCCTACTATAGTCAAGGTCAAAATTAGAGATATTACAGCTGGTGAATGTATCAATTATGGGACTATGGTAGGAATTATACGTGCATAACTTCCATTTACATCAAGAGAGGATGTTGAATTCTTCTCACATTTGAAGATGCATTTAAGGTAAGAACACCCTCCTTCGTGTGGCGGAGATCACATGGGTTATAGATCAATCTATTTTCTTGTGAAGGTAAGCCTCATCTCCTAAATGTAGTGGGATGGTATTTTTTTACAAAGGTATGAGAGGACACATCATAGTTGTGTTTTTCTTATTGCTCACATGGGAGAGAATATTATTTTGTTGGATATGATTAATCATGAGGTTTGTGAGCAGTTTCACCCGATCTACAACACAATATTGTAGATGAAATTGATAGCACACCTGGTGAAATGTTGAAGGAACTAGAAGACATCGAGAATAAGATAATATAGTTGAACTCTTGTTCACATATGGGAGCAATGAAAATTTTAGGGATGAAATTCATTCAATTGGAAACAATATTTTAGATTTAAAATATAAAGTGGGATGAATTTTTATTATTAACAATGTACAAATATATCTTTCGATATTTCTGATTTTTTTCTTCTTCTGATTTTTCCAAGATTTGGAGCTTGTCTTTCAAGTTCGAGTTTATAAAAATCAAGAGGAATTATAATGCTCCATAATTATAGTAGAGTTAAATTACATAGCCACAACTAGATTATTATAAATAAAAAAAGTATATTTGGTTAATTACAAGCTTATACCTAAGGTTTGATTGAGGACCTTTATTACAATATAAATGAAGATACTTTAACAAAATCGAGGATCAAACCATCTTTGAGATGCAATAAGACAGTGTTCACATATATGTGAAAACCCTAATGATTTACGCTTGAACTCAATACACATATAAGATTTGGGGTTTTTGCTCAGATAAGCAAATATTTAATATAACTCTCGATAAGAATGTATTGTGATTTAAATGCACAAAGAATTTGGTTATAACTCTTTACTCACCAAGAAATGCATCCTATCAACCATGAGTTGGCTCAAAAATGGAGTTGGGATAATGTTAATGGTGCTGAAAAGTCCAATGTCTGAGGGAATGGAAGTTTACTCAAGCCAACTATTAACTACCAATTACACTTGTGTTAAACATTAAATCAATTAAACCATAAGTTGAAGCCTTGTGTTCAAACACAAATGATTTATAATCAATGAGGATTAGTAATAATATGAATAGATCCATTACTTGGTACTATTCTCTTTGTTGATAGTGAATAATTGACCGAACTGTATGTCGAATGATTAGAGGCAAAAGTTTACTGTATAAGCTAAATGAATACAAGGATTGGATACAACCTATCACCCCATTGAACCATCCTGAAATAACCTTGTTGCAAAAATAAACAATGTCATATAATAAAGATAAAAGTGTGCCAATTAGAGAATTAATAACATATGTATCCATTATCTTTGAAGAGAAAACACTATGTTGTACTGACAATATAGGCATATTAACCAAACAACATGTAGCAAATGACATAGAATTATATAATACTTAAAGGTTATTAGCTACCATGGTTAAGCAATCTTAAGAGCTTGACATGTAATTACATCATAATGTGAAAAAAAATGAATATCTAAAAAAATCGAGACTTTGATATGTAATTGCATCATTACTTGTAAATAAAAACTGAATACCTAAGATAAATTCATTAATGATTTATAAGAAGGCTCTATTTCCACTCCAATAAGGTACCTCTAAATATCATGCATTGACCATTTTCTTTATGTTTTAAAATCAATTTTAGATAAAGATAATATTAAAAATAATAATATTAATAATTTTGCATATATTAAGTGTTAACATTACAAAGTCAAATTGTACTGCAAGTATGAAGATGTTGAGTCCAAAATTTATAATTTTAAGACATTAACAAATTAGAAACCTTTAAATTTGTTCCAAAATCAATTCAAATGCTTGGCTGTAGAGTTAAACCAAAGAGAACAGAATTTACAATACTTAAGAAAAGAAACATAATGCATGCATGTATGAATTTATGTCTCTTTCAATACCTAAAAGAAAGAGACATAAAGTATGTGCAAAGATAATAGCTCTCGGCTGCTGTAAAGTTAAAACTAGCAACAACCATATTACTAAGATTAATATGTTTGAAATACGCCGAAAGGTATATATTTGACATATTGATAATGTTTTGTTTACTAAAGAATGTGTCAATTACTTGTATCTAATAGTTAAGCTAATATAACAACTACTTAATTTATGGTTGTTAAGCTCATAGTTGAAGTTAGGCTCATAGTGGTATCATCATTGGAGTTAAGCTAATAGTTGTATCTAATAGTTAATTTAAAAGTTAATATAAAGCTTAGACTAAGCCTTATGCACATTAACTATACTCCGAAATGCCAGATGGAGTTCAACTGTGACATAAGCTACACATTACTTAAGTGATTGTTCTTGGTGCATGGTTTCATTGCAATCAAGGTCAACTTCTCATGCTAAGAAATGTAGTTCATCTAAATTTAATTTAATAGTTGTATCACTATTGGAATAATCTAATAGTTATCCAATATAACCGCCATTAGAGTTGAATTTAACCCATTAGTTGTAGAATGAATGGAGTTAATCTAATATTTATTCAATATAATAGTGATTAGAGTTGAATTTAAACTAATAATTGCAGAATCATTGGAGTTAAGTTAATAGTTGTATCTAATAGTTATTTTAAAAGTTAATATATTGGCAATTGCAATTCAAGTAAAAGTCATGATCGGAGTTGAAGTTAAGCTAATAGTTGTATCATCAATGTATTTAAGCTAATAATTGAATAGTTGTATCTAATAATCAAATAGTTGAAGGTGAAGTTTGATTTTCCAACTATCACGAATTGTACTTATGAGATGTTAACTAAGCTATTTTTTTTTGTTTTGAAATTGTTAATTATGAGTTAGAGTAACCTCCTTTAAAAAGAATAAAAAACCTAATTATATCTATATGGAAAACCCAAACATGTAGTATGAACTGCATATTAGCTAGATTCCCAACTACGAGATGCAGGAGTTTATTAGGAGTTCCAACTATTTTATTAGGAGTTTGACTCTTACATGACTGCACATTAGCTACACTCCTAGATGCTAAATGCAGTTGGACTAAGCCTTAAGAGATTAGAGTTGGAGTTAAGCTAATAGTTGTAGAATCATTGGAGTTAATCTAATAGTTGTATGTAATAGTTAAGCTAATAGTTATCCAATATAACTGCACAATTAGAGTTGAATTTAAGCTAATAGTTTTAGAATCATTGGAGTTAAGCTAATAGTTGTATCTAATAATCGATGGAGTTAAGCTATAGTTGTATCTAATAATCAAAACGTTGAAGATTAATTTTAATTCTTACAACTATCACTAAGTGTACTTATCACATGTTAATTAACCTTTTTTATATTTTTTTGAAATTATTAAATATTAATTTTGGATGACACCCATATAATCAATATGGATAGTACACTTGTCTCATTCTCATTTAATCTTGGATGATGCCCATAGAATCAATTTGGACAGTACACTTGTCTCATTCTCGTACGTAGATGAAAAGGAATAGATGGTAGTCCACCCCAAAATTCTAAGATATATGCGCCTTCGACGTAAAAATAATAATAATTAAAATAAAATAAATTTAAAAATTATAAAGTTGATTTTGTATGTTAATATTAATACAACTAGCAACAACCATATTACTAAGATTAATATATTTGAAATAAATGTATATATTTGACATGTTGTTAATATTTTTTTACTAAAGAATGTGGGAATTACTTGTATCTAATAGTTAAGCTAATATAGCAACCACTTAATTTATGGTTGTTAAGCTCATAGTTAAAGTTAGGCTCATAGTGGTATCATCATTGGATTTAAGCTAATAGTTGTATCTAATAGTTAATTTAAAAGTTAATATATAGGTTATACTAAGCCTTATGCACATTAAATCGACTCCAAACTGCGAGATGGATTTCAACTATCACATAAGCTGCACATTACCTAAGTGATTATCTAAGTTCGTGCATGGTGTCAGTGCAATCAAGGTCAACTCACTACAACAAAACCCTGTGATTAGCGTCTCTTTTAGCTTCCTTTTTAGCATCCACTATCACTTTTCGTGTATTTTTCATCATTTTTTGGACAAAGTGGATACTTTTCCACGGGATGGTGCTTTTAATGGCGTTATTTGCATCTCTTTTTAAAAGTTGGCGCTATTTTGGACGCTAATCAGCATCCCAATTAGCATCCCAATGAACGTCCTTATTAGCGTCTCAATTAACATCTCAATTAGCATCCCAATTAGTGTCCCAATAAGCATCCTAATTAGTGTTCCTTTTTAAAAGTTGGCACTATTTTGGATGCTAATTAGCATCCCAATTAAGCTCCCAATTAGCGTCCTAATTAGCATCCCCATTAGAATCCCAATTAGCATTCCAATTAGCATCTCAATTAGCATCCCAATTAGTGTCCCTTTTTAAAAGTTTGCGCTATTTTGGATGCTAATTAGCATCCCAATTAACATCTCAATTAATGTCCAAATTAGCATCCCAATTAGAATCCCAATTAGCATCCCAATTAACATCTCAATTATCATCCCCTTTTAAAAGTTGGTGCTATTTTGGACCATAATTAGCATCCCAATTAACGTCCCAATTAACGTCCCAATTAGCATCACAATTAGCATCCCAATTAGCATCCCAATTAGAGTCCACAAAAGCATCCCATATAATGGCAAGAATAGCCTTAAAAAACATCATGAATAGCATAGCACCATATATTAATCCAGGGTTAGGGACCAGAATTGCACCATGAATTTCGATAGGAAAAACATTCAACATATCACCAAGTATAGAGCCAGGAATTGAGCCTAGAAAATATCCAACATAGCTCCAGGTATAACACCTGGAATAATGCCATACATTTCAAAATGAATCGTGCTAGGAATTGCATTAGGTTTAGAGCTAGGAATTGTGTTCAGAAAACATCTCACATAACGATAGATATATCAATGTCAATGTCAATGATCATGATTCATCATGACAAAATGATCATGATTCATCATGTCAATGTCAATGATCATGACAAAATTTTAGAGTTGTTTGTTTAAAAAAGAGCATATTTTTTAAATTGAGTTATTCCATTAGTGTAACAAGTTTATGAGACTTCTCATGCAAAATTTGTGAAAAACTTTATCATAACATAAGTGCCAAGATTTGCATTTACTCTTTGTTGTAAAATATAGTTTTTCCCTATACTTTCTTATTATATTATTGTTGATTTAAGGTTTAAGTAAAATCTTTTTTTTCAAGCTCCTCACTAAAAGACTGGCTAGGTTGTCGCTAGGCCAATGCAAAGCAAGACTGGCTACCCCCTTAAATTCCCTAAACTTACAATTGATTTTTAAGTTCATGAATATATGACCATCATTAAACCAATTGTAGGCTTAGGCAATCAAACAAGGCATAAAAAAGTCAACAATTGAGTCTAGTACTATTGTCCCATCCAAGTGCTTTAACCGACAATCAATTTAAGTTTGAAACTCTTTATCTCTAACATCTTGGTTAGTTTTACATGGACCATGAAAGATCTAAGGAATACATTGAATTAAACAATTTATAGAGCTATTACCCTATTTTATTTGTGTGGGAGTCTATCCTTAACCCAATTGTAGGTTCAAGCAATTGGAAAGGGAAACAACAGTGTCAATGGTTGAATTCTAGTTCGCATTGTACAATGATGTATCGATATCACACATCATTATATTGAATTGAGTGGTTTATCACCTCAAATTATTTCACAACCTTGAGTCAACTAGGGAACTATTTAAAGGAGTATAGACACTAGTGTAGGGCTAGTATCAATTATATCCTATTTCTTTTTTTATTGGTATATGATGCACATTGTGGCCCAAATAAAATATTAACAAAAATGATACCACATTCTCTTAAATTAATTCATTGTTGGTGGTCATTGCCTGTTCAATCTTTGTGTATGATTCTTGCATGCCAAAGCAGCTAATATATGATAAAAAATTTATGAGCTTGAACAAGCTATGACCACCTTAGTCTTATGGTATTTATAATATCATATTTCAATGTTTCTAAAATGCAACTATCATGTAACAAGGGTCATATAACTTTTATTAATGATAAAAAATTTAAGTTGTTTTGTATTCTTTTTTGTTTTGTATTCGCTACAAACAACAAATTTATTAATGGGAAGGTATCCTCTAACATAATTGAATTTTGTAGGTTTCATTCACCCTTGGTTGTGTAGATGTTCCCCACTATTTTCTATACTTTTGTCTCTTTATTTCAGCTACTCTTTATTTCTTTGTTTATGTTACATCAATAGTTATATAATAGTTGCAGTTTGGCTTTCGAAACACTACATGTTGGTATTAGAGCTTCAATCAATTTTCATTTTGTTGTATATTTTCAAAAACAAAACAAAAAAATGTCAAGGAGAAAATCCTAATATATGACCAAGGCAGAGTTGAATGAGAATTTCATAAAGTTTACAGAAGACATGAGGTACATGATGCAACTACATGAGGTAGTTTCATAAATTTTACAGAAGACATGAGGTAGATTCATAATCTAATTATATGAAAATAAATGAAGAAATATTCATAGACACTAGTACATGTGGACATTTTTCCACATGAAGAAATATTCATCATCACCATCATTATCATCATCATCATCGACATCATCATCACCATCATCATCATTGGCATCATCATCACCATCATCATCGCCATCATCATCACCATCATCATCATCATTGTGTCCATCATCACCATCATCCTCATCACCATCATCCTTATCATCATCATCTTACTGCCGACACGATTTGTGGACTTGAGAACAATTTCAGGGTCAATGACCCACATATTTGCTAGAAATGATATGATAAATGCATATTTCATCATGATCATCGTCGTCATCACCATCATCACCATCATATTCATCATTGTCAACATCATCATCACCATTGTCATCCTCATCATCCTCATCTTCATCATCATCATCATCATCGTCATCCTCATCCTCATCATCTTCATCGTCATCATCATCATCATCATCTTCATCATCATTGTCTTCATCATCATCATCAATATCGTCTCCATCATCACGATCATCATCGTCATCATGATCATCATCGTCATCATGATCATCACTGTCATCACCATCTTCATCTTCATCATCATCATCTTCATCATTATCATCATTGTCGTCATTACCATCATCATGATCATCATCATCGTCATGATCATGATCATGATCATGATCATCGTCATGACCCTCTTCCTCATCAACATATTCATCATCATTGTCATCATCATCATCACCATCAACATCGTCATCACCATCATCATCATCACCATCATCATCGCCATCATCATCATCAAATTGACACCAAATTAGCTATCATGACGATGTCCTAGCAAGCTATGGCTTATATCAATATTAAAGGCCCGTTAAGGTTGCATATCAATTTAGAAAGCCCCTTCTACCTAGGCGTATCTAGTCAAGACATGCAGGGAGGTCCCTATATTCAGATGTTGGTGGATGTGTTCACTAGTCGGATTGTCACCAAATTAGTGTTATGTTTGATCATGATCACAACATCCAATGTCCTAGCTTCTTTAAAAGTACATACATACATATGTGTAGGGAAATAATATTTTAGAAAATCCTGAATCCGAATATCTAAAAAGACACATAAATCCAAAATCTTCAATTTCTTTATTTTCCATTATACATTATAGTCATTTTCATAGTCGATTCATGACAAGGAAATCACTCATCCTATTCTTGTCTTAGTAGTTAAAAAGTAAAGGATTTTAAAAAAATAAGGGCTTGCCACATCTTCAAAGTTCGCCTAAGTAATTACCCTATTTTCTTTTATGCTCCACCTTTTCAACTCCACTTCATTACATCCTTCACTAGCGTATGTAATTTATTTACCTTTTATGTCTAGGGCTTGTGCATGTTCATGGTTATATTATTTGTTGTTTTTTATTGTAATGTGTGTAAATAGATGAAAGGAATATAGGTGCAATGGTTGAAAAAACATGTCGAATTTGTGGTGGAAGGAATTCGGGATATTTCTGTGTGATGTAATTCCTGCCCCATCGTGAGCCACGAAAATATTGCCCATTCGATGGAGCCCATTCCTCGAAACCTGGGGCTAGCGGATTCCATCGTGAGCCCATTCCTCCATTTGCCAACGAGCCACGAAAATACGAAAATATTGCCTCTGTAAAATATTAATTGATAATTTAACAAGTACCCAATTGTTATGAGGCATTTACAATATTATGGTGTCAGGGGCAGTGGAAAATTAATGGTGTTATGGAAATTGTGGAAGAGGAGGACTGGGAGGGTATCATTCTTGTTGAGGATTGGGAGGGTATTCTATATAGTATTTTCCATTGCCATCAGGGTTTTATGACATGGCACCGGCTAAAAGACGAGGAGGAAAAACAACTGCCTGTAGAAAATGGAGCCTCGGAGATCTTGTGCTCGCCAAGGTCAAGGGATTTTCGACATGGATTGATAAGGTACGCTGGTCTATTTTTAATCCCCATTTGTTTTCCCTCATTTCATGTATGCGATGTTTTCCCTTATTTGATTGTATGTGATGTATGTTGTTGCTGTTATTTGCATTTTCTCGCTGGTTTCTTGTTGTCAACTTGGATCATGGGTTTGGTGGGGTTTGTTTGTGAAGGTGAAACAATTGCAGAGGCATCCATTGATCGAGGTATTGAATGCCTTAGTTCTGTTTAGAATGGCTAGTCTACTATCTGTGTTAGGACTACACAGTTTTTTGTTTGAGTGGTTGCAAGTAATGTATGTCTAATTGTTTTCTGGATTTAAGGTTTTATGTTATAGTTTCATCTTGCCAGTCATTTGAGGTTTATGCTGTATACTTATGGTCAAATCTTTGTATGCGAGGATAGTTGCTACTACTAGTCCTTTGAACTTAGAGGGTTTCGAAAATTATATTTCAAAAAAAATAAAAGTGCTAAGGATTTACCAGATACACCCTCCTTTGTGGGTTTCATTTCAATTGCTTGCAATTTTTGCTTTATATAGTGTCTAGGGCTCCATTTTTCTTCTATAATTATACCTTTTTTCTGGATATTCAGCTATCTTGTCCAGGCTCCATTTGTCTGCCAGTGATCCAAAAAAATTAAAAAGAGTTTGGAGATTAGGGTGTTACCTACACCCATTCGTGTTCAGCTTGCATGCTTATCTTTCTTGGTGGCCTCATTTATCTGGTCCTGGAGCTTCAGATAAATAGAATATAAGCCTGTTTCATCCTTATTGGTTTTGGCCTGTTTGGTTATAATATGTACTGACCTATGGGATAAAAGTGCCAACTTTAAATCCTTCCTCGAATTCATTGTACTTTCTTCAACTATATCTGCTATTAGAATGTTCGCTGGTGGTTACCATAGTTCAAGATCAATTCGTGGGAAGTTGTGACATCTCAATTAGAACTACAAGGCTTGAACCCTTTGAATTATGTCAAATAAGTAAGGTCCTATATAAATATGTTTAATGGAGACAATATAGGTGGGTATAAGAAGATTCATTAGGCTTATGATAGAGCAGCTAGTCGGCTGGTGACTAGTTATGGGCTTGATTTATAGCCTTTCCAGTTTTAGAGTAGCAAATCGACTGGTGACAGGTCCCCAACTTGATTCCTATCCTCTCTAGTTTTCACCTCTCAATTACTAAATCATACACGAGCAAATGCAGGCCCAGGTACAAATAATATGGGAGAGCTACTAGTGCTCTTATATTTACTTAAGCTGACCAAACTAAGAGAGGCTCAAGCCCTGAAAACATTAAGTGATTTTTCCCTAGTGATCAAATTCGTTCATGGAAAATCTCAAATACAAAAACTATCCCTGTCTGCACTAGCTAATCACATTGAATAAATTTCTCATTCCTTTGGTCGCATTGGAGATAGACATATTTTCAGGGAATTAAACTCCGCTGTGGGTTATTTTATCAAAAAAAGGCTTGGAGTTTCCTTTGGATACTTATGTTCTGGAAATCAAGGTTGACAATGCCGAAATCCAAATCTATGGGAATCTTTGTGAATTTTAATGTGTTTGTTACATTTTTTTATTTCGGATTACAATGGTTGTTGTTTAAGTAGTTTTTACTAAGTTGATTCAAAAAATGCCCAGTCAACAAAAGAGTTTGGTAACCATGTTAAACGAATGATTTTCTGAGTTAGTTTTTGGTCCACATGGAAAATATCTTGAGTCTTGACCCGGATGTCTATCATGTAAGATAATTCTCAACCCTTGTGAAATGTTGGGTTCAAGGTAGTCATTCACACCTTTCAGACTTACTATAAGGGCGTCCTTCATGGAAGTGCATGCAACTCACTATTAGAGTAGCTCATTAGCTGTAGCTGAGTGCTAAGTTCTAGGTTTGATCCTTACACTTTCTAGTTTTGGATTTCACCAGGTAGTTTTAAACCCCACTGTCTATTGTGTGAACTATTTCCAAATCCATGCTTCACTATTGGAATCTAATAGGCACTTTTTTGGACTTGGGTTTTACCAGCTCGAATGAAAACACTGATGCAAGAATCAAAATCTATGCCTCCTTCCTTGAAAACAATGTTGAATTTTAATTGATCTCAAAGTGGACAACTGTGTTGTATGACCATTTGATATAATTTATATTTACTGAAAGGCTTGGCATAGTTGACTCATGGACCAACAATTGAAGAACAACCTCCATATGTGATAGTGGTCATGTGTTACAAAAACACAACAAAAGCAACAACGGTTTCTAGTGTTTATGTGATGATAAGCATTGAGATTGTTTAAATGTTGTAAAAATAGTATAGTAGTATAGCCTAGTACCATGTTGTAAATAATATTCTCAGGCTTGATTCCCGTTAGATATCAACCTGCTTTAGATCTAACGGGCATCAAGCCTGCCGCGACTGCATTAAATGGCCTGCAACAGGCTAAGTAAAGAACATAACACCCATTAATGCTGCTGCTACGACCACATTAATGTTGATGCTGTGGGATTATGATCAGTTGAATTCATATTCGCCGTGTTTATGTCATCATGAGCGTTGAGATTGCTTAATAGTCATAAAAATAATACATTAGTACAACGACCTAGTGGGTAGTTTTAGTTGTAAATAAATTGGAGTTTTATTGGGTATAATAAAGAGAAACGTCTCCAAGTTTATTGTGGATATTTGCTCTATCTTTTCTAAATTTGTGGTTTGTTTTCATATTCTTTCCAATGGTAGCATAGGTCCATGGTTATGATGGGGTACTAGGGGTTTGTGGTCCTGTTTAGTAGTGTATACATTAAGATGAATTTAATCGAAGCGTTTGTAGCTCTGTTTAAGCAAGAAGAGTTCAATTTTGGTTAGTCAACTATTTTAAGAATACCAATATCGTTTAGTTACTTGGTTTTATTTATACTTGGAAATGAATTTATAATTTTCCCAGTGGTTTAGTGAATCAAAATTTCTGTATCAACTAATTGAATTGGCAATGTGCATGCAGATAGTGATTGTGAGAAATATTTGGATTAGCTTCACAGTATCATTTAGTTACTTGGTTTTATTTATACTTGGAAAGGAATTTATAATTTGCCCAGTGGTTTAGTGGATCAAAATTTCTGTATCAACTGATTGAATTGACAATGTGCATGCAGATAGTGATTGTGAGAAATATTTGGATTAGCTTCACAGTAATCTAGCATTATGCTAGTTATGTTAGAAACTAGCATTGCATAATTTAATGCTAATTGTGTTAGAAATAGATTATGCTTCTTGTTTTGTTGTCATATAAATTGCAGAAAATAACTAATGCCTAAAACAACCCACTAAAAAATAAATAGGAGAACCAGAAACAGAGATATTTTGACAGTGAGGTTATAGTGGTAAAACCCCTAAGTGCTCTAGATTCCACTCACAGATGTATCTCTATATTCTCATGTGCTGCATGTAATGATACATAGATACACCGGAGAGATACAAAAGCTTCACAAACGTTTTCACCAACACTCCTCACTTTCCAAGCTTTTCTCATGCAACTTTTAAAGTTGGGAGAGTGAGAAGTTGCACTAGGGAAGGTTATGTGAAACTTTTGTATTTAAACCCCTCCTTTATATCATTACATAGGGTACATGGAAATACAAAGATGCATATTTGAGAGTGAGGTTTTTACCATATGGTATGTTTATGGTATGTTTTTACCACTCTAGTGTCCCATTGCTGAGTTCTACTTATTTCTTTGTGAATTGCTTTGGGCATTAGTTATTTTTTGCGAAAGCTTTACAAAGTGATTGTGAATAGTGTTAACATGAGGAATTCTCAAGAATGGATAAAAATGAAGAGGCAATTTTCCTCCTTACATAGGAACAATTAGGGTGCTCCCAAATCTTTCTTAGGTGAGTTCATTTAGATGGGTTGATGGTGTTATGCATGGGTTTTGGCTGGGTAAGGAGGGCAATTTCAAACCAATTATTCATAACCAGTGAATATTATAGAGGAAGGATTTAGTTGGCTCTAAACATATTAATATACATAGAACTGAATCATTTCATTTGGGTTTACAGAAGGAATGAGACCATTTTCTAATTGAAAGTGATACTCAGATTCATTGATTAAAAGATTCTATGGAGACAAAAATGTGGGGATCAAATGTCATGAGAAAAAGCGATTAATAACAATTGTATCCATGTGTTTGTCAAGCACATGTTGTTCGTCTAAGGGAATCCCTATAATTGGTTTGAGTAAGCATCACCATCTTTATTATAACATTATGAAAAATAAAAACGATAGTTAAAACGTTTTTTTTCGAAGTATGAAAAAGTTTACTATACTTGGGGCTATAGACCTAGCCTTTGTAAATACAATATCAAGACCCCAACGTTCTTGAAACCCATTCTGTCCATTAGGATCCCATTTGTCTTACTACACATCGCCATGATATAATCACTCAACCTATGGCCCATATGATTTACCAACATAGAGCTTTTATTACTTGATTAATTTTCTCTTGTCTAATTTGACCAGTGTGAATTAAATGTTATCACTTAGCTATTGCAAAAAAATCAGTGCAATGAACAATTGTAAAACAATGTTGTTTATGATGCCACAACAATCTTTTGTGATTGATTGAATGATTTTGTGATGCCATAAATGCAAAATTACTAGTGGCCTCTTCTTCTACTTCAGCTACATTTGTAAGCCTTGATTTCATTTGACCGCTTGCCAGGTCATTTTGTCTCTTCTACAATCTTTCTTGAAGTGTACAGGCTTGTTACGAGAAAAACATTTCAAATTTGACCTCTTTGATGAACTTCTAGTATTGTTCTCATTGTTTAATCTGCCTTTGCCTTTGAACTATGCACTAAATGCACTTTCCATAGTGAGTGAAGCTGATGCTTATTTTGATCTTGCCTCTTCTCCTGTGGAAGAAGTATTAATAAATTCTCAAACTTATGTTCTTAGTTATCTACAATCAAATACAGGGACTCAACAAATTAATCAAGGGATGGTGACAATCTACACATTACCAAACAAAACCATATCTTCATTATCCACTAGCTTCTTAATTGCAAGTAATTGATCACTAACATCATTATGATGTAACAGATATCCAGAGACTGACCCTCCTTCCTGCAACTTGGTAGAAAACTAAAGATTTTTCAGATCCACCCATCTTCTAATCCCTGATAATTGTTTTTGAGATTGGTCCACAACACATGCTGCAGTGAAATTTCTTATTTCTGAAACTAATGTGTTTGTAACAGAAAAAGATGCTTCTGTTCATGGTTTTCCCATCCCTAGACATGAGCATTGAAATTTACCATTAGCTTTTTTTCAAATAAAAAGTGTGGCCAGGAATAAGATGGTAAATCTACTTTTCAATAATGTCATCCACTCTAATTTCTACTTAATTAGTATGCTTTGGTGGCTGTTTCAAAGCATCCCTTTTTGAAAATATATGTTTTCAAGATTGTTTTGATTGGAAGAGGGTAAAATATGTTTAAAATTGTTGATGTTAGCTTGCATAATTTCCAGTCATGTTATCGTCCAAGTTATTACCTGGGATGGAATTAGAGGAAATGGAAAAAAAGGAACAAATCTTAGGTGGATTATCGGGCCTCCCAGTTCTAACTCCAGTTGAGAAATTAAAGGTGAATATTTTCTGTACAAAATGTTTGTTAGAATTAACTTCATATATTGTTTTCCAATAGTGTACACTAAGATATTTCAACTTCCTTTGTTTCGGAGTAGAATAGACATGATTGGTGCAGCTTGCAGTTGTGCTGAAAAGGCTATAAATGATTCTCGCAAAGTCTATGCATTGGGAACTTGCCATACTCCTGGAATCATCCCTCCAATGGACAAGGTTCGGGTTGCAAAAATTGAAGAGCAGGAGAAACTTTTGCGAGCAACTACAAATCTTGGTGAAGGTGAGGATTGGTTTCAAATGAGATCATCTATTTCTTTTCTTACAATGAGAATTAAGAAACAAAGTAATTTTTACAATTATGTATTTCATTATCTACTTAGTATTCATGAGATCCAAATTGTTACTTGTCTCTGATAAGAAAGAAGAACTTTGATTCTCATTGTTCCTGAAAACTGTTAGCTTTCGAGCATACTTTGAAAGTTATTACACCATGCCTAGGGTTGTTCCATGCGATATGAGATGCATGGATGACCCTTGGCTATGTCGTGATGGACATACACATGGGAAGTGACTTGCTCATTGATTGCTTGACCTTGTATGGATGCTTATGTGGCATTCTTCATTGGAACCTTGGTGTAGAAGAAGTGCATAAAATTGGTTTGATAAAAATATCAATGTTTAAATAAATAATTGTTGCATAAGTGAATAATGAAATACAATGAAGAATGGCCTTGCATTTATAGGTCTTGAGAGAAATGGAAAGTATAAAATACCTTTCACAACCAAATTGCAAAGAGCTTCTATCATCCATGTTGTCTAGTCGTTTGAAACCCTTAACTTTTTTTTTGATTCTAAAATAAATTTCAAGGTTCTTCATATTCTCTCTAACTCTTGATTTTTACAACTGTTATAAAAGTGCCCTAATCAAGTGAACTAGAAGATAGCTCAGGGAGATTAGTTCCTACATAAACTTTCCTAATTAATGACACTTTATCAGGTATTAAATTTTAATTAAGGACTAGACATCACTTAGACCTTGATCATTGCAAATTTATGCTGGCATATTCATCTGGCACAAATTGCAGATCTTCTTGATCATTTACCTATGCTCTAATTCATGCTTAACTCTATATAGTATCTGATACTGGCTAAAACGGGCTCCCAACAGGTCTACTACACTTGGGCACCTCCATTCCTAAATCATCATACTCAGTTGATAGCTCTGGGGCATGTGAATGATGGACAACAACAGTTAGGTTTTACTTCCTCTGCTCTTTCATGTGGCTCTTCCTCTCACAACGACCTCTTCAAAAGAGGTAGCTCCTTTTATTTAATTGTAGGTGTCTCTTGTATTCTTATGGGGATGAGACAACAAATTGATATGCAGTACACACAACGTCCTCAATATGAGTGTTCTAGTTCAATATGGGATCACAACAACCACACAATTTCCAACTAGTATTTACAACAGAAATCAAGCTAAGTCTCACACTAGGTTACAAACTAATTGGTTGAAGCAACACTGTGGGAAAGATAGTAGCTCTAATACTATAAGAGATTGCATACATTAGTTTGAATAATAGATTGCATATTGTATTTCTTGATTCTCTATAGAATTTGCTAATAACTTAGCATCCATTGTCTACCAACTTGGCATAGATTGTCTATCAACTTAACATCTAGTGAACGATATGTTAAACGAAGAATAACAAATACAACCTAGATAAAGCATACTTAGTACTTGTCATTTGAACCAACAAATTGAAACAAATGGATGATGCCATTCAAACTAGTGTCTAGAGGAGGCATAGAAAACAAATTCTATAAAATTAACTAATGATGGAGCTTGGGAGCCATACCTTCAACACCTCAAGATGAAGCATGACGCATGCTTTAGAATTTCAGTGATGGTGGAAACTCTAAAACTTTGAAAAAAATAGAGGTATTCATTGATAAATAAATAATACATACAACTAAAGAAATATAAAATACATAGAAAAATTATTTAACATCTCCAATCCCCAGAGACTTTCTAGCCTTTTCAGTACCAATATTATTAGCGAGTACGTTGTCAGAGATCTTTGTTGAGTTGCTAACCAATGTATACCTTTCCAAGTTCTCTGAGAAAAGCACCAATATTTTGAACCACTCTGTTTTCTGAATACTTTTGAATTGGATAAAGGCTGGAAGATATAAATTATCCAAAGGATAATAATCATGACCTTTGAACTTAAAACTAAATTACAAAGTTTGGATCATGCATTTTGTAAGTAGAGAAATGTGTCTAGAAAATATCTCAATGTTAAAAAATACTCCAGCCATTTTCAGATTAATTTCATCTTCTAGAATTTTTTATGTTAGGGTCTGCTTGATAGAACACAATCTCTCCCTCATCATTAACATAATGATCTTATGACATGCTCTTCACCAAAGGGTCCACCAAGTGTAATGGAAGAGGACTGGACTAATTGGCTTCCTGATTGTACTTTCCAAGCATAGGTTTTATTACTTCAGTGTGTGCATTAGATGGATAAATTAGAATTCCCAGTAGACTAATACAACACTAGAAAGAATAGTAAAATGCTATGACACCACCATTAAAAAAGGACCAACTCTAACTCTAAGGAAAGGCCACACAAAAGTTTTGAGGAGGTTTTTGTTGTGATGATGAAATCTTGGCTTGGGTGGGGTTTTCGTCAGCACTGGGCGTTTCTTGTGGGTCATAGTAGTTTCGAGCCATGACATGTCTAAAAGAACTTGAAGCCCTATTTATTTGGTATTGAAGCATTACTATTTTGGTTCCCTTGGGGTTTGTTGTCTAAATCGTATGCTACTTAAATGATTTGGGAGGTGAAACACCTTTCTTTAGCAGAATTACTTCAATCTGGTGAAGCATAAGTATACCATGAAGAAGAAACTTGATACTCGGTTTCATGCGGTATGTGAACTCTTTTTTTGTTCTTCCTTTTTTATTTTTATTTTTCCCCCTCGAAGACATGCTGTAAGTCGATATTTAGGTTTTCACTTTCAATTAATGTTCCTATCGATAGAAATAATTTTATTCTGGAAACTATAGTCAAATGCTTTGTTTTCCGCGTATTCATGTCACTATGTTTGTCAACACTTAATATTCCCCTGGACCATGGATTGTTCTAGTTAGGGTTGGTTACATCGGGTCACTACAGATAGCTTATTTCATAAAAATAGCTGAGTTTTTTTGGTTGAATTTTCACAGTCATGTTTACAAATGGATTAGCTATGCATGCTATTGGTAGGGATCTTTGAAGTAGGTCTGTTATAGTGGTTTCTGGGTTTCCTTCTTGTTACGCTGTTTGTAGGCTTGTAACTAACAAAAGGTATACCTGGCTTAGTTTTAGTCAACTGTAGGGTAATGCCATTGTACTTGTTGTTTAATATTGATGGCCTCTAGTTAAATTCTTGGTCTTTGGAATAACAAAAATGTTGATGAAGGAGAAAAGAAACGTAATGTAAAATGTATAAGTAATAAATATGAAGAAGATGGTTTACAATAATAATTGCCCCGGGTATTTATACCTTAAGTGGGGAAGAGAGGTGACTTTTCAAGACACCTCTTAGTTTAATTACAAACATTTACTAAAATTAACCTAGATTAATATTTAAATTTAACATTTGTAACATTTCCTTCTCCTTTTAAATTTCTTTGTCCTCAAAGCAGGGTAAAGATAGGTGTTGCTGAATGAATTTATCTATTTCCCATGATGCATCTTCTTTTGGCCAATTCTTCCACTTAATGAGGTATTCCTTGATAATTCTAGTGCTTAATCTCCATTCTTTGATGTTGATGATAGCTTCTGGTTCTAAGATTAGTTACCCTTCTTCATCTAGAGTGGGGAGTGTTGTTTGAATTGATTGTTGTTGACCCAACAACTTTTTAATATTTGATACATGAAAGATGTTGTGAATTCGACTTATCTCTAGTAACTTTATCTCGTATGCTACGTTGCCAATCTTTCGTATAATTTGGTATGGAACATAGAATTTTGGTGCTAATTTGTTCTTTCCTTGTTGTTTTAGTGATAATTGTTTGTATGGTTGAAGTCTTACGAATACCCAATGTGCTAATTCAAACTCTCTCTCAGTTCTATGCTGGTATGCTTGTTGTTTCATACGATATTGTGCCATAGTTAAATTATCCTTGAGTGTTTAAATAATTCATTGGTTGTCTTCTAGTTGATCTTTTACGACGGGTACTTTTGTGCTTCCTTGAATGATTTCTTTCCATCGGGGTGGTTCATAACTATATAATGCTTGAAAAGGAGTCATCTTTGCTGAGGTGTGATACGTAGCATTATACCACCATTCCGTGAGATGTAGCCATTGTAACCATTTGTTTTGTTTGCCTGTGATGAAACTACGGAGGTAGGTTTCAAGACACTTGTTGACCACTTCCATTTGCCCATCAGTTTGTGGGTGATATGATGAGCTCATATTAGGAGTGATCCCTATTTGCTTGTAGAATTCCTTCCAAAAATTGCTTGTGAATTTGGCGTCTCTATCCATAACTATAATTTTTGGGAAACCATGTAATTTGTAAATATTTTTACAAAACACTTCAGCGATTTGTTTAGCGGAGTCAGTTTTATTTATTCCCATGAAATGTGCATATTTTGTTAGTCGATCTACTACCACAAGAATTTAATCCTTACCCTCTGATAAGGGTAACCCTTCAATAAAATCCATATAAATTTCCTCCCACTTTTGCTTTGGAATATGCAATGGGTTGAGTAGCCCTAGAGTCATGATATTTTCGCTTTTATTCCTTTAACATGTGTTGCATTCAGCTACATATTTTTGAATGTCCTTATGCATTCCTTTCCAATAAAATGACTGTATGGCATTGTAATATGTTTTGAAAAAACCTACATGTCCGGCAGCAGGTGAATCATGAGATTCTATCATTACCTTAGTTTTAAACCTTGATGTTGGGTTTAAATAGATCCTTCCTTTGTGCCACAAGATGTCATTTCACCACTAAATTTTGAACCTCTATTTGGGTCTTCGATTAAGGCACATGTGTTTGGATATTTAGCGTATTCTCTTCGTATTTCATCCAACCATTCTGGAATAATGATTGAAATTGCATATGTCTAGACTTCATCCTTTCTAGATAGAGCATCAATGACTAAATTGTATTTCCCTCTTTTATGTAATATCTCCATATCAAAGGTAGCAATTTTTTCTATCCACTTTTGTTGTTCTGTTGACAATGTTTTTTGTTGGAGGAGGTATTTAAGACTATTATGTCTGTTCTTATCAATATTTTTCTCCCTAGAAGGTATTGTCACCATTTTGTTAAGGCATGTATAATGGCCAACATCTCTTTATCATAAGTGGACTTCAAACTTTCTCTCTTGTTGAGCTTTCTACTTTCAAATGCTATTGGGTGCCCTTCTTGCATCAAAACTGATCCTAATCTGAATGCTGATGCGTCGCACTCTACTACAAAGGGTTTTGTGAAGTCTAGCATGGCTAATATCGGCGTTGAAGACATCATGCATTTTAATGTTTCAAAACATTTTTCTGCTTCACTATTCCATTGGAAGGAATTTTTCTTCAATAAATTTGTGAGAGGGGCAGTTTTATGGGTGTAATTATTTACAAATATTTGATAGTATCTTGTTAGGCCTAGAAATCCCCTTAGTTTCGATATGTTATCAGGTTTGGGCCATTCCATGATTTCCTTGATTTTACTTGGATCAACCTGGACACCTTCCTTTGATATTTTGTGACATAGGTAGTCCACTTCTTCTTTTCCAAAGGTGCACTTAGACCTCTTCACGCAGAATTTGTTTTCTTCCAAAATGGTAAGTACTTGACTTAAGTGTTCCAAATGCTCCTTCCATGTTCTGCTATATATGAGAATGTTATCAAAAAACACTAGTACAAATTTCCTTAAGAATGGCTGGAACAATTCGTTCATTGCAGCTTGAAACGTAGCTGGCGGGTTAGTCAACCCGAAGGGCATTAATTTGAACTCATAATGGCCTTCATGAGTGCAAAAAGAATTTTTAGCTATGTATCCTACTCTAACTTTGATTTGGTAATAACCAGATCGGAGATCCAACTTTGAAAAGTACTTATCCCCATGAAGTTCATCCAGCAACTCATCGATGAATGGGATCGAAAATTTATTTTTGATAGTTATCTTGTTTAATCCTATGTAATCTATGCACAACCTGAACGACCCATCCTTCTTTCATACTAGCACTACTGGAGCTGCATAGGGGCTTCTACTTTTTGAAATGACGCCGCACTTCAGAAGATCCTAAGTTAACCTCTCGATTTCTATTTTATGGTGATGCAGGTATCTGTATGGTTTGCTACTTGCAATTTTTGTCCTTGGTTCTATTTTGATTATGTGTTCAATCTTTCTGTTTAGTGGAAGCTCCATGAGTAGTTCTTGAAACACCTTGTGATGTTTTTTAATCATGTCTTTTATCTCTATTTGTTTGTCAATGTCCCCTTCACACGTTAGAAGCTCCATTTCTTAGCATTGAAGTATGTATGCTGGTGCACCTTTTTGAAGTAGTTTTTCCATCTGATGTGATGTAACTAATTGTGTTGGAGGTGGTTGGAACCCATATAATTTGTGTGTCTTCCCGAATGACTGGAATTCAATAAAATGCTCTTGGTGATTTGTGGAGTATGTACCCAAGGTTTGCAACCATTGTATTCCTAATACTACATCGACTCCTCCCAGTGGTACCACAAAAAAATTTGATTCTAAGTTATATTCTTACATTTGTAACTTGATTTTGTGACGTTTTCCCACATTGTCAATATTCTTGCCATCTGCTACCACAACCTTCATGTTAGGTACCGGACGAATAAATAAGATAAATATTTTACCAAGGATGGCATTAATGAAGTTATGGGTGCTTCCAGTCTCGATGAGAACTGTGACGTTATTATTTTTTATATGTCCTTTAATCTTCAATGTTTGTAGTTGGGAGATTTCAGTAATAGCGGCTAATGGTATTTTTGGGGTGTCATCCTCGATTTCTATTTGGTAGTCTGGTTGACTATTTGCCTTGTTCTCAAGTGGTTCTTTGACTTCCAACTCTGCTTCTTTTGCTTCACATGCATACAATTTATTTTGTAAGCACCGGTGCTTAGGATCACATTTATCTCCACAGAACTTACATTTTCTTTCCTTTATTCTCTGGGCCTCTAAATTGGTCTTCGTTCCTTCCTTGAGTTGTGTTGGTGTATATCTTGGATTTCCTATGTATGTTGATTGGAAAGGATTCCTTTTGGAGTCATCTTTGTCAAAATATGTATGAGTAGATTTCTTGAATTTTTTTCAATAATCTTGGCTTTGCGTTGTGCTTCCTCCAAGGTAGAGATGTTATGAAACTCTAGTTCATCATAGAGGTGTTGTTTAAGACCGTATATGTAGGTTTGTAATCGTTGGTCATCAGTTAACTCTGGAACTTGAGTTGACAACGCTTCCCACTCACAGGTGTACTCATCGACACTGTTTTTTTGTTGTAACCTTGTGAGTTTGGAAAAAAAATCTTTTTCTTCGATGCCCTGGAATCTTTTGATGAGGTCATTCCTGAAACTAGCCTAGTTGTGAGAACATATTCTTGCAGTGTTCTTCCACCATAAGTACCAATTGTAAGCGTTTCCTTCTAGATGCATGGAGGCATATTTAATTTTCTCGCCTTCGTAATGGATGTTGTGGATGTCTAGGCATTCCTCGGCTTTGTTAATCCATTCTATGCATTATTGTTTGTCCCTGTCGTATTTGGGTAACTTGACTTTCACCTGCATTTGGCGTCCTTGTGTATATGAGTTTGAGGATGACATGTTGAATAGAGGATCTAATTGCTTTGGTGCTCTTGGAGAGTTTGGATTCGGGTCATTAGATATTTGTAATCTGTCCAAGATGGCGGTTAAAACTGCCTGATTTTTCTTTTGGTCTTCTTATAGAGTGAGGAAGGTATTCTCCATTCGTGAAGTGATTTGTGTCCAAGTCAACGTCAAATTGTCACTCATTTGTTTGATCTTTACTTGAATTTCTTCGTAGTTCTTGTTAATCTTCTCATTCGTTTGGTCTAACTGAGTGTCCATTGATCTTGTGATTGGAATTTTCTCGGCGCCTAATGTGGATTTATTTTTGTTTGCGATATGATGCCAGCCTGCCACGAATATATATTTTTAAATAATAATAATAATAATAATAATAATTATTATTATAATATAGTTTTGTTTAATAATAATATTAATAATTAATAATATTAATAAAAATATATTAATATTAATAATTTATTTAATATTAAATTGGTATTGGAGAGGAGGTGGGAGGAGGGGTGCTCGGAAGAGGCAGAATGGTGGAGCAGGATGGAGGTGGAGATGGAGTGCAACGTGAGCATGTGGACGATAAAGAGGAGGTGTGCAGCGGAGGTGAGATGGTGGTGGACTGGTGCTGAGAGCCGAGAGGCTTTGATACCAATGGAATAGCATAAATGTTGATGGAGGAGAAAAGAAACGTAATGTGAAATGTATAAGTAATAAAGATGAAGAAGATGGTTTACAATAATAATTGCCCCGGGTATTTATACCTTAAGTGGGGAAGAGAGGTGACTTTTCAAGTCACCTCTTAGTTTAATTAAAAACATTTACTAAAATTAACCTAGCTTAATATTTAAATTTAACATTTGTAACAGTCTTGGGCCACTTTCATGATAAGTATACATTTTCCAGGCATAAACCTTTTTTGCAATCAAGAATCGAAGTTTACAATTCATGTTATTCTTGAACTTTCAAATCAATTTTGATGGATTACTGCTAAGTTGTTTTTTCGTATGTAGACATATTAATTTTTGAGTGTTGACATAGAATTTTGCTATCTTCAGTTCAATATTGTTATTTCTTAACAAGTTTCTTCTTGGGTCTTTATCTTTGCAGTCATATTTCACTGCAGTTTGTTTGTGGTACAAATGTCTTGTATGGAAATATTCGATTGGTTTGATAGTTTGATTGCCATTAAGAGTTACCATTATAGAATTCAATATAAGCTATGTCCACAGACCGTCAGTAGATCTGTCCAGAATTAGTTGCTAGTTAGATTACCATTAAGAGCTATGATTATAACATTTATTGTAAGCTAGGATCTAATGCCATCAGAAGATCTATACAGACTTGTTTTGTCGAATCAACTCAGAAAATCTTTTTCTAAGGATGAACCTCTGTAATTTGCATCATGGGAGTAGTCATCTCACTTCAATAGACTATTACGAGTGTATAGACCTTTACACGATTTGTAGGAGATGAATTTTATGGGTACTTAGTATCCATGAGTGAATTTAACTTATGCTTGAAAATACTAGCTTGGATTTTCGTCTATTTCAAATTAGCTAGACTCACCTCAGACTCACAATAACTCTCCAAAACCTCACAAATAAAAATATTAAGAAAATACACAGTTTCGGTCAAAAGTTTTCCCGAATTTTTTTAAAGTTCTCGAGATCCACATCTAGATTCCTAAAACTCCTGTATCTAGTCTGAACTGACTCACAAGTTTTTGCACCAGTGATATTTTAATGGGTCAAGTATGGCTCATCTGAACCATTCTGGGAAGGTCCTGCTTCACTGGTCTATTAGGAGAATTTTCTATGGTAATCCCTAATCAAAGAAGGTTTGATTAAATGCCGGCTTGTAAAAGTTAAAAGTATCTTAAGGCCTACTTAACAAATAGTTTTGCATGTGAAATAATTCAATCTATCATAGCCTTTGTTATTGTGATTCATTGGCCACAACAATAAGTACTATGTGGCTTTACATTATATGGTTGTCTGAATTTAATCTGCTTAAAGCTTGTTGTTGCAGTTTATTAGCCTTAAGATTAAATGTGATTATCAAACATATGATTTACCTCTATGTATAGTGGGAAATCTTCGCCCACAATCTATGGATTTTCATTTTACCATTTTTACTGATATTTTAAAGATGTTCTTGCTGATCTGTTGTTTCATAGCACTGAAGACCAAGTTTAAAATGTTCAAAAAATATGTTGACAATTAGTAAGGAGTACATATCCTTCAAGTTATAAGAAATGAATTTCAAACAAAACACCTATTATCATAGATTAATAGGTCAGTAAAAAACATTGATATTAATATGATGTTTCCAGATAATATTCTATTTTTAAGCTTGGTAGATTGTATGCGTGCGATTAATAATAGAGTGTTGTTTTCTGATTTATCAACTTTTTTGTTTTCTCTGCAGTCCCGAATTAAAAAGATAATGCAAGCTGATGAGGACATTGACAAGATTGCACAAGCAGTGCCTCTCTTAGTATGTAAGTACAAGATGCAACACATGCTTATTTATCATATTCATACTATCACCTTTAGCTGTTTAGTATCTTTACTAGAGTTATATGTTTAATTTGTAGCTCGCGGATGATTTGGTAATTTTTCTAGACTCTAAAGCATCTCTCTATCTCTCTATAGACAGTTTTAAGAACCCAGAATTTCAATTTTGTAAAACAACTTTTCAAGTATTGTAAATTCACTTTGCAGTCGATTTGTCAATTGCAACCAACCAAATGTAGGGTCAGCATGTGAAATTAATTTTCTTTCAAAATGCATACATACATACATACATACATACATACATACATATATACATATATACATATATACATATATATATATATATATATATATATGTATATATGTATATATGTATATATGTATATATGTCTATATATGTATATATATATGTATATATATATATATACATACATATATATATATATATACATACACTCAAAATGCACTCATACACACATACATACATACATACATACATACATATTACATACACTCAAAATGCACTCATATAATTAATTTTCTTTCAAAATGCACTCATACATACATACATACATACATACATACATACATACATACACACACACACACACACACACATATATATATATATATATATATATACATATATATACATATATACATATATATACATATATACATATATATACATATATACATACATATATACATATATATATATACATATACATATACATATACATATACATATACATATACATATAACTTCAATTTATAAATAATTAGAATTGATTAGCTAGATAAGGCATCTGAGGTTATTCTTAGTAGGGGAGTTTAAATTAATAGATAGGATTTTTAATATTTTTAAAGTTAGATTAGTTCAGTCTTCTAAAACTTTTTATTGATTGAAAAAATTAACCATAATTGAAATATATCTGAAGCATAACCAAAGTGTTTTGTATTATACCTACGATGAGTCTTAGAAGGTAACCTAGGAATATTGAGAAGACATGATGCATTTAATAGAAAAATTGATCTAAATTTAAATGGCAAAACATTTTTCATAGAAGTTCAACATCACAAATGTCTGATCTGTAAAGTATGTAGGTTTTTTAGGAGTTTTTTGGAAGGTTGGGCTTGTATCACCATGTTTTATTTGGGCTAAAACATAATGGTTTATATTTACATCTATGTTGCATTGGGGATGGTGATGGTATCAACCCAGGGTTGGCCCTTTGTCAGTGTTGAGGATGGCGGGATGGTAGGGGATGTTTGTTTTCCATGGGGTTCTTCACCTATTAGCTGAGCATTTCCTAGAAAAAAGGATGTTTGGGGGGTCTCTCCATTGTCACCTGGCATGGCCAAAAAGAGTCCAGACATCCTTCTATCGTCACAAGGATGTTTTGGCTTATCTTGTGTGCCTCTTAGCTTCCTGACAGCCTAACTAATAAAAAACTGCAGTTCCTTATATGTTGGAAACCCATGCTGATTTTTTTTAATTAAAATTTTTGCACGTCTTTGTAAAGTATGTTTCTATTTCCATAAATATTTTTAACTATTTATACAATAATGGTTCAAGTAAAAGGAATAAAAAAGAGGAAGAATATAGAGCTTGAAGGAAATTACATGAATTTTGGTACAGGGCTTTAGTATGCATCATTTATTTTGGGCTTCAGTATGCATCATTTATTTTGTCTCTTACATACTTAATAACCATATAATAATGTACTGATAATTTATTACCACTATACAGGGCTTCAGCATGCCTCATTTACTGTCTATCCAACAATTACATTGTTTTATGCTTTTACATATTCAATTTCCAATAACATTTCAATTTATTTTAATATAAATTTGGCTGCCCCCATAACGCCAAATTGGGGGGTACTTCCTAGCCATCTCCCAGATTCGTGCATCAACATATATTATAACATAATATATTTCAAAATTTTGACCAAAATAGGGCCTTTAGACCTAGATCATACTTATCTACTATATCCTTGGCATCCACACTAAGATAATTGTTGTTGATAGGTCTCATATAGTGGTACACTTACGGTTTCTAGGGAATAGTGATTTTTGTAATCCCATTAAGCCAATTTCTTGAGTTTTGTTCAAAATTCCTAGAAAAGGTTTATCATATTTCATAACCTACTTGATCATATATTGTGAACTTATAAAAAATATCATCTTTTGTTGACCATTAGATACTCAAAGTTGTGTATTGATCCTCTTTACCATTATAGAGGACTCTGCAAGTTAGGTTTCCAAATTCTTAAAGCGTTCTAGCTCAATGGAAGAGCAACTGCTTTACTAGTAGGAGGTTGGTGGTTCGATTCCTCCTTGCCCCAATGATATTATAATATCGATTAAAAAAAACTAAATTAGTAAGAAAAAAATAAGAGATAGGTGACCAAACAAAATGACCAAAACTCGTATATAAAATTACTAAAAATGACTAAATTAGTGACTAAAATACGAGAGATGTGAAACTATGAATTAAAAAGGATGCAACACGTGGCGCTAATGATGAAGCCAAACATGGCGTTGATATGGTAGCAAAATAAGACGTTACTTTGAATGCAAAACATGGCGCTACATAGGAAGCAAAATATGGTGCAACAATAGAAGAAATATTTGGCATCATTTTGGTAGCAAAACACGATGCAAAAAAGGAAGCAAAAATTGTTGCAAATTTGGAAGCAAAAATTGGTACATATTTGGAAGTAAAACATGGTGCAAAATTGGATGCTAAAGTGGTAGAAAAAATGGATGCAATATTGGATGCTAACATGGTGCTATTAAGGATGCAAATATGGCGCTAATGGGGATGTCATTTAAGAAGCAAAAGAGGACACTCGCTAGGAAGCAAACTAGGACGTTATTTAGGAAGCAAACCTCGACGTTGTTTAGGAAGCAAATTTGGACGCTCTTTTGAAAGAAAACCTCAATGTTGCTTAGGAAGCAAAGTTGGACGCTATTTTGGAAGCAAAAAAAGAGACTCTATTTTGGGCGTCATAAAGGATGCTATTTAGGAAGCAAAAAAAGACGTTTTTTGAGACATCTGCTTTAAGATTTGTCCATGACGCGTCCCATTTAGCGTCTAGTTTGACCACTCAATGTAAAAAAATTACACTAAAAAGGGACGCTAATTCCAGGATTTGTTGTAGTGACTTCTCATGCTAAGAGATGCAGTTCATCTAAATTTAATTTGATGGTTGTATCACTATTGGAATAATCTAATAGTTATCCAATATAACCGTGATTAGAGTTGACGTTAAGCTAATAGTTGTAGAATCATTAGAGTTAATATAATATTTATCCACTATAACAGTGATTAGAGTCGAAGTTAAACTAATAATTGTAGAACCATTGGAGTTAAGTTAATAGCTGTATCTAATAGTTAATTTAAAAGTTAATATATTCGCAATTGCAATTCAAGTAAAAGTCATGATTGGATTTGAAGTTAAGCTAATAGTTGTAACATCAATGTATTTAAGCTAATAATTGAATAGTTGAAGGTGAAGTTTGCTTTTTCCAACTATCACGAATTGTAGTTATGAGATGTTAACTAATCTATTTTTAATTTTTTTGAAATTATTGATTATGAGTTAGAGTAACCTCCTTTAAAAAGAATTGAAAACCTATCTATATGGAAAACCTAAACATGTAATACGAACTGTATATTAGCTAGATGCCCAACTACGAGATGCAGTTGTTTATTAGGAGTTTGTAGGAGTTTATTAGGAGTTAGAATCTTACATGACTGCACATTATCTAGACTCCTAGATGCCAAATGTGGTTGGAATAAGCCTTAAGTGATTAGATTTGAAGTTAAGCTAATAGTTGTAGAATCATTGGAGTTAATCTAATAGTTGTATGTAAGAGTTAAGCTAATATTTATCCAATATAACTGTGGTTAGAGTTGAAGTTTAACTAATAGTTCTAGAATCATTGGAGTTAAGTTAATAGTTGTATATCGATGGATTTAATCTCGCAGTTGTATCTAATAATCAAATAGTTGAAGATTAATTTTAATTTTCACAACTAAGTGTACTTATCACATGTTAATTAACTTTTTATTTTTATTTTTTTGAAATTATTAATTATTAATTTTGGACGACACCCATATAATCAATTTGGATAGTACTCTTGTCTCATTCTTGTTTAATCTTGGATGACGCCCATAGAATCAATATGGACAGTACACTTGTCTCATTCTCGTACGTAGATGATAAATAATAGATGGTAGTCCACCCCACAATTCTAAGATATATACGCCCTCAGCGTAATTACATAACAAGATCTAACGATTAACCATTTCTATCACTCTACAAACCTTAACATTTCTCTATACAGTCACTCTGGAAACCTTATATTTCTGTATACAATATGTAATATATTTCTGCCGAGTTCATAGAAGATGATGAAGAGGAAAAAGAAGAAACCGAAAGAAAACAATTACTTTCGATACGGATATACTGGAAAAATATAAAAGAAATTATGTCAAAAGAAGAGGACCTAGCCAACTATTAGCTAGAATATCAATGTCAATCTCCAGCTCTTGTGCCCAAGTATTAGCTAGAAGATTAATGTAAAGCTCTAGCTCCAGTGGGTAAGATGTCATCAAAATTGTGAAGGTCAAAGAATAGGAAGAAGAAGCTGCACTCGTCCTATTAAGAAAATCCCACATCAACATACACCAACACCAACAGTACAATGCGCTGCCATCACTCTTCATTATTTTAGCGTGCACCTCTATACTGAACGCAGTCTACTAGAGGCCAACCAAAAAGGTAAAAATATTGTTGGTTGATAGAAAAGAATAAAAAACGAATTTGTGGTTAGGGTATACTGATGATTTTTTTAGGCAAAATCAATGAATGATAGGTCGAGGAAAAAGTGAATTGCAAATCCCAAACAGAACATGTTTCAATTGAATTGAACCTCAATAGATGAAATGAACTCCATTTAACCCCACTACTCTCTCCTTCACTTTTTATATATGGGTGATTATTAACATTCACTAAAACCAATTTTAATTTATCAATATTGACCTTACAATATAATATAAAGAACCCACCTTACAATATAATCTAAAGAGTAATGAAATAATCTTAAATATTTTACACATATTTATTATAGAAAATAAAAATATAACATTATATTATAATTTATTTTAAATTATTTTGTTCAATTCCCATGATGATATCCAACAAGTATGGGCAAGTATGGGCTAGTGTGGCAAACCCACAGGGGAATCACCTTGTTGAACAATATCTTATCACTTTCATTCATAAAGGTTTTTTTTAATTGTGAAAAATAAGGTCAATATATAGGGGGGGCAAGGGTGAGGCTCAGAGTAGGGTATGGGGGGGTTATAGGTTTTGGGGGGTATAAAAAAGGGGTTTCTAGTAAAAATAGGGATTTTTTAATTGTAAATATGTATTGGGAGGGGGGTTCAATAAAATGATTTGTGTAGGTAATTATGAATATCTAGTGAAATCAGAGGTATTCTTTAATACCCCATGAACGAAGGCGCCATGACATAGTTTCATTAAGTAAAGACCCTGTGGGAAAAGCAAGTTATTATTAGTTGTTCGAAAAATAAAGGATAACACCAAGTTTTGTTTAGCTCAAGGAAAAATGAATGATAACACCACTCCAATCCATCATTTCAATCTAGCATGTCAGCCCTAAGGGAGGAGTGTGGGAAATTTAATGGGGCTATGTGAAATTACCCCACTCTTTGTGGGGAATATAGTGTTTGCGATTGTTATATGGTGAAATGTGATGTCATTAATTTTATATGGTATTGGAATAATTTTGTTGATTCTAAGTTGATCTAAATTTATAAATGAATGGGGTGCAAATAAATTGGAGCTTAGTTGGTTCAAGAAATTTTTTGGGGAAATCATAGTGTGAAGGCACAATGTTGCTGGTTCAGGAATTTCATCAGCCAAAGTGCATTGATGGATTAGGATTGCACAAGGCACTTTATGTTTTAGGTTGGTTCTCCTCCTCTATAAATTTGAATTTCCAATCCTTGAACATGTTAGCTATGAATTATGGGGGACAATGCGAAAATTGGCGTTGACCTCAATTGATTGCCATTTATAGTTTGGAATTTGTAAATTGATGGATAGTGATGAGTGTGTGGAAATTTTCCCAATCTTTGATAAAATTGAAATACATAAGGGTATATGTAGGCATGGACCTTAGTAAAGACACAAGAACATATCTCATGTATGTTACTGTTAAGATTCATGAAATTGACAAGAGAAATATGAGACAAAATGAAATTATGATTCACACCATTCTTTAGTAGATGGAGAAAGTTCATGCCCAAGAGATAGAATACCTCCCATCTCCTCAACTTGGACAAAGAGGCTTCTCCTCAATCCCAAATCTCAATGGTTACCATGATAATTTACTTGGAGAATTAAAAGAAGCAAGTATAGTTAAACAAGAACAAGAAAAAGATCAAGATCAAGATGAGGAGATGTAGACTAAATATCCTTATCCCATGAATATCATCTAAAAGTAAGCTCTCAACTTTCATGTATTTTTTTTAATTATACTAGTTTCTATGTATTGCAAATTGGTTATGCTTTTAGAAGTCCTTTTGCAAATATAAATTGGCATGATTTTGATCAACTAATTTAAGAAGGAGATTGCCAATATGTTAGTCCAAGCCTTTTTTATTCAGTTCTTTTGAAGAACTTTAGTTCTAGAGACTCCTTTTTGTATTACTAAGTTGTTTAGCAAGGTTGGAACATTTTCTTAATACAAATTATAATTGTCATAGATGTTTAAAATGTTAATGACAAAGGGAAATTAAATTGAGTAATACTAAAGTATTTTAATAAATTTTATTATTATTTCCCTCATACACAAAGAACTATTAAAGTCTATTCAAACTAATGATTATTTTTCCTTAGATACACAAAAGGATTTATACCTATCCATTTGAAAATGAATTGTTTGCTCAATCTCTCTCTAACAAAATGGTATTGACCACCAATAAGCTTTGCATTGAACTGATAAGCAAGGTTCTTTACCAAAAAATTGCACTTGAGGAAGCACAACATATTATCACTACATTCAGAACAAAAATAGTACCTAAATACGATCTTTGCGACCATGTGGCTTATTTACTTCCATGAGTGGTTGCCATGTATTTTGTTTCTATAGTTAACAATGCAACCACACCCTGCCTCTTACTCATCCAACTAATTCCTCTACCAAATAAGTCAAAAACATTACCACTTGTAGGCATTCTATAGTTAATATCTTCATTCCAGTCCACATTAACAAAATCTTGTACATCTATCTCTATGTGAGGTCCATGGTATCCTTGGTAGTAGATTGCATAATTTGAAGTGCAACACAAATATATAAATACTCTCTTTCTTATTGTCCAATGTTGCTTCCATGGTTTTGACATATACCTGCTTAAAACTCTCATTGTATGGGTAATGTTTGGGCTAGTACAAACCATAGCATACATACAACTTCCAATAACAATAACGTAGGGAACACATGCATGTCTTGTACTTCTTCTTAAGTGTTGGGATAGGACACCAGACGCCTGCTACAACTAGATCTTCCCACTTTTGCAAATTGATGAAGCCCGGTGGGCGATTTTCCTATTGTCGTCCCGTCCTTTCAAGGAATATTAGTATTGGATACAATAGGTAAGGTCACTGTTCGCTTCCTCTCAGAATCGGGGACTAAGAACAATACTTTACATGCAGCATTTAATGTGATCACTGTTGTACTTTGAGTTGTTGGATTTTAAATAGGTTGAGATCCAATGGTCTACAGTGCGACAACCATCATATTAAATGTCACACTGCATGTAAAATATTTTTCACCAAAACCAACCGTCATAGGCATAGGATTACTGTGTAGAAAATAATGAAGGACTCTCAATGGTCAGCATGAAAAATGAACGAACTCTCCCTTGCATGGTAGCGCGTATGTGCTCCCTATCCGTTGTAACCCCGACCTATCTCATTAGCATGCTGAAAAAATGAGGATTTGTTAAAGACAAAGTCCAACTACAATAGAATTCATGAAAATAGCCCTTCACAAGCCCTCCATAATGGGTAGCCCAAAAGGCCCACTATACCAGTGGTAGTAAGGAGTTTTAAAAACATATTAAGAAGAAAAATAATAAAATTAACAACATATAAGAACCAAATTTAAATTAACTATAAATTGCAAAACAAATTTATATAAATATACATTAAATTTTAATTTAAAATTCCATTCTTATAAAAAACTTACTACTTGTGAACAATTATGTGTATTTTTTGGAATTTGATTTGATAAAAATTAAATTTATGTAGACAAATATATGTGTGTGAGTGAAAGAGAGAGCACATACATAAAGAAAACAATTTATGTATCTATATTGCACCAATCCAATGATATGATGGATTATGTAATGGATATTTTTCATAAGAGTTTTTTTAGATTCTACTGTATGTTAGAAAATATACTCTTTTTAGTAAATAAAAAATCTAATTCATTCCGAAACAAAATTCCTTCAAATAATTTATATAAGAAACCATACCTAGAGATGTATAATGCTTTAGTACAAGTTTATAATTCCTTGAACAAAAATATATGGTTAAAATTTTGCATGCTTTCAATCATCCACATCTTTATCCTTTGTATATATATATATATTAAAATCCACATCTTTATATTTATCTTAAAGTTGGCTCTACTAACCGTAAAGATAAATCAAATATTTTGAGATGCAACTTTTACTCAAATTTAACACTAAAGTTTGGACATAGAGAAATTTGATACTTCTTAGCCCTTAATAGAGCCAAAGATCTATACTAGTTTTTATAAATCTACTATCCCACAAAAATCTAAGAGACACATTCCAACTAGTGCTATTTTTATCTCGCAATAATAGAGTATTCAAGCAAGCAAAACATCTTCTTATACTCACTCGTTTTAATGTTTCCATCCTCTTAACATTAAATTGCCTCTTTTTCGACCTTTTGAAACTCAAATTCAATTGATTGTTCAAATGTCATTCACATAGTTATGCCACGCCAGCTTGATTTCAGTCATTTCCCAATTAACACGGAATGTTCAAGGTAAGATAGAATTGTCTTCGCACTGAAGAAATGGACAAAATCAAATTAATTAAATTATATATATTAATTATTAATATTGCAAAATCAAATTTTACTAAATAAACTTCAAAGTTGTTATATCTATTTTATATTAAAGTATTTTAAAAATTCAAAATTTATAATTTTAACTAATATTAACCAATCAAAAACTTTCTCCAACTTAAATAATTTCATTTAATAAAAACAATTAATTTACTAATAAATAATCATTAAAATCAAAATTACAAATATAAGTAATTTGATAATTTAAATAACTGTTAAAAAACAGTAGCCGTTAAATCAAATTCAAAATAACTAGCCGTTAAAATGAATTTGAAAATCTGTTTTTTTTATTATTTAAATAATCGTTACATAAAACTAGCCGTTAAAATCAAAGTCAAAATCTGGTTTAATTAGAATGACAAAAAAAAATTCCGTAAGAATCATTTGCAATTTTGCATCTTGATGCTACTTGGAATAATTTTAATGGCTACACTGTAACGTCTCCATTCGGTCAAAATGGTTTAAAACTACTTTCACTGGTGTGTATTGGAAATACATATTAAAAAAAACAGTAAATTACAATATGAGATACTGGCCAGGCCTTCAGTCTATACTCGCTGCTCAGGCTTTTATAGCAATTATGGTTTGCTAATCAATTCAAAAGCTGTGACGGTAGAGTTAAACCAGAGAGAACAGAAATTTCAATACCTAAAAAGAACGACAGAAAGTATGTGCAAAGATAATAGCTCTCGGCTGCTATAATGTTCAAATTACAAACCAAGATCTGGAAAACCTCATATTTCTGTATGCAGTGACTGCATTATACAATATTGTTGAGTGAACGCAGTCTACTGGAGTCCAGCAGAAAAAGAACTCCACCAGAAAAAAAAAAATATTGTTGAGTATACTGATGATTGAATCCTAACTAGAATATGTTACAATAAACTGCAAATCCTAACTAGAATATGTTACAATGGAATTGAACCTTAATAAATGAAATGAACTCTATCTTACCCCAATACTCTCTCCTTCACCTTTTATACCTTTTATAGATGATTATTAAGATTCACTAAAACCAATTTTAATTTATAAATATTGACCAATCAAAATAACCTTAAAACACTGACCTTACAATATAATCTAAAGAGTAATGGAATAAACTTAAATATTTTTACACATTTATTATAGAAAATAAAAATAGAACATTATATTATAATTTATTTTAAATTAATTTGTTCAATTCCTATGATGATATCCAACAAGTAGGGGGAGTATGGACTAGTGTGGCAAAGCCAACGTGGATTTGTCTTGTTGAACAAGGGGTTTATAGATTTTGGGGGTATAAAAAGGGGTTTCTAGTAAAAATAGGGAATATATTGTAAAATTATGGATTTTTTAATTGGAAATATGTATTGGGAGGGGGTCTTAACAAAAAGATTTGTGTAGGTAATTATCGATATCTAGTGAAATTAGGAAATGAGGGGCATTCTTTAATATCCCATGAAAGAAGGGGTTATGACATAGTTTCACTAAGTGAAGACTGCTTGGGCAACACAAGTTATCAGTTGTTCGAAAATTAAAGGATATCACCAAGTTATTTTTGTTAAATTTTCATATGCTAAGCTAAATCATCAGCATTTCATTTCAATTCCATAACAAAAGCATATAAACAGGATCACTGAAAGAAACAATATCACAAGAACAACACAGATTTATCCTGGGAAAAAACTAGCAAAAGCTTCCTCAATATAGATGCCCCAAAAGATAAAAGGTAAAACCAAAAGACTGATCAAAGACTGATCCTCCTCCTTCTCTAGCTACTTCTCTCTCCTTCACTAATGCGCTACACAAGTGAGTGTGTGTGTTCCAAATGAGGAGTGCCACACCTCTATTTATATTTGTCCGTTCACTTTAATAATTAATTCCGACATGTAGGCTCGAGTTAAACATGTAGGCTCAAGTAACCACAATTGGGGTGCTAATGACCCACCTTTACAATTTGAGGGGACTACCTCATGACTCTTATTAGTTCTTCCAATTAGAAGCATCGGGGTATAAGGAAATACAATTGGTTCTCCTGGTAGGATCATCGGGGACCACAAAAGATATATATAGAATATTAAGATTCCAAGTTACAATATTTCAACACTCCCCCTTAACGAGAAGGGTATTCTACAACAACTTCAACAACAACAATAGAAGGAGATAGAGAGAGAACATCATCAAAATCATCAGGGTAACACATCTATAAATCATTGGAAGCTTTTCAACATCATATAGTCTTCATCTTTGTCTTCAATAACAACAACACTTTGACCAACAAAATCATCATCAGTACTTTAGTCTTCATCTTCAATCTTCAGTAGCAACAACACTTTGACTGCTCGATTGAATCATCATCAGCACTTTGACCTTTCGATTAGCAACATCATCATTAGCACTTTGACCTTTCGATTAGCAACATCAACATCGCTACTTTGACCTTTTGATCAACAACATCTACATCAACACTTTGACCTTTCGATTAGTAACATCTACATCATCACTTTGACCTTTCGATTAGCAACATCAACATCAGCACACTCCGATCTTTCGATCAAGAAAATCATCATCCTTACACTCTGATCTTTCGATCAGAAACATCATCACACTCTAATCTTTCAATTAGAAACATCATCATTATAGCAACAACCTGCAATCCACAGTACAAAGACAAAGAAGTCTTTGGATCGCTTTTGGACTTAAAGTCCAGGGATGATGCAATCCCACCACATTCTCGACAACCGAAGTCACCGAATTGATTACGGGATAATCAGTCCCTATCACTTTAGGACTAAGTCCAAGGATGATGCAATCCTACCATGTTATCGAGTACTGAAGTCACCGGATCCGTTCTGAACCGAAGTTTAAGGATGATACAATCCTACTACGTTCTCGAGTACTGAAGTCACCGGACCCATTCTGAACCGAAGTTCAAGGATGATACAATCCTACTATGTTCTCGAGTACCAAAGTCATCGGATCCATTCTGAACCGAAGTTCAAGGATGATACAATCCTACTACGTTTTCAAGTACCGAAGTCACCGGATCTATTCTGAACCGAAGTTTAAGGATGATACAATGCTACTACCTTCTCGAGTACCAAAGTCACCGGATCCGTTCGGAACCGAAGTTCAAGGATGATACAATCCTATCACATTCTTCAGGACCGAAGCCATCGGATCTATTATGGACATATGTCCTGGGATGATACAATCCCTCTTCATTCTCGAGGACTGAGGTCACCGGATCACTTTAGGGAAAGTTCCCAGGGATGATACAATCCCATTGCATTCTCAAGGACCGAGGTCACTGGATCATGTTAGGGCAAGTGCCTAGGGATGATACAATCCCACTGCAACACTAATACTCCCCCTTTCGAGGAAGGTCTTTCCGAACAACACCAAGCTTGTCTCGAAAGTGTTTGAACTTTACTCGAGACAGAGGCTTCGTTAGCACATCAGCAACTTGATCATCAGTACTCACATATTGGAGCTTTATGGCTCCCTTCTACATCATATCTCGAATGTAGAAATACCTAATTTCTATGTGCTTCGATCTATCATGGAACACTAGGTTCTCTGTCATCTTTATACAACTTTGGTTATCACATAGAATCATGGTAGTGTCCAACTCTAGGTTGAATAACCCCGACATCATCTTTCGAAGTCATATGGATTCACACCTAGCAGAGCAAGCTGCTATATATTCTACTTCGGCTATGCTTAGAGAAACACTGGATTGTTTTCTACTAAACCATGAAATCATAGCAGATCCTAGACTATAACATCCACATGCTGTGCATTTTATACTTGAGATACTTCCAGCCCAATCTGCATCTGTATAGCCATACAATCTATGCTCATGGCTACCATTATAGTATAGACCAAAGTCTATAGTCCCTTTTAGATATCTCATCACATGTTTTGCAGCTACTAGGTGAACCCGTCTAGGTTGAACTAGATATTGACTTAAGGTGTTCACAGCAAAACAAATGTCTGGTCTAGTATTTGTTAAGTACATCAATGAACCAATGATCTATCTGTATTGAGTCACATCCACTAACTCTGATGAGTCATCAGCTAATAGCTTCAGGTTGGAATCCATGGGTGTGGCCATGGCTTTGCATTCCAACATATTGAATCTTTTCAATATCTCTACTGCATACTTTCCCTGGTTGAGAAAGATTCCTTTTGAACTTTTCCATACTTCTAGACCTAGGAAATAATGCATTAACCCAAGGTCTTTCATCTCAAATTCTTTTGCGAGTTTCTTCTTGTTTCCATAATTTGTTTCTCATTCCCTGTCAAGAATAATCCATCCACACATAGTAGTAGGATGACAGGTTCATCTTCTACAACCTTTAGGTAAAGGTTAGGATCAACTTTACTCTTGGTAAAGCCCATGCTCATCAGGAAACTATCTATCCTTTCATACCAAGCTCGAGGAGCTTGTTTTAGGCCATATAGAGCCTTCTTCAACTTGCATACGTGAGTATGTCTATCTTCAACTTCAAATCCTTGTGGCTGTTCTATGTATACTTCTTCTTCAATCACACCATTCAGAAAAGCTGTTTTCACATCCATTTGGTGTAAGTGCTACTTCATCATGGATGCAAGTGCCATGATAGATCTAATCGAAGTATACTGTGATACTGGGGAAAATGTCTCTTCATAATCAATTCCCTCTTTCTGAGAGAAACTTCTAGCCACAAATATTGCTTTATACTTCTCGATACTTCAGTCAGTTGCATGCTTTATCTTGTAGATCCATTTGGAGGATACTATACTCTTTCCTTCTGGTTTGGGAACTATATCCCATACATCATTCTTCATTATTGACTAGTATTCGTTAGTCATTGCTTCTACCCATTCTTTATTCTGTATCGCTTCTTCGTAGTTTGTAGGTTCTTGATCTATAAGATCACACATCAAGGCTACATAGTTGGAAAAAGTCTTAGGTTTCTTTCTTTCCCTTATGGAGCCTTCAGGAGCTCCATATCTTTCTGCCTCTTGAATAATTTCTCTTGTCCAAGAAGTCTTTCTCTTCCGTGACATCTCCATTGTGGGAGGTTCTTGTGGTTCTGCCATGTCATGTTCTTCAGGGAGACATGTAGTTTCTTTATTTTTAGCAGGTGTCTCTTCTTCATATACTTCTTCATGTTGGCACTTCCTGGATCTCTTGAGGGCTACCTCTTCATCGAATGTGACATCACGACTTATTTCCATGTGATGGAATCTAGGAATGTAAATTCTGAATGCCTTGGATACTTCACAGTATCCAACAAATATCCCCTTCTTTCCAGAAGGGTCTAGCTTGGTTCTTTTCTCTTTTGGTATATGAATATACACTGGACAACCGAATATTTTGAGGTGAATTACCTTAGGCTTCTTTCCCGTGAATATCTCTTCTGGAGTTTTGAATCCAAAAGCACTATGAGATATTCTATTCTATACATACACATCAGTTCTTGCTGCTTCTGCCCATAGATGCATTGGAAGATCTTGATCATATATCATTGTCTTCATTGCCTCCATGATGGTTCTGTTCTTTCTTTCTGCAACCCCATTCTGTTGAGGATTGTAGGGAGTAGTTAGTTCCCTCTTGATTCCAGCATCTTTGCAAAAGGCTTCAAGCTCTTTTGAGGTATACTCTTCCCCATTGTCTAATCGGAGTGTCTTTATTTTCTTGTCTGAAAGATTCTCTATCAAGGCTTTGAACTCCTTGAATTTCTCAAACACTTCACTCTTTGCTTTCAAGAAGTATATCCAAGTCTTTCTTGAAAAGTCATCAATAAATGTGATATAATATTCAAATCCACTTAAGGAAGTAGAAGACATTGGACCACATACATCTGAATGAATCAATTCCAACGTACCTTTTGTTTTTGTTTCACTCTTCGAAAATGGATTCTTGATGTTCTTTCCCTTCGCACATCCTTTGCAAATGCTTTCATGCTTGATCTTCATATTTGGTAATCCCGTCATTACTTTGTTCACATGAGGTAGAGCCTTGTAATTAATGTGGGAAAGACTTCTACACCATAGTTCACTAGGGTCTATGGACTCATGAACAAAGGTTGTTTCTGAGTGCCCCTTGAGTTTATACAAGCCTCCTTCTTCTTCGCCAATGATGATTGCATCTTCAATATTCTTTCCTTTGGGCCACATGAGTACTTAACCATCTATGAAAGCAAGTATGAATCCTTTCTTATCTAAAGATGAGATATAAAGTAAGTTATTCTTTAGACCAGGTACATATAATACATCTTTCATCTTTAGGGGATTACCTAAATCCATTTTGTAGCTTGCTTCTCCTACACCTTTGATCGGATATTGATAGTCATCTCCTAGGGATACTTTCTGAGGAGAGCTCTTCTCTTCAAGTTTGGATAGAGTTTTCTTTTGTCCCGTCATGTTCTTTGAAGCACCACTATCAATAAGCCAAGTGTCTTCTCCAGGGGTTACAGACCCAGAGAGTGTAGAGAATAGTACATACTCTTCTGCATCTTCTTCTCTTGCTTTTTTTCTTGGAGGTCCTTCTTCTTCTTCTTCTTCATCTTCATCTTCTGCTAGATGAGCATGATATATTTTGTTGTTATTGATCCTCTTCTTGTATTCTTGCCTCTTCATAGGACAATTTCGGGCAATGTGTCCTATCTTATCACAATTAAAACATTGAAAACCAGAGTAGTCTCTACTTGGAGGATTTTCTCTTATCCTTTGGATTCTTCTAGGAGGTTGAGACTCCTTGAAAATTCTTCTCTTGAAATTAGATTGACCTCTTCTTCTCTTGGTGTGAGTGGCTAGGGCTTGACCATCTTCCTTTAGTAAGGCTTCTCTATTTGCCAGTCTAGTCTCCTCTTGAGTGCAATCTTCCCATACCATATCAACGCTCATGCTTTCTTTTCTGGCACACATCATCTAAATGAAGGATTCCCAGGGTCTAGTGAGACCATTAAGAGCAGTCATAACCATTTCATCTTCATCAAGCTTATCTCCAATAGCTTCTAGTTGCTCTTTGATCTGAGAAACCCTTGTGAAGTAGTCTTGGATGGATTCTCCATGACTCATCTTGGTGCTCTTCAGTTGAGCTCTTAGATTCATCTTTCTATTGATGTTTCTTCCTTTAAACATTCTATATAGGGCATCATACATTTCTTTTGGAGTCTTCTTGGATGACACTTGAGGGATCAAGTGATGCTTGATGGAGTCAGCAATAATCCTTTGTGCCCTAATCATATCCTTCCTGTGCTTCTCCTTGGCTTCAGCTTCTTTAGGTTCTACAATTTCTTCTTTGACATACTTATCAAGATCATTCTCTTAGAGAATGAGACCAATCCTGTATTTCCATGTTCAAAAATTCTCTATGCCTTCTAGCTTGTCCTCAAGCTTAGTGCTTGGGGCCATCTTGTCAGAAAATCACAAAAAATTGAAATTCTACGAAATGAGAAACTAAAATTACCAGGAGATGTGCTTGAATGAGGTGAGTTGACTGGTGTTCTTGGATTCTGGATATTTCAACTCTTCACCTTCCAAATCAGACTTTCAAGATTAAGCTTCTACAGCTTCCAGCTATTTTCTGGTTCAACAGTTTTCTAGTGCAGCTGTCAAACTAGGGTTTGACTTTCCCGAAGACTCACACACCCAAAAATATTGATTCTAGGATCAAAAGATGTGCTCTAGGAGGGCGCAAATTTCTATCCAAGCAGTTTTCCGAAACTTAATTTTTTTTCCCGAAACACTAATTTCTTTCGGGGAGAGAGAGAGGGCTATTTCACCGTGTGAAAGCTGTTCTATTCAGGCTAGCTTTTTACATGTTAAATTTTCATATGCTAAGCTAACTCATCAGTATTTCATTTCAATTTCATAACAAAAGCATATAAATATGATCACTGAAAGAAACAGTATCATAAGAACAACACAGATTTATCCTGGGAAAACCCTAAAGGAAAAACCCAGCAAAAGCTTCCTCAATATAGATTCCCCAAAAGATAAAAGGTAAAACCAAAAGATAGATCAAATACTGATCCTCCTCCTTCTCTAGCTACTTCTCTCTCCTTCACTAATGTGCTACACAAGTGAGTGTGTGTGTTCCAAATGAGGAGCGCCACACCTCTATTTATATTTGTCCGTTCATTTTAATAATTAATTCCGACATGTAGGCTCAAGTTAATCATGTAGGCTCGAGTTAAACATGTAGGCTCAAGTAACCGCAACTGGGGTACTAATGACCCACCTTTACAATTTGAGGGGACTACCTCATGAATCTGATTAGTTCTTCCGATTAGAAGCATTGAGGTATAAAGAAATACAATTGGTTCTCCCGGTAGGACCATCGGGGACCACAAAAGATACATATAGAATATTCTTTGAAGTTACAATATTTCAACAATTTTTAGATCAAGGAAAAATGAAGGATAACACCACTCTAATCCATCATTTCAAACTAGCATGTGAGACCTAGGGGAGGAGTGTGGGAAATTTAATGGGGCTATGTGAAACTACCCCACTCTTTGTGGGGAATATAGTGTTTGGGGTTGTTATATGGTGAAATGTAATGTCATTTATTTTATATGGTATTGGAATGATTTTGTTGATCTAAGTTGATCTAAATTTATAAATGAATGGGGTTCAAATACATTGGAGCTTAGTTCCAATTCAAGACAAAATTTGGGGAAATCATAGTGTGAAGGCACAATGTCACTCGTTCAAGAATTTCATCGGCTGAAGTGCATCGACGGATTAGGATTCCACAAGGCACTTTATGGGGGGAATTGGGAAAATTGGCGTTGACCTCAATTGATCACCATTCATAGTTTGGAATTTGTAAATTGATGGATATTATTGAGTGTGTGGAAATTTTCCCAATTTTTGATAAAATTGAAATACATAAGCCTCTATGTAGGCATGGACCTTAGTAAAGACACAAGAACATCTCTCATGTATGTTACTATTAAGATTCATGAAAATCACAAGGGAATATGAGACAACATGAAATTATGATTAGCACCATTCTTTAGTAGATGGAGAAATTTCATGCCTAAAAGATAGAATGCCTCCCATCTCCTCAACTTGGACAAAGAGGCCTCTCCTCAATCTCAAATCTCAATGGTTACCATGGTAATTCATTTGAAGAATTAAAAGAATCAAGTATAGTTAAAAAGATCAAGATCAAGATGATGAGATGTAGCCTAAAGATCCTTAGCCCATGAATATCATCTAAAAGGAAGCTCTCAACTTCCATGTATTTTTTTTTAATTATACTATTTTCTATGTATTGCAAATTGGTTATGCTTTTAGAAGTCCTTTTGCAAATCTAAATTAGCATAATGTTGATCAACTACTCTAAGAAGGAGATTGTCATTATGTTAGTCTGACCCTTTTTTATTCTGTTCTTTTGAAGAACTTTAGTTCTAGAGACTCCTTTTTGTATTACTAAGTTGTTTCGCAAGGCTGGAACGTTTTCTTAATACAATTTATAATCGTTTATGTTTAAAAAAGATTGTTAATCATAAAGGGAAACCAACTTGAGTAAAACTAAAGTATTTTATAAAATGTTATTATTATTTCCCTCATACACACAAAGAACTATTAATGTACATTCAAACTAATTTTATTATTTTTCTTTAGATACATAAAAGGATTTATACTTATCCATTTGAACATGAATTGTTTTCTCAACCATGTTTCTAAAATGGTATTGAACATCAACATGCTTTGTCTTGGAATGATAAGCAATGTTCTTTACCAAAAATTTGCACTTGAGGCATCACAACATATTTTCACTACATTATGAACAAAATTAGTACCTAAATACTATCTTTGTGACCATGTGGATTATTTATTTCCATGAGTGGTTTCCATTTATTTTGTTTCTACAGTTAACAATGCAACTACACACTACCTCCTACTTATCCAACTAATTTCTCTACCAAATAAGTTAAAAACATAACCACTTGTAGATATTTTATAGTTAATATCTCCATCCCATCTGCATTTACAAAATATTCTATATCTATCTTTGTGTGAGTTCCATGCCTTCCTTGGTAGTATATTGCATAATTTGAAGTGCAACAAAAATATCTAAATATTCTCTTTATTATTGTCCAATGTTCCTTCCATGGTTTTGACATATGCCTACTTAAAACACTAGTTATATGGGTAATGTTTGGTATAGTGCAAACCATAGCGTACATAAAACTTCCAATAGCACTAGCAAAGGGAAAATGTGACATGTCTTGTACCTATTTTTAAGTGTTGGAACATTTATCTACATATAACTTTACACCTAAAAGAATATATACATTTACCTATTACATTATTGCATATAAAACCTTTGCAATATTGTCTCAAATATTTCCTCTAACTTAACCAGAGTTTTCTATTGGCCCAATTTCTTTTGATTTCCATGCCCAAATTTTTTTTTGTGGAACCAAGGTATTTCATTTCAAGATTTGAAGACAATTGGGATTTAACATCCTTGATTATTTTCTTGGTGTTTCCAATTTATGATATAACTTCAACATATAAGAAGACGTAAATAAGATCAATTTGATTGGAATACACAATGATTAGCTTTGTTTCTTGAGATCCCAAATCCCACTTTATAAGTATCAAGTTTTTGATACACACTCTTGGTGATTGTTTTGATCCATACAATGGCTTATTCAACTTGCAAACTAGATCCTTCTTGCGCTCATTGTAAAACCCTCTAGTTGTTTCATGTAGATTTCTTCTTTCAAATCACCATGTATAAATGTTGTCTTCGCATACATCGAATATACTTCAAGATCAAAAGAAACATCAATAGATGAAATAAATCTAATAGAAATTAATTTATAAACATGATAAAAAATCACACAAAAATCAATTTCCTCCACCAAAGAATAACCCTTAGCTACTAGGCAATGTGTGTACCAAGTCTCCACCTTACTTTTTACATTCACATTTTTCTTAAACAACCATTTGATACCAATAAGTTTTCTTTTAGATAGTAACTCAAATAGATCACAAATCCTTATTTTTATCCAAGGAATCCATTTCATCAACAGTGGCCTTCTTCCAAAGTTTACTATCCTTTGAATCCCCTACTTTTTAAAAATTTCTAGGCTCATCATAAATACTAGATAATGAAAAAATAGAGTGGAAATCAAGCAGGATATACCTTTCTACTTTTCTTATTTCATGACCAAATCTCTTAAAGGTTTGATCTAAAGGATCTTCATCTTTTGGTTCATCTTCTTCTATTGAGTCAAATTCTTCACCCTCCAACTAAAACTATATTGTCTTTATCTCATATTCCTTGGGTTTCCTTCCTATTTGAGAGGAACTCTAAGCTCTCTAAAACCAACATCCCAACTATAAAACAATCTTCTTAGTTATTGGGTTCCAAAATTTATAACCTTTTATACCATCTTTATAACCAATAAATATACATTTTTCATCTTTACTATCCAAGTTATTCATATTTTTCTTTTGAGCATACACATAAGAATCACAACAAAAAACTCTGAGATGTTTAAGAGAGGGATTTATACTTGTCCATTCCTCATGTAGAGTTTTTTCAATTAGTGTTATTGTACATGTGATATATTTTCCAAGGAACATGTAGTATCCACTTTGTTTTCCTAGAATTCTTGTGATTAACCATGAATCACTAAGCATATTCCTTACCTTCTCCATCAATATCTTATTCATCCTTTCTGCAACTCCATTATATTGAGGTGTGTATGGAGTAGAAATTTTCCTTATTATTCCACACTTCTTACAAAATTCCTCAGACTAATTTTCACATAACTTTTCACCATTATCTATCCTCAACACCTTTATTTTCTTCTCTACTTGGTTTTCTACAACAGCTTTAAACTCTTTAAATTCAGTGAGAAACTCAAATTTCTTATAGAGGAAATAAAACCAAGTGTTCCTCGAGAAACGATCAATGAATGAAACATAACACATAGATTTATCCAGTGATGGAACATGAACAAGTCTAAACACATTACTGTGTATTGACCCTAAAATTCACTTTTCTCTTATAGCACCGGATGATAATCTCACCTAATTATTATTTACATACATGTAAAATTCACATAAATCAAAATGTAATGAGAATTCTTACATACCTTCAACCATACCCTTACGATGTCATTCTCAAGGTCCATTCTCTCCAATATGTTCCTATAATTGATGTTGTTATCACCTAAAGTTGCTACCCTAAAATTTTCTTATTCTCCTTCTCTTATATAGTTTTGGTGAACTTCCTTTTAACCTCACTCTATAAGCCCTATCAACTGGTTTTTCTATCCTTAAATCATTTGTGTTTTGCTTGAATTTATTTTTGGTTCAATAATGAGTTTGCAGATAGAGTTTTATAAGATTAAATCTTTCCATCAAGAAGTGTTTTTTGCATAGTAATATTTTTGCATGTCACAAAATCGAATTAAAAGCAATAATTCAGTTTCGATTGGAAGTTTCAAGTTCAGGTAGCGAAAGTGAAAAATCCTCAAAAGAGTTTCTACCGAAAGTTCCATATTCCGGTAGCGGAACCTTGAACGTGTTCCATTAGAGGCGCTGCCAAAAATTTCAAAGTCCCGATAAAAGAAATTTGAGGTGACAAGATTAAATCATGAACAGTTTCGACTTGTAAGCTATCAAAGTCAAAGGTAATCATTTGTTCTCAAGGTGAGAAGGTTGATATGGAAAATGAGTGCTATATGGTATTATGTCGCATATTTTATATGTCAAGTTCAAATCATTCAATGACATCACGTGTTGTGGTCATAATTGTACTTTCTTGACATGACTAAATGTATGTCATTCCCATAATGAGTAAGGTGGATATTTTATGATATTATTCCTTTGTTTAAAGCTTGAATTTTTTTTAACTTCTAACTACTGGCATAGTGTGCTCTTTTTCTTTCTTTCTTTTTTTTTTAAATTTTTTTTATTCAGTCGAAAAAAGCAGTTCCTTGGTATTCAATTGAATCAAAAGAATCTTTTACATCTTCAGCCAGCAATACAATACCCCATGGGTCAGCAGAATAGTGATAATATCAGTACAAAACATCTTACACTTCATAAACAAAAATCAAGCAGAGTATACCAGAAATACCCTAAGTACCTGGGTATCAATACATAATAATCCTCTCATAAGTGAGCTATAATAATATCAGTCGTATATGTCCCTAGAGAATATAACAAGAGCCCAGAAATCTTATCCAAGCAAGAGAGTGACTCTTGTATATCCTGTAATAGCTACAGAGTAACCAATTTGTAGAAGAATGAGAAAGAAAGGGGGAATGTTCTACGCCACAAGCGTAAGGGCATTGAGTAGTTAGAATCCTCATAATCCCCATTGTGACAAGAAATTCAAAAAAAGTTTGGTTCCATCTATGTGATAATAAGTAGGTTTTTAATAAGGAAGTCACAAAGGAATTTTTAAAAAGGTTTAATGGTTACATGGTGGAGTTAGGAGGTCTAGCATTCCAGGTAACAGAGGAATTCATTGCTATTGCTGCTAGTTTACCCAAAAATGATGAAATATGGTTTAAGAACAAGAACATTGTGGGTGTAGACCATAATTAGTTCCTGAAAGAAGAATACCAAAACCTCAATTGGAAAAAGGGAATTCTTAGGAGATAGTTGAAGGATGAATGTAGATACTTGCTCAAGATGGTAATAAGTGACCTCCTTCCATTGTAATAAGTGTTTGATTCTTTTACGAACCTATTCGAAGGAAAGAACATCAACTGAAATATGACATTGGGGAACCAGATGAAGAATGTGAAGATACAAAACTCAGAGACCATGCAATACTACTTCACAAGGGTTTCTCAAATCAAGGAACAACTTGAAGCAGTTGAAGAGAATGTAGAATAAGGAGAGATTGTTATGATCACCTTGAATTGTCTCCCGAGATCACAGGATTCATTCATTCAAGGAATATGTGTTAGAAGGAATTTGATCAGTTTCAGTAGATTCTTGGAAGAATGTACACAAGAAGAAGCTCGACTTATAACAAGAGAAGGGAAGATGGGAGAAACAGAAGATCAATATCTCACAGTTCACAACAAAAGATATCATAGAAAGAATGAGTATCACCATCACAATAAAAGTGAGGACCACCATCACAAACGATAAAAGAAATTCAGAAGAGGTCCTTAATATTCGATGCTACACTTGTGATGAGAAAGGACATTACTCCATATATTATCCTAGAACTAGAGTCTCTTTCAACAATAAGTCAAATAAGAAAATACATCATTCTCACAACGCTGAAGATGATGAACAAACAATAAAGAGACTCAAAGAAGAAACCGATTCTTTAAGTGATGAAGAATATGTCCTAAAATCAACACTCACGGGCACTATACAACAAGGAAGAAATGATTGGCTTGTAGATAGTGCAGAATCCAAACATATGATGGGATACAAAGAATCATTCGTCAATCTGTTTAGGCATGATTCACTTCAAAAGGTGAAACTTGGGGATGATTATTAATACTCCATAAAAGGAAGTGGAGAAGCTTCCTACAAGCCATACTCTAAGAAATATTTGAATATGAAAGATTTGCTATATGTTCTAGGATTGAAGAAGAATATTCTCTCCATATATGCACTAGATGCAAAGAGAATAAGAGTTTCATTAATTGATGGCCAAGTCCTAATGGGGCCAAAATGAAAGACAATAATTGATGCGACAATGATTGGAGTGCAAGAGGGAGGCTTGTACAAGTTGAAGGGACAACTTGAACAATCATTGCTTCATGAATCCATAGAACCAAGCGAACTATGCCACAGAAGGATTGCACATGTTCACTATAAAACACTACTTATTGCAAGCAAGAAGTTTCAGGACTTTTAGAAATCCAAACAAAATATGAAGGAATTTGCAAGGGATGTGCACAAGGAAATAACATAAAGAAGAAAATTCCCAGTAGTGAAAGAAAAGAAAAAAGGAATACTAGATATAATCCACTCAGATGTCTGTGGACCCATGTCATTCATCTCACTAAGAGGGTATGCATACTATGTTTCCTTTATATATGATATCTCCCATAAGACTTGGAATACAAGATGCAGAAAGGTATGGTGCTCCAAATGGGATGCATAGGGAAAGGAAAAGACCTAAACCATACAACAACTATATGGCCTTGTTATTTGACATCATTAATAAATAACCTTCAAATTGTGAAGAGGCTACAGAAAATAAAGAATGGAAGGATTCCATGATCAAAGAGTATCAGTTGATTATGAATAATGATGTCTGTAAGATAGTTCTAACACCGTACGGGAAGTATGTCATGACTTCGAAGTGGATCTACAAGATCAATCATGTTGCATATGGTAGCATTGAATAACACAAGGCAAGGTTCATGGCACATGGATTCTCCTAGAAAGAAGGCATATACTACAAGGAGACATTTTCACCCATATTGAGATACACTTCCATAAGATCTATACTTGCATTTGTTGCAGTAATGAAATGGAAGGTACACCAAATGGACATCAAGACAACGCTCTTGAATGGTGTAGTAGAAGAGGAAGTGTACGTGGATAAGACACTGGTATTTGAGACACATGATAGGAAGACACGTGTGCAAATTGAAGAAATCCTTGTATAGATTGAAACAGGCACCCAAGACATGGTACATCATGATGGACCACTTCCTGATGAGCTTATTCTTTACCAAGAGCAAAGTGGATTCCAACCTTTACTCAATGGTTGAAGGCAAAAGATTGGTGATGCTCCTATTATATGTTGATGACATGTTTGTGACAAGAGAGGACGAACTCATGGTAGATGCAAAGAGGAATCTTACCACTAAGTTCAAGATGAAAGACCTAGGGATGTGCACTACTTCTTAGGCATGCAGGTGTGGCAAAGTACGGATATAATATTCTTTGGTTAGGGAAAGTATGTAGTGGAGATTATAAAGAGATTCATAATGCTATACTACAAGGTGATAGCCACACCTATGGCATTGTACTTGAATTTATTATGTGATGCTTCATTATAGACAATTGATGCCATGATGTATCGTCATATGATTAGCTCATTGATGTACTTGACGAATAAGAGACCATACATATGGTTTGCTGTGAACACCCTGATCCAGTTCTTGATGGATTCGAGACATGTTCACCTGATAGATACAAAGCATGTATTGAGGTACATGAAGGTTATCGTTGATTATGGACTCAAGTATGATGCAAATCAAAAGATTAACCTGTATGTTTATGTTGATTCGGATTGAGAAGGAAAAGCTAATGATAGGAAGAGCACTTCGGGATGCTGCTTTAGTTTGGGATTTGGTATGATTTCCTGGTTTAGTAGGAAGCAGTAATGCATGGCACTGTGTACAACTAAGGCAGAGTATGTTGCAGCTTGTTCGACCCATTGTGAGGTAGTATGGATTGAAAGATACTATCTGATTTGATTGATATTGAGTTAGAGGTGACCATAGTTGCATGAAGTTGTCAGAGAACCCGATGTTCCATGAAAAGTCAAAGCACATTGAGATCAAGTATCACTATATACAAGGTATGGTACAAAAAGGACCAGTGAAGCTCTAGTATGTCAAGACGAATGAGCGAATAGTCGATGTATTGACCAAGCTACTAGCCAGAGTGAAGTTCGATTACTTTATAGAGATACTTGGTGTTATCCAGATCGAGGTCCCTAGAAAGAGGAAGTTACTATCTCTTGCATGGTGGTAGACACAGGTTGTTATCATATGTAATCAATCTCGACATGATCCCATTTTAGATATGATGAGAAGACCAGAAGATGCAGACACACTAGAATGAGATCTCACATGGGAAGGAATATAGGTTGTCCCCGGATGTAATCAGTTCTGGCATAGTATGTAGATTTTCCTGGGACATAATCAATCCTGTTAGGTCATCCTTAGATGTAATTAGTCCTGGCATAGTATGCAGGTTATCCTTGGATGTAATGAGTCCTGGAAGGTTGTCCTTGGATGTAATAAGTCCTAGAACGGTACACAGGTTATTCTTGGATGTAATGAGTCATGGAGTGGTATGCATTTTGTCATTGGACGTAATAAATCCTTATGTGTTCCCATGTTGGAGATGATGAGAGGTCACAAGGCACTTAGTGTGTACCTAAGAAATTCTTGCATAGTGGTAGAAACAGGTCGTCATTGATATGTAATGAGTCTTTTCATGCTCTTATGTTGATAGAATGTGGGTAGACCATTGAGAGCCATAATGCACTTAGTGTGCTCCTAGGCGATTCTCGCATAATGGTAGACATAGGTTGTCTTTGAGACATGATTAATGACGTGCTCCTATGTTGGTAGAACGCGGGTGGTCTATGGTATGCCTATGGGTTGTGCTCTATGTGTGATGATGATATGATCTAGATATGAAAAAATGACTATACTAAGAGGTAGGTGACTACAGTGGCAATGTAATGTATGGTCTTGTGATTTACCTATGCAATGACATGATCGCAGATATGATGAAGACCTATATGAGGACTAGGCCTACATCTAGCATGAAACAAGGTTGGCTCTGTAGAAACTTCCTATTATGGATAGTTCTGACAGATGTCACTGTTCAATGATCGACAAGATGAAGACTATGGAAACAATGACGATGATGACGTGACCAAAAGTGTTGATGACTATGGAGAGAGAATACCTTCCTATTTAAGAGGGAGTTTTGTTGTATTTGTAACTTCAGAAGATATTTTGATGCATATTATCTTTGTATATTGTTGCACTTGCATCGAAGATGTGTTTCCATCCTTTCGGGATGTTATTATTTTATATGGTCATTGAGGTAAACCCCTCATTATAAGCTGGGGTAATAGTCCCCAATATGATTATAATAAAATGTATTTTTGAGTTTCCCTAGGTGAAGTCGGACCTGCTAGGGTAAGAGGTCAGCCCAGTCAAGTTTTAGGTCAGTCACTTGATGTGTATAAATAGGGAGGAGCCCTCCCTCATTTACACACACACTCACTCACTCAAGTTCGCATGAGGAGAGAGAGAGCTACAGAAGAATTATTATTCTTGGGTTTTACCATCTTTTTATATTGTCTTGGTGACAGAACTATTAGGAGGAATTTTGTGGGGTTTTATCCTTTATGGTTTCCCTGAGGAAAACATTTTTGTCTTATGTATCTACTCTATCTTATGCATCTTGTTGTGTTTTTTATTCTTTCAGATAAAGAACGTAATCAATTTGAATAAGTTTAGAAAAATTAACAATGCCATGAGGAGCTGATCGTGCAACCATCTGAAGAATATAGGTCCATAGGTGACCATATTCCACCTTCCCCATGTCGAGCCATAGCCTTGACCCATCTCAACATGCACATATCTTGTGGTTCAAGATAATTCAATGGAACTTGTGGGTGCAGTAGTGGGACTCTTTCTAGGAAGAAAGAAACCATGATGGCACCACAACCAAGCTATTTGAGTTACCTTCATTAGAATTTAGTTACTGATATTTGAGACTCACCAAGTGTCCCTCACTCTAGTTGAAGATCGTTGGAGCCATACACTCCAATGTGTAAATCATGTGAGACCTTGAAGTTTGGTGGGAATGTCGGCTACCCACCACCTTATCAATAGTGAATAGGACGGTCCTCAAGGGTTTATTAGTCATATGTTTTATGGGTATCTTCCCACCTTGGGACTGTGTACCAATGGTGTAGTACTCATTTATCAAGTCATCTATCGTCATCTCTCCCCCTCTTGTCCCAGAGAGTGATATGGGGTTTCCCCACCTTGAGAGACCTATGAGGAAATATATGTCTTCCACATAGATGGTGAGAATAGGGGTTCCAACCATAAATTTTTGTTGCTCCGAGTCCCATATTCTGATCAAGTGATCCAACAATCAAACATGGTCATTCATACCTAGGATTCATAATATTTTCAAGAGACCACACTTTCTTAAAGGTGATACCGTGTTTGGATCATTGGAGGCTTGAGAGTCATCTATCTCGCATTCTCTCTCTTTTAAAATGACCAAGTTTTTGTTTGAAAACCTGTAGAATGCAAACAAGACAACCCTTAGAATAATTCCTTGGAAAAATAATTACAAATTTTCACTTGAATCTATGGTTTTGATTTTTTTTCAACCGCCAATGCAATTATCCTTTGTAGATAGATCATGGATGATGCTCTTTCCCCTATCGATAGGTTCACCGGTTCACTTCCCGAAAGGGAGAAGAGCGTGGCCTAGGGAACACTCTTAAACCCTAAGAAATCATATTAAAACCTATAAAAGGCTTAATTAAAACTTGATTTTCTACCATCAATTTTAAGAGGACGGGAAGGGTGTTTACTTGGATCCTATGAAATGTTGAATGGTTTACCAAATTTCCCATAGTCCTGACAGAAACATCACCTACAAATGCACCATTTTCACTCAAAACTCCATGGTAAAAACCAAATGGTGAAAATAATGTACTTTTTGGTCATTTTATTCTATTTTTTTGGGTAAAATATGAAAATTATTGTTAAATATTTAAATATTATTTGGTTGTTTAGCCCCCTTTTTCTAATGTTTTGAATCAAAAAGAGTTCTAATGCCTATTTTTTGAGATTTCGGGACAAATTGGATGATTTTTTGCTGTAGAGGAGTTTGTTTTTGACTTTTTCATTCTCCTTTTCAAAATGAAAAAGATTCTGAATTCCTTTGATACTATGGTCGTTCTCGTTAAAAAATAACTGAAAAGGTGTCAAGTACACTTTTATCACTTTTTCGTACTCGTAAAACCTATACGAAAAAGGAACTCCCCCGAGTTGTCTTTAACCTCTTTTTAAACTCTCTAAATGGGAAAATATCGCCAAGCAAACTTGTTTATTTCACGCTTGTATAAGTATTTGAAAGCTCATCTATTTGGTGATAGTTACCCCTTTTCAGACCATTTAGACTCATTTACGAAAAAGGTACACTCTAGTTCATTGAAAATAGAAGAGTTATCCTAGGTATGGTTTTACACTTTTTTGGACCTTAGGGACTAAATTTACGAAAAAAATCCACATTCGAGTTTCCTTTAGTCATTTCATACTCTCTAAACATGAAATGAAATCGATTTTGACTTCTCTGTACTCATCAAAATCAAACAAGGAAGGACCCTTTCTAGGACTAAACCCCTCATTTCTTAGGTTCTTAAAACATATGAAGTTAGACTTATGATGATCTATATTGAGTTTTTATTACCCTTTTCAAGCTCATTAAAAAACAAAGAGGTATTCATCCATCGTGATGGGGAAATTAAGGGAATGGGAAAAAAAAATTTCATGTGTATTGATGGAATATTTTATTCAGCCTTTAACATGGCACATGTATGGATTTCATTCAAATAATTGGGTAATCATCTCATCCTCAATTCAATCCATTTTCTTGAGTCAATTTTTTCCTTTTGAGTCATTCAAAGAATGCATCGTCTTTTCTTTGCGTTGTGTCTGGTCTCTTCCTCGTTGGTTCAATTATTACAAGTCACTTGTAATTCCCTACAATGTTCAAGTTTTTTATCACAACCAACCTATAAATTTTCCTTACCTTCCTTTGAGTCGTCCATCTATGAGTTATTCCCATGGTTGCTTCATAGTCAATATCACTTCAAACAACTTTGTTCCAGTTTCATTTCAACGATGGGGGGACATTATGGCCTTCCTTCTATGATTCTATTGCCATTGACATCAAGATATCATCCAAGAATTCGTATTAGAAACTAGTTAGTTCCTTGAAGTCTGCATGCCTCAATGGCAGGTTTCCTCGCTTTTAGTAGTAGGCTTCATCATTGGCCTCTAATTAAAAGATTCCACTAAATTTTCGACTTCAACTCCTTTATTCACATTTGGATGAATGTACTAGGGTACCTTGGGAATAATTCACATCAATGGTGATTTCCCTCTTACTTTTTAATGACTGGTAATCAAGTGGTTTCTACCTTCTTTGACATCAGGAAATCTACTCACCTAGATAGAATCAAACTATTCGAGACTGGGATGAAGAAATTGGGTGTTTAGGCATAGATTTGAATATTTGTAATGTCCCTCCCAAGCAAAATACTTAAATTTTGTGTGTTCTTAGCCCCTAATGAATCTATCCTAGGAGGGGTTAATTGTAAAAAAAACAATGACCGTGCAACTATTAGACTTAGTATGATTTTTTTTTAATTAATATCATAAAGTTTTTAATGAATTTTATGCTAAGTAAATGTCCTAGCTGACAAGGAGGGCACATAAGGTCATGTGTACCATGAGTTTTCAACTAGAAAAGGAAACTTGGATAAAATCAAGAAAGTACCAAAACCTAAGCAAGAAGATAGAATCCTGCCAAAACAGTCAGAAGAGAAAAGCCAGGACAAAGCAGGAAAGTGTAGATAGATGTTAGGATTACAGGAAGGAAACTCTAAGAAGGATTAGTTTCTAAAAGAGAAAGAGGAAATTCACTCAAAGATTAATGGCGGTGCATTTTCTAAAAGACAAAGAGGCAAGTAGAGAAGAGAAGGATGAAATGTTTGCATAGAAAATGTTGAAAGTTATGGATAAATTCACCCAAAACAAAAACAAGAGACACTATCTTTGGATTGGTAGACAAGAAAGAAGGGGAAGTCAGTAGTAGCGGTTCCCACCAAGAGGAGAAGAAGGTCTTCAAGGAGAAAATTGTCTCGAAAAAATGGTCCCCATAATATACCACATGAATTCAAATATATTCCAAGGTATAATAATCTTAAGTTTATGTATAATATGGTGGAGGAAGCTGAAGTTCAATTTGAAGGAGTCACACCAATAGAGGTTTGGCTCACATAATACATGGCTTTCAGTGAACAGTTTAAAAGACATTTGAACTTTAGAAATTATTGTGATTATCAAGATAGAGTCAAATTCATAGTAGGTAATAGAATTCCTACTCAAAACTTTGAATTAGAAGCATAGGAAAAATATCCCTTCCCTATTTTGATGGATCTGGAAAATGCACTGCTAACTCATGGGTACAAAAGCTAGATACTTATTTTCGATTGAATCCAATGATGGAAAGAGATGCCATTAGGATGACCTCTTTGCATTTGGAAGGAGATGCAAGTCATTGGTGGTTTCATGGGTTAAGAACTTTGGGACATGATATGGTGACTACCTATGAAGAGTTCACTATAATATTTGTGAATAGATTTGACATAAGAGTTCTTGATATGTCATTCAGGGATCTTTCTCAATTAAAGCAGTTGAGAACTCCATATGCTTATATTTTAGAATTACAAAAGTTGGTTGTATTGGTTAATAATGTGTTATAATCCATCTTCGTTCTTTTGTTTAAAGAAAGACTAGCAAATACACTTAAAGGTTTGGTTAAAGCTCATAATCCTTTTACACTGTAAGATTCCATGGATAATACCCGAGATCTCCAAGATGATATCCCAAAAAACATATTTCCACCAAAGTGTAATTTTCCTTCTAGAGATTCAAGGATAAGAGACCTTTCCAAAAGGGCCGCAGTGGAAATTTCAAGAGGGGTAACTTCTATAAAGATCAATATGAATTGATGAGAAATACGTTGTGCTTTTCATGCCAAGAGCCATGGGTTCACGGCCACAAATGTGCTAAGGGAAACACACACTATATTGAAGTTTTTTCTTAAATTGAAGAAGAGGGAGAGAATGGGGACCAACCAATAGATGTAGAGAAAATTTGTGAATCAGCTGATGAGGAGGAGCAACCACAATCAGATTCAAAAAGATTATTGTTTTGTCCAGATTACCTAAATTTCATACTCTTTGGTTCAAAGGGGTATTCCAAGGACAGAGACCATTTTTTTAGTGGATGAAAAATCCACCCATAATTTTATTGATGCTGCAATGGTGGAAAAAAAATATTCACACTAAATCCTTTGATGGATTCACTATCATAACCTCTGGGAATCATTCCATGGACAACATAAAATGGATTCCCAAACTGAAAGTGACCATTAGGGACTATACAATTACTGATATTTTTTATGAGGTAAATGTGGATGACAATAACATGGTGATGGGAGTCCAATGTTTATTTTAAATTGGTGAACATTTTGTGAACTACCAAGTTTTGGAAATGAAGTTAAAATATTATGATGGAAAACAAGTTGTTTTGACAGGTATGATTACCTACCCAAATCAAGTGGTCTCTTCCCACAGGATGAGATCTATATTAATACATGAAGCCATAGAGTGGGTTTTTTAATGTTTCATTGCTTCCCAAGGACCATCCATAGATGTTTCCCAACATCTAGAGGAAATTAAGGAACTCCTAAAAAAATATGACAATTGTTTTGGATATCTTCCTCCAAGTAGACCATTAGACAGAGGAGTTGAGCACGTGATACAATTGGAGGTAGGGATAGTTCCTATAATTATTCAACCCTACAATCACCCCAAAAGACTCAAAGATGAAATTGAGAGAACCATAAAAGAACTATTGGAATTGGGGCTGATCAGACCCAATACTAGTCCTTTTGCTTCATTCGTAGTTTTAGTGAAGAAGAAATATGAGACTTAGAGAATGTGCATAGAGTATAGAGATTTGAATAAAATAACCATTAAAAACTAGTACCACATCCCAAGTATTGATGATTTAATGGATGAGATACATGGAGCCAAATTTTTATCCAAGATAAACCTTCATTCCGGATATCATCAAATCCAGATGAGAGAAGAAGACATACATAAAATAACCTTTCGCTATCATTATTGCCATTTTGAATTCATAGTCATTCCCTTTGGCATGACTATTGCACCTGCAACATTTCAATCTTGCATGAACATGGTATTCAGGGAGAAAATCCATAACTATGTGTTAGTATTTTTTGATGATATTCTAGTTTATAGTAAAAAATGGAAAGAACATCTACAACATTTAGAAGTTGTACTAACTATCATTGCAGGAAATTCCTTGTATGAAAATTTGTCCAAATGTGAGTTTGGAATGAATTATTTGTTGTATCTTGGCGATGTGATTGGACAATAGGGTGTGAAGGTACACATGTAAAAGATCCAAGCTATCACCGATTGGATAAGAACCAAGAATGTCATAGAGCTGAGAGGATTCCTTGGAATCTGTACTTACTATTGGAAGTTTGTCAATGTATTTTCTCAACTGGAAGCTCCCTTGAATGACCTTACCAAGAAATAAGCCTTTTATTGGTCAGAGGAAGATGAAAAGATTTTTGAGAAGATGAAAAAATGTATGAGAAATTTTCTAGTTCTCTATCTACCTGAATTCACTCAACCATTTGTGGTTGAGTGTGACGCCTCTGGGGAGGGTATTGGAGCAGTACTCATACAAAAAAAGCACCCAATTGCCTTTGAGATCATAAATTTTCATCCACATGAAATAAATTATTCCATCTATGAAAAAGAGACGTTGGCCATAATGCATGACTTGGCCAAATTCTGATAGTACCTGGTGGGTAGTAAATTTGTGGTCAAAACTGGCCACAATAGCTTAAGACATTTCTTGACCCAAAAGGAGCTTAATGGCAGCAATAAAAAATGGGTAAGTAAAGTTCAATCTTATGACTTTGAGATAGAGTACAAGGGAAAGATGAATGTAGTAGTAGATGCTCTATCAAGGAAACCAACTTTTTCATCTATATAGGTCTCTATAAGTTGGAAAGTGCAACTATCCCTAGAGTACTCTAGAAATCAATTTACATGTGAACTAATAGATGGAGCAATTAGATATGACATGTATAAAGTAGTGGATGGAATAATCTACTACAAGGATAGGATTTTCTTAATACTAGGATCAAATATAAGAAAGAATATTTTGGAAGTTTCCTATGATTCACCACTAGCAGGGCATCATGGTTTTATGAAAAAATTACTGAAAGATTAGGGAGAGGTTTTTATGGAAGGGATCCAAATATGATGTGTTGATACATGTGAGGTAATGTAATATATGAAAACAAAATAAAGTTGAGCACACACATCGAGCTGTTCTACTGCAGGCACTGCATATTCCAAATAAAAAAAGGGAAATCGTTTAAATGGACTTTATCACTGGACTACCCATGGTGCAAGGTAAGGATTGCGTATATGTTGTAATTGACCAATTGAACAAGTTTTCATACTTCTTTGTTGTTCCTTCCACCATTTTTGGAGCTCAAATTAATGAACTCTTCTTAAAGGAAGTGTTCAAATTACATGGATTGACAAAGATAATAATCAGTGACAGAGATAGTAATTTTACCAATGTGTTTTGGTAAGAATTATTTAAATAGGTGGGGAATATTAGTACAAGTTATTATCCCCAAAAAAATCTATAAAAATGAGAGGATCAATAAGTGGTTGGAACATTATCTCATAAAATATGTTATGGGACATCAAAAGACATGGATCATATGGTTGCATTTGGGAGAGTTATGCTACAATACTACTTATCATATGTCAATAGGCATATCTCCCTTCAACGCCATGTATGGATATGAAGCCTTAACTTATGTTGATCAAATTTTTGGAGAAAGTAGAGTGAAAAAAGATAAGAATTGGATTCAAGAGAGTCAAGATATCCTGAAAGCACTCAAGAACAACTTGCAGACTGCTCAAAACCAACAAAAAATATATACAGATAAGAATAGGATTGAGAGGAATTTTCAGGTGAATGTCTTAATATATTTAAGATTGAAACCTTACAGACAATCAAATATCAAGGGTAAAGGAGCTCAAAAGTTAAAACCTTGGTTCTATGGTCCATATAAGATAGTGAGGAAGGTAGGTGGAGTTTTTATGATATGGATTTGGCTGGAAATAGTAAGGTACATAATGTTTAAAGAGGAAGTTGAGAAACAGAACTTCCACCTTTGGATGATGAAGGGAAGTTAATTTTGATACCAGATAAAATATTGGAGACCAGAGAAAGGAAAATAATGAATAGAACCATAAAGGAATATTTAGTCTTGTGGAAAGGGCTACCCAATGAGGATTCCATGTGAGAAAATGAACATGTGTTGCAACATCCTGAAATGCAATTGCTTGAGGACAAGAAATTTTTGGGAAGGGAGGACTGTAATGTCCCTCCCAAGTGAAATAATTAAATTTTGTGTGTTCTTAACCCCTAGTGATTCAATCCTTGGAGGTTTTAATTGAAGAAAAAATGAATGTGCAACTATAAGACTTAGTATGCAAGTTTGATTTTTAATTAATATCATAATGGTTTTAATGAATTTTATGCTAAGTAAATGTCCTAGGTGAAAAGGAGGGAACATAAGGTCATGTGGACCATGAGTTGTCAACTAGAAAAGGAAACTTGGATCAAATCAAGAAAGTACAAAAACACAAGAAAGAATATAGAATCCTTCCAAAATGGTTAGAAGAGAAAATCCAAGACAAAGCAGGCAAGTGCAGAAAATATGTCAGGATAAAAAGAAGGTAACTCTTGGAGGGTGTAGTTTCTAAAAGAGAAAGATAAATTCAGTAAAAAAGGAAGGAGGGTGTAGTTTCTAAAAGAGAAATATAAATTCAGTAAAAAAGGAAGGAGGGTGTAGTTTCTAAAATAGAAAGAGAAAAGTCAGTCACAAAAGGTAGGAGGGCGCAGTTTCTAAAGGGATAAAGGAAAGTCAGTAAAAAAACACTAGGGCACAATTTCCAAAAAGGAGAAAAGGCATGACATGGAAAAAGAATGAACGCAATCAAGTTTATTCATTCACACTTGAGGTTGAATTAGTCAAGGTGGCTTTGGGAATGAATACAAATTTCCTAAATAAGAATGATATTGCACCCATGTTCCAACTTTTGATTATTGTAATTTTTCTTTAAGAGTTTTGTTCTCAGTGGTTGAGTGATGTGCATTAACTAAGATTTGGGTGATGTGCTTCGTAGAAATTGTGTTACATATTTTTTCATCATGTCAGTGCATCCATTAAATGTTTTTTATATCAGGTCTTGAATTCATTTCCAATCTAGTTCGATTTCCGTTGTATATATTGGGAGGTCTCCCATTAGAACCACAAATATCTTTTGAATTTTCTCTTCATTTCTAAGAGGTTTTGAGATGAATTCATACGAGAGGATTGATGTAATCAAGCTATTAATTATGGATAGTATAAGGACCTAATATCATATCCATAGAAGTACCATTTCATTTGTAGAGCTCGGGTAGTCTACCACTCTGAATCCCTGGGATTACTAGTCTCTCTCTTCTTGTAATAATTTCTATGGTAATGGATATAACTGAAAGACTCCCGTAAGATTTATTTAAGACCTAAATAGTTATAATTGATGTATTTATGCCTCTCTACAATTATTTCATTGATTTGAATCAATTTTATTGAGTTTCATGAAGATTTCTAATACCTTACCTAGAGTTCAATGAGTAATTGACTAGTTTTTAGTTTTGAGTGAATTATTCATCTTAAACATATCAAATTTATTTTATTTATGTTTTGTAAGTTCACTAACATGATAATGAATATCTTCAATTCTTAATACTGAAGTTTAGTGACCCCCTTCAATGTTTGGAAAACCCAAAAGATGAGCCTATTGCATAGTCCTAGAGACTAGTTTTGCTTGTGCAACCCCTTAACCTTCCCAAATATGTTATAAAACTATGTAGCCATACTTTCACTTATATATTACAAATTCCAAAATTTATGCAAGTGTTTCTAAGTCTTTTACCCACACCTTTGGTTTCTGGGAAGTGAACAACAAAGGTTCTAGTTTGCATATGTTGGGGTACGCAGGATCCTGGAAGTAGACTTCAACTTGCATGATGTTCAAAAAATCAATGGTCCCAACACATTATGCATAGGAAATTGAGTACTCATAACCCTCATCCCTTTCTTTGGTTTGACATTATCCCTTGACCCTTGTATAACCAAGTAGTGTAATTTTTCCTTGTTCACATAGTTGTTGCAAGTTCTTGAGTTAGTGTGCCTATTCTACCCTTAGGCACATTGCAATATTTTCCTCTCCCCAGGTTGTGATGGAGTATTTTGAGATCAAGTCACTACATAGATCCACACTGTATGTTTGATGACTATGCTCAAGTTTGAGTCATGATGACATAGATGTACAGTGTATGTATGGTAGCTATGTCCAAATTTGAGTCTTATTCATCATGGATCTACAATGTGTGATTGGTAACCATGATTGATTAATTTATACAAGGATCTGCAATGTATTGGTCAGCAACCATGTTTTGATCCAGTTAGAGTACATAACTCATAGTATTTGGTACTATGAAAAGTCTTCAACCAATAGTATTTCATCTCATCCTCCATCAAAGTATTTCACCTATCATATCCCTCTAGTTTCATACTTTAGGGGGAAATTTGTTACACCAAAATATTGTCATTTTTCCTAAATCCCTAGAGTGCATGTGCCAAAGCTCTTTTTGAGGGGATTTTGCCTTGTTAGGAGCTCATTTCTAGGAGCATTGACACACCTTGCCTATTGAAATAAGGCATCATCCTATGATAATGCTTATTTTTATTGGACAAAAGGCATCGGTGACACTCCTTTCCTTTGTGCAAGGATCGTCGTCCATTCCTGATGCCTCTTTCTAGTATGCAAAGAGCATTGACACTCAATAAAAGAAAAAAAATGAGTTTTCGAGAAATTTCTAGAAGTAATCCTTGATGGAGGCTTATCCCAACCGATTATATTAGGTGGTATTCGAACCCATAACCCTTAGGGATGATCCCCCAACTTCCTCCAAGAAAATATCAACCCATTTGATCCCCTTTTGTCCTATAAATGTATGCTTAACTTCATGGTTTAGGGAGGACTAGGAAAGCACCTTTATGTTGTTGAAATTCTTCTAGGAGTGAGAGGCAAAGAGATTGGAGTTTGAGGGTGAAATACTTGTGGGGAGAATCCAAACATCAAGGAAATTTGGTTGAAATTATTTCCTCATTCGCATTAATACATATATGTTTTTCCTTTCCCATAAATAACGTGTAATGTTGTTTATTGTTTTTCTCCTTGATCATTAGCATAGATTTACCAAGCTATCTAGTTTCTTTTATTCTTGTTTCTTTTCCTTTGTATATTTTGTAGGTATCTTTTCTTTATGATTGAATCGCAAAAAGAATCGAGAAGGCAAGGATAACTTTCACCTGTACTTGATAATCTAGGGAAATGTTGCATTGTTGTATTGTTTTGTTCTATATCTAAACCATTTAGACTAGGGAAACAATTTTTGTCCACACCAACCGTATTTTTCCAATAAAAATGGCATGTGTAGACAAATTAGAAGACATTGATTTGTCCACTTATGTATCTCATTATTTTGATTATCATAAAGTATTTAGTAGAAGAGATAAATAAAACATTTTGAAGTATTTTCTTAACATGATGGATTCTGAAATACAAAGAAATACATATTTTGAGGACTTGATCACCCAAGAAAAACCTCAATATATTTCCTTCTAAAACACTTACAAATATTATCATCAACTGCAAGATTATCGAGGATTTGATACCATTCCTAGGAGCATTAATAAAAGGTTATGCCAACTTACTACCCTGAATGCTTATGAATAATGAGTTGTCAATGAAAAAGGGAATATTTATCGTGACCATTATGCATACAAATTTCTAGCAACAATATGCATATATATGCTACATATGAGGTGCATGAGGATACAAAACAAATTGAAATTCTCAAATACAAAGACGAGGAATACCTATATTTTACTACCAATCAAAAGGTGTTATGCCATGCTCTTAAGGATCATGTAGCAACTTGATTGGAATATTCAAACAGTTTAAATCTTGTATCATCCCTTCATTATGAGTGCAGATTCCAATTTCCTATTAAGACACACTTATATATTATGCTCTTTTATTTCATAACCAAAAGTGAAAGTAGTGTTCAATCTATTAGTCAAATTCTTAGTTGGTTTCATTGGAAGTTTCATTTTACCTAATCAAATGGGTTTTCACTAATTAGATTACGAATCATGTACATAAATAAATCTCTTTTGAGATTCTAGTTTCAGTTTTTGCATAAGTAGTTTGTTTTCAATAGTCATGAACAAGAAGGAAACATAGGAAATGGTCTCAAGAACATTTTCACAAAGATTTTTTTTTCTATTCATAAGTTTCAAAGATCACATAGGGTTGGTTTTAGGTACTAGAATGACTCCATATCCCAATGGATAAGACACTAGTCTACTATTATCAGTGCCTCGTAGGGATAAAGAATACCTATTTGGAGAAAAATGTTGTAGCAGAGAATATTTGGTGGAACATCCAAATTTTTGGTAATGGAAAAATCTATTTTTATGCTCAGGAGGTGGCATGGAAGGAACCCTATGAATGGCCTATATGCATTGTGCAACATCTGGTGTGCGATCCTATCCATTTTAAAAATGGGTTAGTTTATTGGTCCCAACATTAGTAGACCCCTCACAAATGATTGAGATCATATCTGGAAATATGGGCCTTTTAATCTCATACATTCACACACAAGGAAACAATACCACTTATTGCACATGTGAGGGATATCAAGATTCCTTGAGGATCCACCATGTCATTGTTGAGATAATTCTAATCATATCCCACCCATCAACATTGCACTGTGGGGGGTAGACCAAACCTATTCATCCTTCTAGTAACCAATGAGAGGTGGAAACAAATCCCTCTAGCTAAAATTATAAAGGATGTCGAAACAGTTTTTTTCATTTAACTCAACAAATTGCGCAAGTGAAATTAGTTGACGTACCGTATTTCCATCCATATTATACTCATGAGCCAATTTTCCAGTTGGTGGATGGAATAGTATTTTCCTCTTCCAGTAGCCATGGGGGATATGCCATTAATGTAGGAGAGGTATATAGAGCCTCGATATGTCCTGAAAGATTTGAACATATTAAAATATTCCCAACTTTCTTTACCCAATGTGAAGGGCACACAAATAGATCAAAGGATCAATGATATATATTAATGGGGGAAATCATGGTTGGTGAGAGGAAATATTTTATAATTTTAGAAATAATATGAAGCAATAAGAAGAATCAAGAAGTTATGGAGTATAGGAACAACAAACTAACTTAGAGTTGGGTTATCAGGGATATTAAGCTTCACCCTAAAATCATAGGGTATCATTCACACTAATCGTTTCTCTCCCAGTAGGCTATAAAGGAGATACGTTTCTCATTTGAAAATTTATCACTTTTTATGTTGAAAGGTTTTCTTTCCCTCAAGATTGAATATCAAGGGAGGACTTCTCAGAATATTTTAAAGTAAGCATGACTTGCAATTTGGACATATTTTAGATTCAACCTATCCTTTGCATCAGTTTGTGACCCTCTATGTTTAGTGTCCTTCTATTAATCCCATGATTTGTCAAATCCATTTTGTATAAAGTTTTGAACTTTATAAAAAAAATCTTAAATTTGCAATTTGGGGTAACCTCCATTGTGTTTAAGGATTTATACAGGGACTTGTTAAGCTTGATGATTTCATGTGATATAGTGTTAGTGTTTCCATGACCTACTAGTGATTGCACAGAATCCTAATAACTCATCTCAAAGAAATATTGTGTTTTTATATTGAATTCATGTTGGCTCGGTGTGCATTTTACTCAATATTGAGTATTTTGATTTATCCATGCATTGAATACCATAAAACAATTTCTTTTTAATATGTTTAATATTCTTATTCCCAATCATCTTGAAGCTCAAAATGGCGGATGCACTTATTATGGTTCCTAAAATATGAAAATTAACTCATTTTTGTGCTTTAAGATTTTGAGTGCTTATTCCAAATTTTTTAAGGAAACATTAGTTCTTTCCATGTGAGCATAAATCCTATTTTAGAAGATATATTATCTTGATTTGTTGGACTATTCGAAGAAAACTTAAGATCAATTTTATAGTTATGGATTCCTTGGCATAGTTCCATATAGTTGTGGATGCCTTAGTTTCTATATTAATATTACAATTTGTGCTCTACAATAAGAGACTCCAATACCCAATGAAAAGGTATTTGGTATGACAATTTAAATAGTGAATTGAATCCAATTTGTAGTAGTTTCCCTTCTAAATTTGATCATGTCCTTATTATTGAAATATAATATTATGTTTTCTTAAATCTTAAGTTGTTAATATGGTGACATTAGGAAGTCATCTCATCAAAGTCTACTGAGGTTTATTCCCTTTGTCCCAAGAGACTACTTGAGACCTAAAGTGGGCATCATATGCCCTGCCATAGTTCCTAATAAGTGAGGAACATCTAAAGAAATAATAATTGCAATGACTTTGTAAATGAGGAATTGTTACAAGTTGTCTATAATGAAGATCCATAAAGAGGGGAAAAAGTATCCTTGATCTAATAGAGTGTTTTATCATTTTGAACATAATGTTGAAGAGAAAGAGAAACCTACAAGGTTGAGGAAGAAGAATATTTTGCAGAAGAGAAATTTTGAAGACAAAACCAATAGGAGCACAATACAATGTTTTTGAGAGGTTATAGGTCATAGATAATTATGAGACTACCAGTAATGGTGTTCAATGGATATATTGCAAGAAAGAGGAAACAACATCAAGCATGTGCAGAAATCCTTGAGTAATGGCATAATTTCTCATGATAGTAAAGAGGTAGATCTAATACAAAGGAAGGAATAGTTGCAAGAAATGAAAACAAAGTATTGTAAAAAATTGAATGAATTTAAACAACTGGATGCAACCTCTCCTAAGATATCTATGTTATGGAGGGAGTTGCAGAGGAAGATTACATGGTGTGGCGAAGCAAGATGAATGAATGCAATTAGAGGTTAAATGGTGTCCAAGATTGCATGAAAATCATGGGAGGTGCAAAACTAGGAAGGACAGACACTAAATTGAGGCGATGCAAAAAAAGAAAATTACACATTATCTTGCTTTCCTTTATATTTAAATTTGACTTCTGTTACTTGGTTAAGTTGAAATTTTTGGTTATAAGTGGTGAAGGGTTCAAAATATTTCTCTTTATTTTTTAAATGACTTTACTATAAAATGCATGTCACTAGTGACTTTAAACCTTATATGACATAAGGTACAATTTTTATGACACTAAGGTTATAAAGTGATTTTCAAATTATAAAGCACATTAAGGTAAGAAATTGATGTCACTCAAACAATAAAGTGACTTTTGAGCTATAAAGTTACATAAGGTTCAAATTGTGTGTCATTAACTTTATAATGAATTTTTAATCATAATGTTAAAGGGGAAATTGTGTTTGTTTAAGTAATAAAGTGACATAATCTAAAAAAATGTATGTCACTTTCATGATAAAGTGCACCTCATTGATTGTAAATCTTTGAGAGCAAATTTTTTCTAAGAGAAAGTACAATTATGTATAACTATTATGATATATGTATAACTATTATTAATATAAGAATTATCCTTTAGTTGTTATTGGTAAATATTTATTGAAATCTATTTATTGGGATAACAAGGGATATATAACTCTTTGGTGTACAAGTTCCTCATTACTATTAATTATATTCATTTATTTTAATTTATCAAAGTGCCATATTATTTAGTGTTTAGGGACATAATAGGTTGGGAACATAATATTGTGATAACATTTATTTTATTAAATTGTTAAATTATACATTAGAATCAATAGAAAAAAAATTAATAAATTAATGTAGTTTGTTTTACTTAATAGATTCAATAAACCAAAATAAAGACCAAAGTAGGTTTTAATGGATAGTGTTGTGTTTTACATGTTATGGGTAAAAAATGGTAA